>QLNU02015360.1:44359371-44371707 GCA_006491805.2 Dysdera silvatica
TCGCAATTTTGAAATTTTCAAAACTATGCTTCTTTATTGAATACAATTTTTCAATCTTATTTCCGATATTAGTGACGTATTTTTTCATCTTATAAATTTGTCTATATTTAAGACTGGGGTTACGAAAACAATGTCGAATTTTATGCACCCATTTTCGTTTGTCTGATGCTGTCCATTTAAAATCAACGACTTGTTCTACGTAGGCAAGTGAGTAGGACGATAAACCATGTGACATACTATCATTGGGGGAAAATTCATTTAACTCGTCTTCACTAATGTTTTCAGTAATTTCTACATTTCTCTCATTGTCAATATCGCAAGTAAATTCTTCAAAATTTGGACTTTACACAAATGTTTTGGCAATGGGAATTACTTCATTCCCAATATGAATTTCTGAATAATTCACAAAGCTATTGGCTTTGCCATATTTCTTTTGTATTACGTCAAAAAAGTATTTAGCACTATTTGATATTCTGACCATTGTTTTTCTTTGAACAAAAATCACGTCAACTAGGAAATAAGGTGAACATAAAAAATAAATTAAATTATATCAATTCAATGAAATGAAATTCTTTCCCTATTTTTTTGTTATTTGTTAGATGTAATGTTTTTACAACCACAAGTATTGATAATTTTAGCGAACCAATGGATATTTTATAAAATTTTATGAAACATCGCCAAATGTGGCGAAAAATCCAATATTTCGCCAAATTTCAATGACTTTTACCTCTGCTTGTGGGTCGATTGGGGCAGATTTTATCTTTATATATGCTTTACCATCAAAAATTAGCCAAGAAGTAGAGTCAAAAGTTTTTCGACCAGGAGGTTTGATGGCTAATAACACCACTTTTTTTTGTACCAATACTATAAAATTATATATCATTAGAAAGGTAATTTAATAAAGATTGTAATGCAATAACATTTGTTCAATTATCTGTATTCTATCAAAAGTTATAGCCAAATAACCAGAAAAAAGAAGCACAGCTTGCTTACATTTATATGAAGTAGCTTTCCTTCATTTGAATGTGGCCAATGAGCATGAGTGTTTACAGAGCCAATCAGGTGTCATCTTGTTTTGGCAATGAGCCAATCATGTTTTCTCTTGTTTTGGCAATGAGCCAACAGGTTACAGGACATTTATCAGTGTGTTCTGTAATTGCTATCAAGTTGGTTGTTTTTTTTTTGTGCTCTTTGATTTAGTGTGCTTGTAAAACGTAATAAAATTAAAGAAATGGCGCAAAGAGTTGACTGGTCACCTAGGAAGCGATGTAAAATAGTAATATTAAGTGAACAAGGCTACAGTTATGAAGAAATTAGAAGAAATATTGGGGGAAACTTAACTAAAGGTGGCATTTCTAAATTTTTGAAGAAGTATAAGGAGACTCAGTCATTACAAAACCAGACTGGTAAAGGCAGAAAAAGGTGCACAACAGCAAGTGATGATAGAAGAATTAAAAGACAGTGCCTAGGTGACAGGAAAAAATCATCTCTGTGTATACAAGGTGAAATGGCGCAATGCAATGTGAAGTTAAGTGCAAGGACTGTTCGGCGCAGACTGCATGAATGTGGTCTAAATGCAAGAATTCCACGAAAAAAGCCATTTTTGTCTGTCAAACAGAGGTTGAAAAGATTAAACTGGGCTAAAACCCATGTTAACTGGACAACGGAACAATGGGACAGTGTAATTTGGAGTGATGAGACCAAAATCTCACTGTTTGGTAGTGATGGCGTAAAATACGTATGGAGAAGAATTGGAGAAGATTTCCATCCTGAGTGCATTACACCTACCGTGAAACACCCAGTTAGTGTTATGATTTGGGGTTGTATAACATCAAGAGGTGTGGGCAGAATTTGCGTGATCAATGGGAATATAAATGCCCAAAGATACATAAATGAAATACTTGAGCCCAAGCTGCAGCCTTCTGCATGTGATCTTTTCCAAGATAATGAAGCATTTATATTTCAACAGGATTCAGCTCCATGTCATGTTGCTCGTGTGTGCAAAAAATGGTTTCAAGATCATCATATTCAACTGCTGGAATGGCCTGGAAATAGCCCAGACCTTAACCCCATCGAAAATCTATGGAGCCGGCTAAAGAAGCTTGTTAGTCGGAAGCAACCCAGCAATAAAACACAATTAACAGAAGCAATAATTCAATCTTGGTTTCATATTATAACAGCTGCAGAACTAAAGAACTTGGTTCACTCCATGGGAAAGCGTTGTAAGGCCGTAATTAAGGCTAAAGGTTACCCAACTAAGTATTAACTGGTATGGTGAACATTTTTGTATATCTCATTTTTTCTATGTATATCACCTTTCTTCTTTATGAATGCTGTTCTATTAAAATACGATTCATAAATGTTATTGCATTACAATCTTGATTAAATTACCTTTCCAATGATATATAATTTTATAGTATTGGTACAAAAAAAAGTGGTGTTATTAGCCATCAAACCTCTAAAATAATCTTTTTTCAAAGGGTTTCCACAATTTTGTCCACTACTGTATGGAGTGTTAGTGTTTTTATAGTATTTTTTAGTTTCTAGAATTAGTTTTTTTGAAGTGACAATATACAATGTAATATGTAAATGCTACACACCATTCTTTCACAGGCGTACAAGTGATAAGAAAGCAAACAAAAAATACAGCTGAAAATAATACGAATTAGCATGCATCATATTTCAAAGTGAGGTTACAAAAAAACAAAATATTAATAAATACACAATGTGTTTCTAAGTTCATTAGAGATTAGCGCAGGTGGAATAATATGCATGCTTGACAGTAACACATTTACCACAAATTGGTTTCTGGTATCCCTCACAGCTGGCAGAAGTCTTATTCTGTTCCTTGCAAAGTTTAAAAACATATTTCTTTGGTTTTAGGGTCTGTACTTGAACTGTTGGAGGCATCTATTGTGCAAAGCACCAATTTGTAGTTCGTTCATGAGCGTAAGAATAAATTCTCGATGTGAAATTTTAGAGCCTGAGGATTCCTTTAAAATTATCCAAGCATTGAGTGCAGCAATGTCAAGAACATTGTAAAAAACATGAACAGACCACCTATGAGTTCCACATCTTGTAATATATTTCCTTAGCATCTGATCTGCTATACCTACGCCACATTTAGTATGACTGTAGTAAGTGACAGTGCTCTGCTGCTTTTTTGCACTGTCATCTGAAAACATGACATTCTTTTTGCAATTTCATCTATATACCATGAGTGGTTTTTTTTTCCATTTTTCAGTGCAAAAGATAAATATCATGGCGAAAAAGTGTCACATGCAATAGGAGGTAATTCTGTCTTGTTCAGGCGCACCGTCCCAACAATTGTGGTTTTCTTTGCAGAAAGTTCATTTGCAAGTTTCACAGAAGTAAAAAAAATTGTCAGTAGTGACATTGAGTCCGGAATTCAAATATGGTTGCAATAATTTGAGCACCACACTCTCCTCAAATTGTAAATCAGTTGGTCGAGCTTCATCCTTGTCCAAATATGGATAGCTATTTAAAATGTATTTGGATTTTACATCAGTTGCTAACCAGAACCTGATGCCAAACTTGTCCGGCTTATTTGCCATGTATTGGATAAATCTGCATCTTTATTTACATTGCAACAACTGTTCATCAACAGTTATTTCTTGTTCAAGATTATAGCATAAATAACAGTTTTCTATCAGCTTGTACCAGGTATCAGAAGCGAGAGCACATTTGTTAGTAGCCAGGTGCTCAGCTCTGTTGCTTCGAACATCAAAACTGACATACAGAATGATTTCACGGAACCGACTGTGTGACATTGTTTCTTTGAACATGGATGGTCACCAATTTTTGTTCCACAAATCATCTGCACAAACCTTTGAATGACCTATTGTACCACAGGCATACAAGAGGGCGAAAAAGGCATTGAGTTCCTGAAGAGTAATATTCAAGTTGCTGTCACCTCCAAGCTGTCGTTGTGCTTCAGCAACTGTACATGTTTGAATGTATTTCACCATCAAACACCAGGCCGAAGCAGGATTTGTCCCAATATTACGATGAGCAAAAGGCATTGGTCCACTTGCAATTGTCATAACACTGCAAGCTGGCGTGCGACCTGTTGTGGAAGCAGTGCTGCTAAGGTTCATCGGGGTCTAAAGAATATCACTGGATGACATGAATTTATTGTCACTGCTACCAGCAAAATTAGTGGATATGTTGATGCCTCATCCTTGTCCACGTCCACCTGAATGTCCTGGTCTGCGCATAAGAGTGGAGATCACACCGCCAGGATTTCCAATGGCATCACTGTCACTACTCTCAGAGGATGACGCATTTTATAAGTTCACATTAGCAACAAAATATTCATCTTTGCTGGCGTCACACTAACATCTGAATCTAACTGCTCCAGGAGCTCAAGGGCCTACTGTGTACTCAGTCCTCTTGGCACTGTTTATAAGGAAAAATGCTTACACACTGGATAGAAATCGAAAGCTTCGAGAACACTGCTGGGGAAAGTGGCGTCGAGTTCCGTCCTCGATCGTAGTTGTAGCAGAGCTAGTTTCACTTCAAAAATTATTTTCCAGTAGCTTTTACTTTTCTCCTCCGAGTCATTATGACAAGAGGTGCGTGTTTCTCCATGCGCTGAAACAAAAATGAGGCATCAAGCATTCGAAAACTGACATTCACTTGTAAATCAGTCATTTTTTTTTTATGAGGGTCAAAATGACTCCTGTTGGCTGTTCTGGGTATTTCGGTGATTATTTGTTTTAATAATGAACATATAAATATGAAAAATTATCATAGTACACTTAGAAGCCTTTTAGGAAAAGTAAAAAAATATGAGCTTTGATGCTCAACTATACGTTCAAATAAATCATGGGAAATTGGAAAAAAGGGTCAAAATGACCCCAACGGCACTTCTAGTGTTAAGCACTTTTAAGTATCCATACGAACCCTGACTGAGTGCACAAGTTGACAGGTGAAAAACTTCACTTCACAGCAGCAAAAAATACCAAGAACATACACTGAAGAACCAAAAAATTATGACCACCCCTCTCTCCCTCCACTGTGTACAAATGGGCTCACATGGATGACCCAGAGGGTAAATGAGCAGGTGGGAAGGGTATTTAACAGCTGCTGATATAAGCGAGTTTGATAGACGGCCAATTGTAATGGCCCAATGGCTCAGAATGAGTATCTCTGAAACTTCATGACATCAAATGTTTGCAAGCTGCCATTGTTAGGACCTATACAAAAGGGATGAATAATGGCAAAACCAGTAGTAGACAGCAAGGCAGTGGACATCTATGCAGCATCAACTAAACTGGACGTCAGTGGCTCTCCTGCTTAGTGAAGCAAAATCGGCAACAGCCAGTGGCTCAACTGACAGCCAATTACAATACACTCTGTGGCAGAAACACAGTGACATAGTCACATAAAATATACAAGCCCTTACAGAAAGAATTTGGACTGTGGCCTTTTTTTTTCAATTGTGATTTTTTAAAGCGATTTACGTTTATGATTGCACAATTTGGGAAAACCCCTCTATGCTTACCGTTAATATTACCGCATACTGTACACTTTGGATATGGCCCCCAAACACGGTTCAGAGTGGGGACCAGTCCAGAGAAATGCGATAGCATGTATGGTAACAACAAAAGTACGGAAGCAAGTGATGGTTCATTCGATTCGTATTTGCCCCATTTTGCATTAAGGGGGAACTATCGCAATTGTCTTCAGAAACGAAGTAAGATGTTTTCATCTGAAAAAGTAACTTGCTCATTGAGCGATTTAACCCTCTGACTGCTTATCCCGTGATTTCCACGGGCAACATGAAAGTAACAAAATTTTCTTTTCAAGCGATTTTCCTGGGTATGAAATTTTTCCATCTTTCATCTCTCATCATCTTTGGTTACAAAAATATGCTACATATTTTAACTCTCAATTACATGTAGATTTGAAATATTGAATAAAAAGAAATATGCAGTTTTTGAAGCGATTGTTATAAAAAAAAAAAAAAATTGAGCAGTCAGAGGGTTAACACTTTTGAAAAAGAATTTAAATGTGCATTTCTCTCTACATCACCCGGGAGAAGATTTGATTTTTAAATCAAGGGATTCAAAAGATGTGAGAAAAGTTTTGTGACTACCCAAAAAGGAAACAACATGCTACATGAAGAGAATGATGAACCCATTGAAAAATGTCCTAGACTTGAACCTGAAGCTTCACCTTCTTCAAAAACCCTTTAAGATATTTGGTTAGCAGTTCAAGGTAAAAATATAATTTTGTTTAATACTAATAATAAAATTTATACCCTGACACAGTGAGAGAGATACAGTGAGTGAGATTCTTCCACCTTTTAGCGGAATTTCATCTTTTTTGCTTTTCTCAATAAAATTCCGCCTTTTTCAAAAAAATTACTTTTTTTTTTTTAAAATTTACTTTTCTGGCGAAACTTAATTTTTTCAAAGAAAAAACCCTGGAATCGCTGCCCTCGCCTTCTGTTTACGAAACCCCCTCATTTGATAGCACAACTACAATTATTGAACACTCACTTCCGCCCAACGAGCGAACTCGGAATTCAGAGCGTGAACGTAATTGCGAGTGGTCGCAATAGATATAATGCATAGGTGATTTTTTCTTGACATTGCATGTTTTACATTTTTTTCTTTATTTTTAATCGATATTTTTGTAAAATAACTTTCACTGTTTTTAACTTTTTTCATACAATTAATACATCCCTGTGATAGGGATGTACTAATTGCACAAAGTCAACACTGCTAAAAAAAATTCTGGCTGCGGTCTTGATATTGCTGTATTAAAAATCCAGTTTAATTTAAGAAAATTTATTTGCTTGCTAAAGGTCATAAACAAAATTAACACCCAAAACAAATGCCTGCCTTGCTTTAAATAAAAACAAAAGTTTGACTTATTTGAATGTTTATTTTTACCTATAAAACACATTACATAGCTAACTTATAAATGAGGGGCTTGGAGGTAAACTAGGCCAAATAACATTTTTGTCCAAAATGAGTTATTTATATATAAAAATGTAATTTTAATGTAGTTTTTATTGCAATAATGAATGAAGTCGTAATTCAATTTGTTGTCCTCAGGGAGCATGTTATCTGTACATGTTTAATATGGTTTCTTATGGGACTCTGTTATATTTAAAGCTGATTTTCTCAAAACTAATCATGCTCTCTTGCCCTAGTTTTTCTGAGCCCTTCAAATGATGCTACATGAAAAAGAAAAATCAATTACACTAATATTTGATTCGCAAACTGCGATGCGATACCATTTAATTTACATCCCGCTTCTGAAGAAAGATTTTTGAATTTTGAAGATCTGTCGCAGACAGCCTCGTGATTTTCTGTCACACGGACAATGCAAGTCCAAGTATGAGTGTTTTGGAGCACACAGTTCAGCAGAATTTACTTCATATGGGACGATGCAGCAAATGGCCCTTTAATGTGCCTCTGTTAACAAATCATCATTGCCATTTACACCTACAGTGGGTCCGAGAACATCTTGACTAGACCATGGAACGGAGTTGCCTGGTCAGGTGAACCATGGCCTTTGCTTCATCATGTTGATGGATGCATCAGAGGACACTGTCTTCCAAGTGAACAGTTCCTTGATACATGTACCACTGGTCATAAACAGACCAATGGTGGCAGTATGGTTTGGGGGATGTTCTCATGGGCATCTCTAAGACTGTTGGTCGGGTAGAACACAACATGAAAGCTATTGACTATCTTAACAACATCATGGACCAGTTGCATTCTGACACACACATAGCGTCTTGCCTCCAGCACTGGGAATGGAGATTTCCAGTAGGAGATTGCTCCCTGTCACAAGGTTAGAATTGTGCTACACTGGTTCAAGGAGTATGCGGATGGATTTCAGTTTATGTTCTGGTCACCTGACTCGCTGATCTTAACCCCATAGAGCACATTTGACATGTCCTGCAACAGAAGTTCAGAGCTCAAAATCCACTGCTCCAGAATTTCTGGGAATTACGTGACCCCTGCTTGCACATCTGATACAGTCTGTCGACCACCTACCAAACACTTGTGCCATACATGCCAAGGCAGGTTGCAGCTGGTTTGTGTGCCAAAGGTGGAGCAACATGCTATAAGGTAGGTGGTTAAACTTTTTGGCTCTTCAGTGTATGACAAACAATTTATTAATCGTCATGTATCTCATTTTATAAGAAATTACTTTAGAAGCCATTATAAATTTTCATTTTTGAAATTTTGCAAATGATTAATATTTTATTTTGAAACACAACCTACATATTATATATTTTGATATTGCGATCATCAGAAGCGGTCAATAGCAGTTTTGAATCCTTAGAAAATGCCAATGAGCGCACTGGCATGGCATGCCCTACATAAAAAGGATAGAAAACATAAAATACATATACAATACAAATAGATTAGTAATGCTGGTTTGTTCGAATTTCACAGTACGAGGATATCTATGGCTATGATACACTAAAATGATAAATTTTCAACTATAAAATATATACGATGGCTTTAAAGAAGTTCAATGCGCTGTCCATAAATTTATTATAGTTTAAAACTCAAGTTCTGAATTGGACACTCATTGTGTTATGTAACACTCTGGACTTCACGTACAATAGTCCTATACTATCAATAATTATGCAGCTTCATTTAACCTAGTTCTAAGGTCACAGAGATGATACATCGTCTATTATGCTATTAACCAGCGTTTGATTCCCCAGGCAACAAAAAGTTCAGATCCTCAGAAAATGGCAGGTCCCAGTACAGAATGTGTAACCTTAGCTATCCTCGTGCCATAAAACACAAAATTATTTAACCTATTTCCTCTTTTAAGTCAAAAGAGGGTTGAGTAATATATTTTCTTCCATTTCAATTTATAAACTCAGAAAAAAAAATGTATATCCAAGTTTGTATTATTTTAAGATTAGTACATATAACAAAACTCCTAAGCTAAGGACTTTTACCCATACCTTAATTTTTTTTCATTCATGCATTAAATTCATTTATAGAGCTCTTCTAATTTCTGCAATAAGAATCTTTACGAAATTTCTCTAATATTTATAGTAACAAATCTGTGAAATATTGCTGCATTACCTTCCAAGGTATGAATCAGCTTTCCTGTTTCTACATCAAATACTTTAATCATACCATCCATAGCACCGCTGGTCAAAAATTTTCCATCAGGACTCTAAAACATAAATTACACAAGATAAAGATTTTTTAACCATAACATTAAAATATACAGTGAAACTTAGAGTTTATATTCCGGCATAATGTATTTTCCTATTCCAAATATATATTTTCTAAAATGAAACATATTATAAATGAATAGATTGACATTCCCACTTCGTATGCCTCTTCTTCCCACCATCATACTTTTTTAAACAGTTTATAGGAAAATGGAAAACAAGGATTTTACCATGTTTGCATATAGATGGCTCTGGCTGCATATTCTGTGGGCCGCTACAGCTGTTAGTTATGCCATCTGGAAGTTTGAACATTTTCCACTACAATTCAATCAACAGACATCCTTCGTTGTTTATACTGGGGTTTCTTTATAACCACATACAAATGGAACACAGTAACATAGGTGCCAACTTCTAGAAGTGAAAAATCTGTAGTCAATCGTGCGCGCGCGGGCAGGCCACCATTTTTTAATTAAACAAAATCATACATAATTTATGAAAAACAGGCACAATGAGGAAATTAAGTATTTATTAAATTAATAATAATAGAGGATTAAACTGTATTAAACGCAATATTAATTCTTAGAATTTACAAATGCTGTAGTGCAAGATTTTGGATTTTCGAGAAATTTTTTTTCAAATACATTCTCGTAACATTTCACATGTTGTCTGCATTTAACTATTAGTAAATTTTCTAATGTGTCATCAGACATGGTTGACCTGAAGTCAGTTCTAATTTTCTTCACTTGACTGAAGACTCTCTCGCATGCTGCATTACTGTGAGGGATCGTAAGTATTGACAGCATAACCTGAGAAAGTCGTTTAAATTTTAATTCACAAGTATCATTTTTTATTTTACCTATGGCTGCCCATTGTGCATCAATGCTACCTTCATTACTCACAGTTTGTGGAACTTCGAAAGCCTGGAACTCACTGAATTCTGTTTGTAAAGCATCAACAGCTTCATCTTCTGTATTATTGAACAAAAGAACAGGAAATTTTTCTGTAAAATATTTTAAGCTGGAAAATGATGCATTTTCAAAATTCGATATTTGTGTAACCTCTGCATGATGTAACACTTCTAACTCAAAAGGAAATTTATTGTGCATGTAGTCACATGCTGCTATGAAATAGCTTCTGACGTTTTCATAAAATTCATTTTTATCATGGATGTTAAAATCTTGGATTACTTTCAGTGTTCCATTTCCAATTAAGATATCAACATCATCTTTTTGATTACTCCTCTCATGATAGTGGACTTTCAAAATATCACTACATAATTTTGTGACGCTTGGTTTTACAAATTTCACTAGCATTTCTCTGTACAATTTTAAGAGAAGAGATTTTAGTATATGAATATGCGGTTCCGCAGACTGAAGTTGAGCATTTGCTTTTTAAAATATAGGCACAGTATAAGATAAAAATAAACAGAAAGCCTTATTGATATCTTCCGACAGAAAATAAAACAACCTTTCTTCACGAGACATGGAGTTTTCAGTTTTTTGTTTCTTAGAAATATCCACATAATTTTGAGCTTTCCTTTTTAATTTCTGTGATGCTTTTTTGCTGTTACGTTCTTTCACTTTATCTGCATTTTCAACCGAAACTTTGATAGAGGGAATAGTAAAGAAAGAAAGTGGGGTGATTTGATTCCTTTTCATGGCCTCTTCCTTAAAAAAACTGATCAAAGGTTGCCACTGCTGGATTATACGCTCTAAGCACTTTCCAACAGACAACCAACGAGTGCTAACGTGTTTTAGTACCTTTTTTATATCAGTCTCATGAAATTCTTGAAGAATTTTCAACCTATCTTTTCTTTTCGAACTCTTTTGTAAGTAATAGTAAATGTCTACCAAAATTTCATCGATTTTAAATGGCAAACATGCAGCACTCTTTTCAGCTGCTAAGTTAATAAGGTGGCAGGAACAGCCCATAATTTCAATATTTTGGTGATGATTCTTTAACACCGCTGCTACACCTGCTTTTTTTCCTATCATAACAGGTGCATTATCACAGCTAAAGGCAACACAATTAGAAATCGCAAGGTTTTTAGATTGTAAAGCACTTACCAGAAGATTTCCAATATTTAACCCAGTAGCATCTTCTTTCAAAGATGGCATAGATAAAAGACAATTCACAATTTTTTCACATAAAGGATCGAAGAAAGTTACCACTATTGGATACAGCTTTGAATCAACATCGTTGCTTCCATCAGTTGCAATTGAAAATGGATAGCACCTTAAATTTTCAACAAGTGATGAGGATTCCTTTGCGGACATTTCTTTCATAATTGCAGAAGTTTTGGTCTTTGCAGATCCATATTGTTTTGCAATACTGCTGTCAGGAAACGTTTTCCGAAAGAGCATCCACGCATGATCGCTGCAATTCATTGGCAAATTATGTTCGATCAAAAACGATGTAAATAAACATTCAGCGTTAATCATGGAGGTATCGTTAAATGCAAAACATGAAGGCTTGATACTATGATTAGACTCTACAGCCTTGAACGTCTCCTTATGTTTAACAGTCTCAGAATGCAAAGTAATATCGCGTTTACCACCGTGAGTAATGCTTATGTCTTTACGGCAACACGTGCAGAAAGCATATTTTGGCCCCAGTCTTGATTTTTGAATAAAATTAAACATCTTCATATATTCGGCTTTAAACGTTTGGTAGTACCTTTTATTAACGGTCGACATCGTTAACGTTGTTTTCAAAAACACCTAAAAACAAAACTTTCTTTCCGGAGCAAAGAAATACCAGATACGTCTAACACATGGCTTCCCTATAAAGAGTCACGTGCTTGACCAAAACCTTAACGGTGTAGCGCATTCTTTCTTTCCTCCCCCAACAACTACAAATACAGATGCATGATTTCGTTGTGCAGGGGCATCACTCTACGTCATAGCTGGAGCTAAAATTCCACGTCACGTCATGCATGCGCCGTCAATGGCAGGCAAATTTTTCCGTCTTTTTTACCGATATTTGCATTTATTTATGCATATTTATTATTAAATATGCACATATGCGCAAAAATTTAAATAAACATGCATCAAGAAAAATAGGTATTTAATTTTTTTAAAAAAAATCAGTATTTTAAAAAACACTGGGGATTTTAGATGAAATCTCCGAAAATCGGAGGAAACCGT
>QLNU02015360.1:44371807-44417370 GCA_006491805.2 Dysdera silvatica
GGCAGTTCTCCTGCTACCAGCGTATTCCTCAGATCTGGCTCTACCTGATTACCACCTCTTCCACTCGTTTGGAAGATACCTATTTCGTTAATCATGAAGTTGAAAAATGGGTTGCTGAGTGGATAGTTTCAAAAAACAAAGCACCTTATAGCTGTAACATTCTACTTCTGCCAAAAACAATGAGAGAATGTGATAGCTTCCAAGGGCAAATACTTTGGCTAATATAGTACACATTTTGTTATAAAAATAAACATTAAAAAAAAAAAAAAAAGGCTGGTTTCAATGCAACAACTTAACACACATAGTGGAAATCATTATACTTAATTTTTGACACCCACATATAAATAAATAAGCTCACACTAGAGATTTTTTGTTTAGGAGAAAAGGAGACGCCGTCCTCATCCTGGAGTCGAACCAGGGTCCCTCCGTTGAGCCCGGAGTAGACGAACAAGGGCAGGAACGCTCCCTTTCTCCGTATATAAGGTATTATTATGGATGTTGACCATTATTTGGCAATTGTGTTATCCCTGTGAAGGGTAATAATATCTTACATCCTTATATATACGAAGAAAGAGAGCATTGTTCCTGTACTCGGTCCTCTAGTAGCTAAGATACTCCCAGCTCAATGGAGGAACCCTGGTTCGAATCCAGGATAGGACGACGTCTCTTTTTCTCCTAAACAAAAAACAGCTCTAGTTTGAGCTTCTTTCTACTTGGGTGTCGAAAATTAAGTATAATAAATTTCCTCATAAAAACTCACAAAAATCTCATCCCAGTGGCTTTATGTGTTGACCATTATTTGGCAATTGTGTTATCCCTGAGAAGGGTAATATCTTACAGTAGAAATCATTTATAACGACGAACTGCATATAATGATGGAATTTTTACAAGAAGTTTGATTTCGTATTTTATTTCATACTAAATATATCAGTTATAATGACATTGCATATAACAATAAAACCTGTTAAAACAACAGCAATCTTGTTCTAAGTAGGGAAATCTGCATTGGATATAGCAATACAACTTGACAACCATTCATTGGAACCACGTGAGTTTGAGACAAAACTGAAATCATACTATTCCATTCAAATAAAAGAAGTTGGATGCATTGTCTTGTCAAGTGAACTGAATTTTCTTTTTTTTTTGTCAAACCTTTAATGCTAGATGCATAACATATATATCACATATATAACACATCATACATAATTGATTCCTGAAATATGCACAAACGAACAACAATGTGAAAAAAACCCAAAAAATTCTAGTGTTTTTAAAATATTTATTTTTTAATTAAGCTTATGTACCTATATACATAATAAACAATACTTAATTGATTATGACTTGGCATTTTCTTTAGAAATTTATCAAAAGACAGTTGAATTTGTAAAATTTGAAATTGTATCATTGTTCATATTTCTTGATAAAGAGTTCTATAACATGCAGTATCTTTTTCTGTTCAAATTCGTACATGAGATACACACTCTTCATTGGGATCACATTTTTTCATGGTAGTCAAAAATCTGTCAAGATGCAAGACCTGTGTGTGTAATCACTCTTCTCAAAAACAAGTTTATAAGCTCAATTGTTTGTGTTTCATGATGCAAGGACAGCTAAGGACATGCTGTGCTAGGGCCAACAGCATTGTAAGGAATCCAAATCTCTATTATTTATGTTTTTTCAAGAGCAAAAATCATGCTGTGCCGTGACCTACAGTTTGCTGAGGAATACTAACTTCTTAAGATCTCTAATGCTAAATGCATAACAAGGAAGGGGATATATGTAATAGGGAACCAACCCCAGACTATGGTGAGCAGTTAGTCAGAATGCATTATTTTTTGGGCCAAATCTCTATTACCTAGGGGAATAAAACTCCAGGCTATGGTAAGTAGGAAATATGGTAGGCTATGGTAGCAGGAAAACAGCATGCATTCTACGGTACCCTTACAGTCAAATCCAGGTTAACCGCATTATAGATGAACATGTTACCACTATGCCATTGTAGGGCTATAAGTTCAGTTTTGCTAATTAAAGTATGCTTTTTATGATACAAGCTATTTTCCTGATATGCCAAACACTGACAAAATTCTTAATTAGGTATCAGTAGATCAAATATACATCAGTAAAATAAGGGTAGGCACAATGAGTTAGGGTTAAGGTAACAGAATATGGTATAAATTAGAGACAAAATTTAAAGTATGCTCTAGCTTAGACCCTACTCCCAACTGATTGATAACGTTTAGAATGGTATACAAAACTGAATAAAATACAATTAATACCAATTTAATAACTACTCACAAAAGCAATGCTTAATGTAAACCTCCCAGCTGCATCAAGCGATGTTTCCAATTCTCCATTGGCAGTTTTATAAAGATTGATTTTACCGCTGTTGTTACCCGAAGCTATATGCTTAGAATTTGCAGAAAATGTTACTGTCCAGCCATCAACTGTAAGAATAAAAAATATAAAATTACTTAAGAGATATAATCAGATAAACATAATATATTTTTCAATAAAAATATAAGCCAAAATATTTAAAGCATGGCAAAAATTTCTATAAAAATTGGTCAACTTTTCCAGCAAAAGTTTTGACGTAAGAAAAAAAAAAGGGGAAGCACAACTAGAAAAGTTAAGTTTTATAAATGTTTGTAACTAATAAAATTTCATCACTGGTCCAACGTTTAAGTAATGATTCCACAAAGTTTCGAGAACTACTGTTCTATTTATAAAGTGAAGTGACTTTGCTTGATAAAGGGAACAGTGGTTCTCCAAACATGGAATCTTTCATTATACATTGGATTAGTGATGAAATTTTACTAGTTATGGTAAGCCTTGGTCAGTCGTCATATTTCTTTGTTACATTTATGCACATGAACATTGTATATATATTCATGCTTAGGAATGTAACCACATGTCTGTTGTATAGAGAAAAGTTAAAAAAAAACACAATTTTCTGTAAAGTAAATCAAGACAAAATTTGAAAAACATAAATTGCAAAAGAGTCTGTAAACACTTAATTCTATCTCATAACTATAATATACATTTCTATTTACTTCTGTAGTCTTCATCCCCAATTATCATATTCTCCAAGATTTCTGGGAAAATACCATGCAAGAATATGATAATTGGGGATAAAGACTACCCAAGATAATAAAATTATGCATAGATTTACAAAAATACATTGCCACAGACAAGCTAAACACACTCAGATGTATTAATGTTTTCATTGAGACACTACTTCACTATAGGTGAGAACGCTGTTGGAATTTCTTGCGTATCTTGGATACTCAAGTTTGTGAGGAAAACTTCCAAACATGCAAAATAATTTTGCGTGAAAATTTTCCTCAAAAAAAAAAGAACAATTCTAATTTTCCTCAAAGTTAGAAAATACTTTGGAAATGTACAAACTGAAGCAAATAAAAATATCCCAGACAAATTTGAGGAAACAAATTTATTCAGTACTATTAATTTTAAAATGCCAATATTACTTATAAATCTAAACAAGGGAATTATGTTAAAAGATACTCAAAAGTAGATACAGGTATAATGACACACAGGACCTTTCATTCACCCAAAAAAATAGAACTTCAGTTTTTCCTTGGCCAGCCTATCCACAACTTCTGAAACTTTGTGGAATTTTAAGATATTTGCTTGCTCACTTGTTCTGTAGAAGCACAGCTGTGCCTTCCACCAAGTGCAGGTCAAGGGCCTAAAGTAGGAGAGGTGTACAGTACTTATTTTGGGGGAGACCCTTGCCAGTGAATAGCGATTTCACTAGCAACAGTTGCTGGTTCAATAGACCCTCTTCCTTTGGTACGGAAATTAGCAATATTACCTAATGACTCAACGACTGCCTTACAGTGTGTTTTAACCATGCAACATAGCAGAAGTATTTTGCTGTACCTTTTGAAGACATTGTATGGTGGTTATTTATGGACTAGATAAAGTTTATACTTTTATTTCAATAAACTAACTATTGAGGCCTGATTAAAACTTAAAGGAATGTAAATATTTAAAGTCAAAAATATCCTTAATTCTTTGAATTAAATTTTTCAGCTATTAATACACATTAAAAAGATATTAAGCATAAAGACTACAACTGCATGTCATAAGCCATTTTTATTTACAAGACACAATGGTAGCCATGTTTGTTTATGGTAAGCGTTGCCATATCAAAAAGTAGAAAAAAATGTTTTTGAAAAATTTATTTAAAATATCATGAAAAATTTGAAAAATTAACTTTGGAAATAAACTGTACAAGTTTCTCAGGAATTGGCTTGTCTTCATTTGTATTGAATTTCAAAAATTCTGCAAACTATGTTTAAAATTACACCTTTTACTTATAAAAATGCAAAACCTTTTGGGCTATGGGAGGGGACACCCACAAGAGTCAGTGCTTCCATTGAAAGCAAAATTCTACATAATATAGAAATCACTCAGTACTACTGCCTTAGTCTGTGGTTTTAAATATATACTAAAACAATACTACATTGGTTTCCATAAATTAAGCAACAAATGGAAAAAACGTGATAACTCATAAAATATACAAAAAATTTGGATGAAATTTGGCGTTTCCTAATTCCATGCATTTTGAACTACATTTGGCCAAATTATCACGTTTTTTCCATTTGTTGCTTAATTTATGGAAACCAGTGTATTTTATTTGCTTGGTAACTAGGGCATGTCACCTCCACAATGTGTTCACAAAAGTGAGGAAGCCACAGATAGAATTTCTTTCAAGAGCTCCGGTATCCTATCAGTGGGAGAGAAATGCTTTTCTTACAAAGGAACCCCTTTCGCTGTTCACTGCACTTTGATATCAGACCTATGGAAGATGATAGTGCTTGACTTCCTGATCACGAATATGTAATCATTTGTCTGCTAAAATGACATGGCAATTTTTTATGAATATTTGAAGTCCAAAAATTACTTTTTTCGCCAGGTTTGATATTTTTTAATCGCACTGTATGTGAGCAAAAACAGGTTTGAAGTCTGTCTTTCCAAAATATTATCTCATAAGGAAAAGAAACACATGAATATATATAAGCATGCATACATGAGTATGAATAAATGAAACATATGAATATATGAGTATCCATATATGAGATGTATGAATATATGAAACGTATGAATATATGAGTATCCATATATGAGATGTATGAATAAATGAAACGCATGAATATATGAGTATCCATATATGAGATGTATGAATAAATGAAACGATGAATATATGAGTATCCATATATGAGATGTATGAATATATGAGTATGAATAAATGACGTGTATGAATAATGAAAAGCTGCTATATTTACCCAACCTGGATGTGGTCATCCCATATCAAACGTTGTTGCAACCATGGAATTTAAAAAACTTGTGAACAAAACTTAATAGTAGGCTATTTGAAAATGCATTTATTGTAATTAGAAAAAATGTGAACAAAATTTCATGAAATGTACTTTATTTCATGAAGTTATGTAACCATAAATTGTGGATTAATTGTTGAATTATGCTCTTTATTTAAAAATGAGAAAAATTAAACTGTGTACATCTCAGGAATGTCGTAAAAGTGATACAGTACAAAAAAAGAAAAGAGTGAAGCAAAGCAATTGATCACAGTGAGCACATTTTAAGAATGACAGATTTTTGCAATTATCTCGGCTACAATTGTTGTATTCAATTTCAAAAGAAATTTCCTCAACATTTTTGAATTTTCCGGGATCATGATCGCTATAACAGCACCTAAACCAAGCATATTGTAATATAGGGCGATATTTTTTAGACTGTAATTGATTGTGAACCAAAGAATGCATTTTTATTATCTCATTTCGATGTCGTATGTCAATATCCATTTCATCGATTGCTATTCTATTGGTTATTTTTCTTACAAATTTTTTATATTGCCGAAAGAAATAAACATACAGCGGTTGTATGGGGGTTGCTGTTTTGGGGGCGGGGTATTTGGTAAAGGATACAATGGAAAAATCTTTTTATAAGTGTTTGGGTTTGTACTACCTGTCCATTAGCTTAGTAAAACGCAGGAAGGAGGAGACATGATGGGTTTCATACAACATTCTACCCACTTTCTCATTTTGATTTTGTCCATTTTTTCCGACTTGGAGCATGCACATATGTTTGGACATCGAATGCATTTTTTTTTTTAACAATCAAGCCAAATCTTCCCGCAGCTTCTCTTAAACGAAGTAACATTTTCCCTGTCAGTTCCCCATTCATTGATATTATTGGCATTATTGTATATGAATGTGTTCTACCAAAATCAGACCCTATTAAAGAAAATGTCTGTTTTTCACCTTTATGCGATAGCTGCCTTTAATTTGGAAGAAAATAATTAAAACCACTTTGATCAGAGTTAAAAATTTGTTGGGGATAATATTAGCAGTAATATTTCTCGTTATCAAAATAAATTCTATGGCACTATCTTCTATGTTGCCCATATTCTGGGTGTATATTTGAGTGATATATTTTGTTACTTTCCACTGAACTGTTTTGTTTTGGCTCTTAAAATTATCTATAAAATTATCGGAACATTTAAAATCCTCAAATCCTAACTCTTGGGATTTCAGGATCGCCCATCTTTTCAAATCTATATCATGAACAGGTAAATAATTTTCCCTAGCTTTTGTAAATCTGGCTAACATTTCATTTTTTATTATTTTATACTTTTCTATATTTGTGCCCATATTTGATATATATTTTCTAAACCTCGAAATATAAGTAGGGTATTTTACTGTTGGATATCTCCTGTTTGTTTTCTGGAATTTATTTTTTTGACAACTGTCAAAATACTGAACAATTGTTTGCATATTTTCTAAACTGAATTCATTTGCCAATTGATCGCCCTTTACAGTACAGTTATAATATTCGTCACCGACTATACTAATATCACTTTCTTCGTCGATACGGAAATCACAATTGTCTTCAAAATCTAAACTGATACTTTCACTGACATTGTTATTAAAAATTATGTTTTCGATTTTCGACAATACTCCCCGACTTTCCTCAAATTCTTGGTCAGTTATTAACGACGGAAGCGTGTCGTATTTATTAACGACCAAATTCAAAACGGATTGAATTATGTTCACTATATTTTTCATTTTCTCACAATCGGAAACTCGTACAACTATATTGACGTTACACTTGCGGACGAGTTTATATAGCTAGTGGAATGCGAAACTTAAATGTCCCGCCAACTCTTCAAAATTGTCGCCAAATTCGCCAAATATCTATGCTAAAAGTTCATTTTTCATATTAATTTTTTTATACTGTTTAAATTAGCTGAGCCGATTTTTTTTATTTTTATCCGTTAAATACGATGATCCTTCATAATCTTACCGACTTCAAACCTGTTTTTGCTCACATACAGTGCGATTAAAAAATATCAAACCCGGCGAAAAAAGTGTCATTTTTGGATTTCAAATATTCATAAAAAATTGTCATATCATTTTAGAACAAATGATTACATATTTGTGATCAGGAAGTCAAGCACTATCATCTATAGGTCTTATCTCAAAGTGCAGTGAACAGCGAAAGGGGTTCCCTAGTTAGTGAAATTGTTATATGTATAAGTAGTACCTGGTCCAGCATCAATACTCTGAAGCTGCTGTCCACTTTGAAGATCCCACAACCTAATGTTGCAATCTGATGAGCTGGATGCGATCACTATAGCAAATAAAACCGACAGTGTAAGTTAAACACCAGTTATTTATAAAACTTTTATTTGTTCTTACAAAAAATGTGCTTTTTCTTCTTTATAAAATGCTCTTACTTACAACAATTTAAAAAATAATTCATACCATGTAAAAACTCTATTTTCATTATACTACAAACACATCAAATAATTAAAAAACATGAGTAATGTCCAATTTTAACAATTTCAATCTTCATAAAAATATGTCACTTGGGTAAGTGAAGTACTTTTTGAAGTACTTCACTTACGCAATAAACAACTTGCAATATTTAATAGCTATATACAGTGAAAATCGGTTATAACGACCTTCAAGGGACCGTGCAAATTCGGTCGCTATAAACGATATATTTTTAAAATCATAGTAGCCTATAGCAATGTACTCTAGAGTTTTATACATTATTTTGACAGCAAAAACTATTAACTTTTTTGGTTTTAAAATTAATTATAATGAATTTAATTTCCGTTTATGTTAAATTATATTTATAGCCACACTAACTACATAGTACTTTCTTAGTTTTTTAAATTGAAAAAATTGTAGAAAATACTACTAAAGTATATAATGTAGAAAACAAATCTAATGAATAGTATTTATTATATTATACTAATAACTTCCGAACAGTGCAGGTTTAAGAGCTTTATGGGCTCTACGCTGAAAAAAAAGAATGAGACCCTTAAGAATATGACCCTCGTGATATTCAATTAATAAATCACTTTTTAAGTTCACTATCTTTAATATTCAGGTTTAGCAGTAATAAAAATTTCTCGGACATTTGTAAATAAACAAGATTAGAATAAAGCTTAAATTTTGTAACTAACTTTAAATTTTAATAACTAACCTATGTGGTTCTGCTTTATGACTGTCAAGTCGCGTCGTTATATCCGATACGAATTTCCCTAGTTAGAATCTACGTAGACTACAAAATCGCTGTCGTTAAAGCAGGTTTCGTCGTTATAACCGATATATTTAGTATGGAGTAGAATAGCAAACCAAACTTCTTGTAAAAATTCTGTTATTATAAACGACATTTTCACTGTATTTAATAAAACCCCACAGAGACCATGATTACACGAAAGTATAATCCTACAATTTAGTATTTTAGCATGTCATCTTTGCATACATGTCATAATCAGATTTCTAATTTCGCAAAAAAAAGCTGCGAAAGTTCAAAATAAGGTCAACAAAATCAGCCAAAGGTGGGGGAAAGGGCCCAGCATGTCAGGGAAAATTAAAATCATAGCATAAGAGTGTAAAAAAATAAATAAAAGAGAATGCTTCAGAAAGATGGTCATGCTGTGTGTGGAGACTTGCAGTTTACCAAGTAACCCAAACCTCGTAAGGCCAATGGAAGCAACTTCAGGACTACAGTAGGCATTCTGTTTTGGCATGGTTTTGAGTTGAACCTTGCTTAACAACATGCCACGTCAATATGTTACCACTACACCACCACAAGGTTATGAGCAGGAGAAGATAAATGTTATGGTGCAAATGACAGAGAAAATTCGAAAATTTAGCTATTGAATTCTCCCATAGACAAGAAGTTTAATTGTAATTGCAGATATTACGATTATTCCTTCAACGATTGCATATGCATTGTCACTCATAACTGATTACATGGCATCGTTAGGCAGTGAAGTGCAAACTTTAATTTCAAAAGCCACTGAAATTCAAGAATGTGAAATTTATGAGTTGTGTTTTTATGGCATAAGGATAGCAAAAGCCACACTGTGCTGGGATTTACGGTTTTCCGAAGAATTTGAACACCTGTTGCCTGGAGAATCCAGCTCCAAATGACAGTAAGCAGAAAAAAAGCATGTATTCTACGATACCATTGGGAATGAAATCTGAGTTAATGACATGATAGACGAATGCGTTGCCACCACACCACCAAGTGACATACAGTAGCGCTCATAAGTATTTTGACAAACAGTTTTTGTTCAATTATTTTATTTACTCTATATTTTATTATGAATTAATACAAAATACCTTAATAGTGAAATAATATATATTTAAAAATGTATAAAAAAGCATTTATTTCAAAGCTTGTAATAATAGAAATTATACTTGATCTTAATCTCTTGGGTCATAAGTATTTTGACAAATGTTATTTTTATAGCTCAGTCTTGTTTTGACTGATAACTTAAAAGCAAAAAACACTTCAGTGTTTAATATTTGGTTGGATAGCCACTGGAATCAATAACAGCCGTGCATCTTTTTTGATTGTGCCGATTACATGTACACTGTGCTCTTGAGGAATATTTCTTCACTCATGGCACAAAGAATCGAAAAAAGTGTCCTTATTTTGGTAGTTTTGGCATCTATCACATTTGTCTAGTTTAAATCTGGGCTTTGACAAAATCAATCAAACACTTGCATTTATTTCTGCTTCAAAAAACTTTTGACATGTTGAGATGTGTGTTTTGGGTCATTGTTATGTTGGGAAATCCAACGAGCGTGAATTTTCCTCCAGGTATGGGGTAGCATATGATTTTTAAGTATATCACAATATTTGAAGCGATCCATGTTTCCATTAACACGAATTGGAGGTCCTACCACGTGGCGGGAGAAACAACCCCATACCATAACCTTCCTCCACCATGCTTTTTGGTTGGAACTTGATATTTGACAGCATTTCTTTTGTTTGGAAGGTGCCGAACATACTGAATTCTATCAGATGAGAACAGCTTAAACTTACCTTTATTGCTCCAGAGGACATACGACCAGTTCTTAGAAGTCCAGTTTCGATATTTTGGGGCAAAGCTAAATTGAGCCTTTCTATTCTTTTTAGATATAAGAGGCTTCTTGCTTGGTCGGCGACCATCTAAATTTACTTCATTTAGACGTCTTTTTATGGTGGAAACGTGCACTTTAACTTTATAATTTTCCTGTAAATCATCTTTTATGTCTACAGCAGTTAGACATGGATTAGCTACAGATCTTCTGAGCGTTCTATCAGTTTTGCTGGAGATTTTTCGTAGCCATCCGGATATAGGATTATTGGTTATAGTTCCCCTCTTATTGAAAACTTTATTCCACACACTTACAATTTGTCTGGATAGATTAAAATCACGAGCTACACTTGCCTTAGAGCAACCTTCTCTTAAAGCTGCAATTAAAGCTTTTTTTTTTTTTTTGTCTTCAGATTATTCCTTTCCTTTTGACATGCTATCACAATCAAAAATGACTAAGAGAAGGCTTTTTGCAAAATATAACACATTATTTAATTAAGTATATCTACGAAAACAAATTACTAATTAGCATGTAAAAACACTTTTGAACGAATTTTCTTATTTGAACTGAAAGAAAAGGCAATTACTTACCCAGTGCTAGTTTGTTGTTATTGTAGAATGTGCTACTGTGCAGTGAATCATGATATATCACTATAGAAGTGAACCCTTTAATATTGATGATCACGTTTTTAAATTTTTAAAAAGTACTGGCTTTTACAACAGTCTTTGATTTTACCATGTTTGGCGCAGTATAGCCCAGATGCTCTTGCGCCATAAAAAAGCCAAACAATCAATCAATCAATATTGATGACACTGGCAAACAAAAACTCTATGTCAAAATTCATATAAGCGCTGCTGTAGGACTCATTTTTTTTGAGGAAGTTGAACCTCTTAAGGCCTTGGGAAGCAATCTCCAGATTACAGTGAAGAATTGGTTGTTAACCTTTTCCTCCCCCCCACCAAGGACATTATTAGGGATTGAACCAGAGAATTAATGGCATGTTAGGCAAATCCATTACCACTTCGTTACTGAATGGCCAAAACTGTTTGATAAATTATTGTTGTTTGAGTTTTACGACACAAGGGTCATGCTGCGCCAGGACCTACAGTTTTCCGAGGAATCCAAACCTCTTAAGGCCTGGGGAACCTATCCTCGGACCATGGTGAGCAGTTAGGAGGCAAACCTTTTTTCTGACATAGTTGAGAGTCAAACCAGGGATAACTACACACTAGGCAAACATGTTACCATTTCATCAACACAGGGTCCTTTGATAAATTAATTCTAGTTTGTATCTTATGGCAGAAGGACAACTAAAGTCATGCTGTGCCGGGACTTGCAGCTTTCCTGAGGAATCTGAACCTCTGTTGCCCAAGGAACCAAATCCTGAAGTGCGATGGGCAGAAAAAATAACATGTTTTACGGTACTATTACAAAGAAAAGCAATGCATTGGGATGATAAATAATTGATTACCGACAAATATGCACACATAAACTGCAGAACAGACGGATAAAGGGCCTTAGTGATGTTTAGAGATGCAAGTGCCTTCAGAGAGAAAAGCATTTCGTAGCTACATTGTCAGATTGATGAAAGATAACGTAACGAATTTAGAAGTACATGCAAATGATTTCAATGAATAGCGGGATCAGAATTACTCTCAGTTTTAGTTAGCAAATGCATCTAAAGGCACACCTTGTACTTACAGAATACAAACTCAACTGTTAGCCAGGTGCCTAACCAGTCTTCTCAAGAATTTTGTGCTGAAGTTTAAATGATAGACAGGTGTTCCTTTCTATATTTCCCACCTAAAGTATAATTCGGGATTGTATACAAAAGAGTGACTGAGTTTTGTTAGTAGCTGGGTACTACTAGTAAATAAGTGGCAAAGAGTCGAAAGAGTATTGAGAAACAGTATAAAATGACAGAAGTGAAGATGAGAAGTTTCAGTATTAGTGCTTGGGCTAGAAAGGCTGCTTCCTCGGAGAACGAGCTCCAGTTTCCATTGTTTAATGAGTTATATTCCTTATACTCTGGTGTTACTGAATATCAATTTTAATTGGGTCATACTAAAGGTGCAAAGGTCTGGTTAATTTATTATATAGTTTTGCCTGGTTATTAACATTTAAATTGGAGTAGATAATTAGTACATTGACTGTTTAAGTCAACATTTAATGTGTAATTAAACAATAATAAAAAATCAACGTTTATTGGCCTAATGATACCAGCACCGATGTTATGGTGTGATTAGACGGTGAAATGTTCGAAAAAAAAATTAAATATTTCTGCATTCGGTGGGACTTGAACCCACGACCTTCCACTTGCCGGGCAGAGACTCAACCATCTGAGCTACGAACGACAATATCCAATCCCTTACGAACGTATATAAAGACTTTACTGAAGCCGGTTATTTCGTAGAATGGTGTAGTACATGGACTACTTTTTAAACCAAATTGCAAAGATACCGGTATTAAATTGATCGAAATGCCCGTTGCAGCATATGTATTTATATAAATCGAACACTACGCAGATTAAATTAAACAACAATATTAATCAACGTTTATTGGCGTAGTGATACCAGCGCCGATGTTATGGCGTGATTAGATGGTGAAACGTTCGAAAGAAAATAAATATTTCTGCGTTCGGTGGGACCTGAACCTACAACCTTCCACTTGCCTGGTGGAGGCTCTACCATCTGAGCTATGAACAATATCCAATCCCTTACGAATGCATATAAAGACTTTATTGGGAAATAACTGGCTCCAGTACAGTATTTATATACGTTTGTAAGGGATTGGATATTGTCGTTCATAGCTCAGATGGTAGAGCCTTCGCCTGTCAAGTGGAAGGTCATGGGTTCAGGTCCCACCGAACGCAGAAATATTTATTTTCTTTCGAACGTTTCACCATCTAATCACGCCATAACATCGGCGCTGGTATCACTACGCCAATAAACGTTGATTTATATTGTTGTTTAATTTAATCTGCGTAGTGTTCGATTTATTTAAATAAATTTAATATGCAGTCATTAACACATTAGAAATATCAGTATCACCTGATTACCTATCTCATAGTATTGCATTATATAATTGGGGTTTTATTTGTATTTAATAAGCAACTATAAATATATAACTCTGGTTTTTTTTTCAAGTGTGACACTTGTATTGTTTGGGGGTGCTTAACTACTATGTACCCATTAATCAGCCAACTGATAGCTAATTATTATTATTACCTTCAGTAGCAATCTACATTACAGTATTATTGGAATAGAAACCTGGTTAAGTGCATGATAGATAAGTTACCTCCATGCCACCATAGGGTAATGAATATTTAATGTCACTTCCGTTTTTTATTTCTGAAAATTCTAATGATTCGCCGCTGTCTGTAAATAACTTGACTGTGCTAACATGACCATTATATGACCACAAATATTAATTAAAAAATCCTTTACTCAAATTAACCCACAAACATATAATTATTAATAATTCACTTTAGAATAACATACACATAAAGATGCAAAGGTTTTAAAGATATTTCTTTTAATCTTTTGTTTCAATTTTATGATATATGTTTGTGACATACAAATTTCCTTCACAGCAAAATGATGTACAGTTCTTATGAGGATAAAGTTAGCTGGTCCAAAAGGGAACAGTTTATGAAGATTAACATCATTGAAATTCAATAAAAAAAAAAGGAGGATAATATAACATTCCCTCACCCTCCCCCCAATCTCTATTTTTTATAAAACAAAGTATGACAATAAAAGTAGGTTCTTACAAACAGTTGAAATGTAAGATGTAAGTTTGGGTTTTCAATTTTAAATTCCACTACTACTTTCCATGACTACTGTTTATTTCAAGTTAATATACATTGTCAAATAAATACCAGAAATTGTTCATTTAAAGCACCCGTCTAGAAGGTATTTTTTTTTGTCTGTCAGATGGTATCTATGTATCTAATTTTATGCAGTTTTGGTGCGATCAGTCAACCAGTTTGTTTACAAATGTTGGTTAGCTTAGTCGATGTCAGGTGTGCTCTGCGATTTTTAAAATGGATAAAACTATCGAACAAAGAGTCTGCCTCGAATTTTATGTTGCAAATGAAATTTTTTTTGCTAAATCATAGGAAAACGCCCATAGTGAGTTAGCTTATGAAGCAATATAAATTTTTCAAAAATTTTAAATTATATTTAAAAATGTGATAAATCAAAAGGTATTAAAATAATGACATTATATAGATGTACTGCAAAATGTTTGCTCTTACTTGTGCCATTATGATTAATGTCCACAGAAATAACTCCAAGACAATGACCATATAATTCATGACGTAATTCAAGTTTTTCACCAGTCCTAAAATTTTTCATATAGTTAAAATAATTTACAACATACAGTAACAACATTTCACCATATATGGCCCAATCCATCTCAATTCAGGCAGTAAAAATAAAAATGGGAAAATCATCATCTCTGATTTTCCTGAAACGTTAATATATGAAACTGTGAAAGAACCTAAGAAATGCATAGTTTTTTTTTCTTTAAAATATTTTTGGTCAAGATATAGCTGTTCAAAGTTGACCATGCAGTGGTGGCCATTTTGGAACGTAGTATTTTTTTAAAATTACAGTAATTTCTCAACAAAGGGATAAATGGATGAATCTTTTTTTGTTTTGAAGTATTTGTGTTACTACTTATTATAAATAAATAATATCTCCAAAACCAACATTGGAACAACAATTAAAAAATAAGGTGGAAAAAAACTTTTCCCTCAAAAACACCGATCTCAAAAATTCAGAAAATATTACAGGAGTTGTATATCTAAGGGTACATCCTGAAAAGGGGAACACACCATTTTGCTTTTGAAATTTTTAATGCACTTTTTTTTTTAAAATTCTGTTTCCAGGCAAATATTTGGAACTGCGGAAATGTTTCATTAATACACCTATAAATTGTTTTATGCAATATATATTCATCATCACACACATCTATAATGCATATTGCATGTCTTACAGCATGGATGCATTTATGCATCCATGTTGCAAGATACTGTTTGTTGAAGCACTAAAAAACAGTTCTAATCTAACAAAGACAGTGTACCTATTATCCTATTGCACTTTAAGCACTGAACAGTTGTTGCTCAATAGATTTAGTGTCAGCATCTAGCATGGAACAAACTATTGCTGATGCACCAACACATAGTGGGCAAAACACTCATTCTAGCGGGGAAAAAAATCAAGACTAAAACAATAACGCTCTTTATACTTAAAACTCTATTTCTATGCAAAAAATGATAAATAATGGCTTAGTCATTATATATACACATTAATTTCAAAATTACATTCACGTTTCTTCTCTATTAATAAATGATTTAATAAAATAATTTCCATTAATTACAATTCATAATGTATTAATAAGCATAATAATTCGATTAATAATAATATCATACCTTTATAAAATTGTCATAATTTTCACTATTTCTAGGCATAAAACAATCTCTTTATACTTGGTGCAAACGTTTCGAGGTTAGTAAATATCGGAATGAACTGCAGACGGGTCATCATTGTACTCATCAGCTTCAACAAACTTTAATGATTCTGGTAGTGATGGATCAGACAATAAAAATTGATTACGGTTTTTTCCAGCGGCTACTTATTTGAATGAGTGTCTGCAGATGATTTCAATAATGATGAAATAATAGGATCTGAGGAAAAGAACAAAGAATCATTGTGGTGGAGAATTTATAATTCTTCTTATTTTGGTTGCTTTCTGGGAGAATTTTCAGACGGTTTTTACAATGTGAGCAGCGTCTCTCACGCCAGATGTATGTAAGCTACTACTTGCTGCAAATTATAGCACTTCTTTAGAATACGTTTCTAATAAAGGCGCAAACTTTTGGGTTTGGAACCTACTTTAGAAAAGTCTTTTGACGGTCTGCCCTTTTTCCCTGTTTGTGGTATGGAAGATTCTTGCACAAAAAAAAAAATTTTCATCCAGCCACGGATGATTTCTCAGATCGAATGTTTTTAAAGACCAACTGCTTGCTCTCCACTTTGAAGTAAGTTTGCTGGTAAATTGTTTAACTAATTTTTTGGAACAAATATATTTATCTTCTTCGCATTTTTTTTTCAACTTGTCCACAACATACGTAAGAACAACAGCATTTCTATTTTTGGCCAACGGTTCTTGTCGCCAAACTTTGAACAGCAATCTCTTCAGCAACGACATGTCTATATGTTTGAAAGAAGGTCTATTATCAGTGCTTAAATTGATTGGGGACGCGAGAGGAAGCAAAACAAAAAATGTGAACAACAGCTGGATACTTTAGTTTCAGTTTGAATTTGAACCCATCCTTCTAACCTACCAAGGGGAGGGTGACTAAACTGAGCCATGTGTTGATGGCACAATATCACATTGCTTTAAAGTACAGATGGCAATGATCGTAAACAATAATATACATTTACGAAGTGTGAAAGGATTTCGCAGTCCTATGTAGAAACTATATTTCAAGATAAGCAAGGGGTAGAAGGGAGATCTAAAAAGGAGTCATCCCAATATTATGGTAAAACAATATGGACAAAGTTAATCTTCAACATAGATTGTCCTCAACTTGAATAAATTATGCCAAAATATGTACAAAACTTCAAATAAACATCTACGAAATTTCAAAACAATTGGCAAATTAGAAGATTCAGAGTGATACTTTTACAGAGATGCTGCAAACATCTTTTAGCAATGTAATAAACCACAGAGTTGAGCACACCCCAAGCGTCGATGACGCCACTGCTAATTTATTGCATCATATCCTTTGATATTACTTGTAGGCTGTCTGTGGATATTTGGTAACGGAAATACGCTAAAAATTTTAAAATATAAGACTATCAAAATTTAGAATTTTTTCTCCCTAGAATGAGTATTTTGCCCTCTGCGACAGGGACAGGAAAATCAATTATCTTTAGAATATTATGCAATTGGATAGAATGTGTGATAAGCTTGCCGCTTCTTGTTAGGAAAGCGGTACCCGCTGGATAGGCCATGAGAAAGCATGAAGTTAACAGTAAGCTCCTATAACCCACCATTTACCTTCATATACACAGGCCACAAACATTCCAGTCTTTAAACTTTAGAGATTGTGCGGTTTAACAGCTGTTATATCCTCACTGTTGCCAAATGAAACATTCTATGATGCTTCCCTTTGTTCTTGAAATAGAGAACTTGTTTAGATCATAAGCCTACACGAGACTTTTGGATTCCTTTCACTGGTCCAACTGTTTCCCAATCTTCCAGTTTTCTAGCTTGAAAATCTTCCACATCACCTTTATGTAAAAGTAACAACCTGATTGCAGTGGTGTACTGTGTAACTGTTTGGACAAAGTCTATTGCACTCTGAATACCCTGTATTATAGGCTTAGATTGTATTTAGTGGCATGATATTTCACTAGACCTCAGACCATATCACAGGACCCTTTTCCATGTCCACTTTCACTAAAAATCCATTCTGAAAGAACCGGTGTTTTTGCAAATTCATAAAGTTGAAATGTTTTTTTTAAAGTAACTAGCAACCCTATCTCACATTATGCCAGTTCCAGATGGTTTAACACCAAGGTTTTCTTTGATCTTCTGAAGTGCTAATAAAGCATGAGAAGAATCATGTTCTGTGTCATCACTAACAATTGCAAAACTTGTCTCATTGTTGAAATAGGTCACTGTTGTAAAAATCAATATAAAATCCTTCTGTCAGTGGTAGCCCTGTACTTCTCTTAGTGGAACAACATACCAGTTCTCTGCAAAATCACAATGAATGACTAAATGTTGAACAGATGTTCTGCACATGTAATTCTGTTGTGTTCCCATTGTGAGGCCATATTTCCTCTCAGGAGAGACCTGTTACAATAAATTGGGATACTGTGTACTCACCTACAATGAACAATCCTTGCACAAAAGTGTGAGTACTGATGGACTACAAATTTAGTGAAACTGCTTCCTCTTTGTTTGCCTGTTGACAACTGAACTGTGAATTCAGGCATCATCCCTTTCATATGTTAAGCCAAAGGTCCAGAATTATCTGAAAAATTCCAGAAGCTTCTGGTACATTCTAGAATTACCTGGAAGGTTCCAGAACATTTCCACGGTTCCAAATTTGTTCGAAAACGGAAATTTTTAAAGAATAAATTAAAAATTCCAGAAGCCAAATGGTGTGTTCCCCTTTTCAGGATATGTAGTACCCTTAGGTGTACACCACCTGTAATATTTTCAGAATTTTTGAGATCGGTGTTTTTGAGATTTTTTTTATTTTATTTTTTAATTGCTGTTCCAATGCCGGTTTTAGAGATATTATTTGTTTATAATAAGTAGTAACGCAAATACTTCAAAACAAAAAAAAAGATTCATCCATTTATCCCTATTTGTGGAGAAGATATTGCAATTTTAAAAAATATGACATTCCAAAATGGCCACCGCATGGTCAACTTTGAACAGCTATATCTCAAGAGAAAATTTTTGTAATATAAAATAAAAAATATGTATTTCTTAGATTCTCTTACAGTTTCACATATTAAAATTTCAGGAAAATCAGAGATGATGATTCTCACCCCTTTGCTGGTATTGAGATAGATTGGACCATGTAACAGCATATTGGTGTAGCATTAATGAACAAAATGTGTTTCTCGATTCTAAAAATAAAGGAAATAAAAGATTTTGTACATTTTTATTTCCCCAAACTGCATGATAAGTTAATTGGGATGGAATCCTTGATTTGACATATTTTTTAAGCCACAACATACCAATAGTGAGTTGTCAAATTTGTAACGAATGATTTACTGAATTACAAAGACGTTTTACAGCTAGTTCTCCGAGCGCCCAACCCTCTCTCAGCATATAGCAAACCAGTTAAAATATTTTTTAGCTGCAGCTGACCACTGCCTCACATATAACTAAGCTTACTGGTAATAGAACCCAGCACTCTGAGCTTAAAAGATGTTCTCATAGTTATTCAGCCACAGAACAAAAGAAAATTTGACAGATAATAAACAGACATTCTAAAATTCTTTACTTTACATAAAGTAAACAATTAGTGTTTGAAGAATATTAACCCCAAATTTGCATATAAAAAAGTGTTGCATCAGGTTACAATTTTAAACTTTTGTATGTTTAAAAACGAATTTCATGTTACATAAAAATTACACATTTTTCATATATTCACATGTCACAAATATTGCAAAATGTAAAAGTTATTTCTATTTTACAGTGCAAGGATAGGCCATGCTGTACCAGGATCCATTTTCATGAGAAATCTAGACCTCTGTTACTTAAGTAATAAAACTCTGGAGGAATACAGTGGGCAGAAAAATGACATGAAATCTACAGGACCATTAGAATCAAATCCAGGTACTGGTATGATAGGCATAGTGGTACCTTAACACCAAGAGTTTACAAAATATAAATTTAATGGCATAAAGGACAATTGTCTAATCAATACCACTTTGGTTAATCATCCATATGTGCATATTGTGCTTTGATTAGCTATCAATTTTCCTAGCTTTATGCTTTCATGTAAGATTCCAATCTGAATTTTAAAAAATCGGTCTAGTAAAATAAAATTGTTATATATGGTAAAAAATTGCCTCACACACAAGTTTTACTTATTTTATAAATACAGAAAATTCTTATAGGAATTTGAATAACACTATTTACAGGAAAATGATGCTTTAGAGTACAGAGACAGCTAAGATCATGCTGTGCAAGGACGATTTTTACGAAATCTGAAACTCTGTTGTTTAGGGAACCAAATCTTGAATTATGTGTGTGTGATGGATAAAATTTCGACATACATTCCACAGGAAAGTCAAAAGGAAAAATTTAATTGCTGGCTTATTTCACTGTTTAAAGCACAACTTTATATGTAATATATAAATTATTTACACAAAAATTCACATCTTGTTTAAGAGTTTTGGAACTATTTTGAATTATAAAATACCATTTCCAAGCTTTTACAAAATCATCAAGTGATCCTGTAACGATATGATCAAGCCCATCAGTTTCACACTTCCGCCAAGCACATGACCATATACATTCTTCATGAGCTGAAAAAATTTAAAATAATTCTACATATGTATGGCTATTGCAAATTTAAGTACAGAGCAGTTAATAAGGACAGAAGCCAATTAAAAGGAAACAGTAAAAATTGGAGTAATTACCTTCTAAAGTAAGAAAGATTGAGAAAAAAAAATAGGTGTAATACAAGGAAAAAGAAAAAGTTGTAAAATAAGCTACACAGAAAATTTTATAATAGATGTTACAATAGTAACTATCATTCCTAATGAAACACAGCATACAAATCCAGGATGGGGAAAGCGTCTCTTTTTCTCCAAAATTACATAAGCTCTAGTTTGAGCTGTAATTAATACGTGGGTGGCAAAAATTATAGTATAATAAATTCCCCCACGAAAACTCACAAAATTCTCGCCCCGGAGGCTTTCTTGTGTTGACCATATTTGGCAATTGTGTTATCCCTGCGGAGGGTAATATCTTGTTCTTATGCAGAACATTTGTTTTCACCGTCCTCATTTAGATCTAGCAGTCCCTACAAGACCTCCAGAATTTCATGAGGAACCCACAAAGTTCGAATCCAGGATGGGGAAAGCGTCTCTTTTTCTCCAAAAACCAAAAAGCTCTAGTTTGAGCTATAATAAATACGTGGGTGGCAGAAATTATTGTATAACAGCATACAAAATACAACTAAAGTAATAAATTTATATACAGTTGCCCCTACGCTCAATCAGATCATGAATAATCTTCCTTAAAAAAATATATTAGAATCAAAATTATTCCCATAGCACCAATGTTAAATTTCTCTGCTTTAATAAATAGCCTTCACAGCCATCCCTGGATAATTAAATAAAGACGGGAGAACTTTAGGATGAAAATCAGTGATCAAACGAAGAAAAAAATAGTGTTCAACGGAAAACTTTATTTACACAAACTGCAGAAATAACTGCAAATTATCTAAAAATAAATTCATTTATTCCAGAAAAATGTTTAAAAAAGAAAAATATGTAACACCTAACATGAAATACAATATAATATTATGCATTATTTAGGTTTTTTTTAGTGTATCATATACAAATAAAGGTGGATTAAAAAAATCCATCTGTTTTTCAATGCAATACAGTCAAACCTCGTTAAGATGAACACGCTTAAGACGAATTACTTTTAATACGAACCGTTTTCGGACGTTCCGTCAGATTGTATAGCATACTATGCTTTCTGGAAAAGGCGAATTACTGTTAATAGGAACAGATTTTTTGTTCCCCTTGGTGTTCGTCTTAACGAGGTTCGACTGTATTGTAATAACTTATTTAAATTGCTGCACTTTTACTGTGTATATGTCTTCAACAATAAAAACCATTCCTCCAAAAAAAATCAATATATGCTTTTTTTTTTTTGTGTGTCTGCCACTTTGGCGACTACATTGAATTCTGGCACCTTTTTTATATACATATATATATATGCTACCATGTGTGGTCTAGCACCAGTCATTTGACACCACTAATGACTGTATGTGGAAACATCCTTTATGGACATGACCCCCCTACCCCCACTTACCATTTTACAGCATATGGCATACAGAGATGAAAAAAAAAATTCCTTCAAGTTTTTTTATATAAATATTTGAAAAATACATAGGTAATTCTGCAGCATACAAAATGATAAATTTTTTTTATTTAGAACAAAATTTTACTATGATTTGCGTGGTGGAACTAGGCACATTAAAGTTTTAAAGAAATTTATGAAATAGATACACTAAACTTTGTTGCTTAAAATAAAAGAAATCCAAGATAATTTTTTTTGTTAAATTCTTAGTGCAAAATATTCTTGTTTAACAGATTATAACTATAAAATAATTTATTTTACTATTTTAAATAAAATGTGTCATGTATTAAAAATGGAAATCCTATTGTCCTGTGCGTAACAAAATACGTTCAATTTTTTAATTAATTTATTTTTGAAGATGAGTAAAAATCTTTATAGATCTACTATTCCTTGTATAACGCAGTTACATTAGGAAAACTCAACAAAAAAATTAAATTTGCAAAACTTACGCACAAATGAAAAAATGTCCTATGCATAACTCAAAATTTAAAAAAATTCCGAGAAACGGTAAAAACAACGAGCATTTACAATTTCTGCTGGCTGTTTTTTGTTTTTTTTTTTAATAATGGAGAAGTGTAAAAGGAGAAGTGTAAAACATTTTAACTTCATGTTCTGGCCTTTTCTAGTCTTTGCCGCACTTTGCTCCAACAGAAACTTCAAACTCGTGATGCAGAACTCGTGTAACTTCTCCCGGATACAACTTACCATTGTAATTAATTTACAATAACCCAATTTCCTAAAGGAATATTTTCAGAACTATTCTCAGAGTCACCTTGTTTAAATGAAGTCAATTCATGTAGGAAAAATTTTGTTCTTTTGAAGAAAAACACCTTATTCCGTTAAGTTTTGAAATTCCTCGAACTGGCTTAAAATTATCCTCACGCTATCATGCTATTTCTTATGATGTTCTTTTCCAAAATTGTAATTATTTTTGTTGATGGCATGGTACTCACAACTACTTTAGCTAAATCTTCTACTGATTGTACAATAGGAGCAGTTAATTTTTTGGACATGACAGTGTTTTTTACAGAAGGTTTTACTTTTCCTCCAATTTCCCATCAATTACATTTTTGCTATGGGCTGTGGCGAAATATTTCCATTGAAAAGAAAATTTTTTTCGTATTCATTGCTTAGTTCTTGAATGGAAGAGCCTATATACTTGCCATATATATAGATATACACATGTTTTTAAATTCTGGTAAGGCCATCAAATGACATAGTTACTCCCAAATTCTTTTTCTGAATTAGGCTCTAATACTCTGTATAATTCTTTAATATGAAAGTTTGGACTGTTTTTGTCTATGGCATCTAAACAAATTAAAAGTTTGACAAATATGTTTGTCATACAATGCTGCTATGAAAGTAATGTGTATTTTTTCTAGCCCAAATAGCATTTTGAACTTCATGCTTGGTAAGTGCAACTACAGTTCATGGCAACGTCAGCTCGAAGTACTCTAACATTAACCCTTTGCACTCCAGGCTATTTAGCCAAAGGAATTCAAAGCCATATACTGAATGTCGCTCCAGCGGAGTGTAAAGGTTTAAAACTACTTTCGTCATTTCTAAATTCTTCAGCGTATATCCTTTTTGTGTTAATATGAGATACCACAGAACAAAAACTACCATGCATTGTAGAGAGTACTTCATCAATGCATGTTTTCTTTTAGGTAGCAATTTAATTTGCTAGCAGCCTCTTTTACCTACATTTTCCAGAAAACTACCACTCTTGCTTTTCCATTGATTTTGATTTTTTTCACCTCTTGAACATTTCTTACAGTAACTTTGTTAACGCTGTGAATTTTTGTTACATATCCAAAATAATTATTAATAAAAAAAACACAAAAAATTGTGGATTTAATTTTAAAAATGTAAAAAAATAATTATAATATAAACAAAAACATACGTTTATTTTAAATTAAAATATATCAAAAATAGTATCAGATAAAATATATATATATCATTATGTTAAGTCCAAATTATTATATTTTGCTCAAAAGATAACCTAAATGTCAAATAATCACATTATTCTAATGCTCTGAATTCTCAAAATTCAGAAATGTCCAGTTTGTAATGTCAGCTTGTCCTGTGTGTAACACATTATATTTTTTTAAAAATTCCTGATTTGATTTACAAAGAAAAAAATAGAGGGACATCATTGTTTCAAACCTCTAGTATTGAAAAACAAATACAAGGTTATTGTATTTACATGTAATTCATAAAGATTTTCAATTATGACTTATGAAGTGGAAAATGTACGATTCTGTGAGTCCCGTGCGTAACGTGAACATTATGCCATTTTTTCCCTTTTTCAAGTAATTGAATTTTTATTTTTTTATTGTTTCATAATAAATGTCCATGGTATCTACTAATATTTCTATTAAAAAGATCAGTGCATAAAATATTTATCTGCAGCATTGAGGTCGTAAGTTATGCAAATGTCCCGTGCGTAACAGGAGAATGGGCCATATGCATTTTTCTTTTTTTCACGAAAAACTAAAATGCATTCTGCAAGAAATCCATCTCCACTTTGGAAAACTCACATGGGTGCCAATGAAAACTCTAGTGATGCAATTTGAATGACAGAATTAATACTGGCACAAAGGGTTTCAGTTCATGTAATTTTTAATATTGATGTGATGTCAAATTCTCAGAACCAATGCACTGTATGGGTTTTGAGAATTTGACGTCACATTGGTATTTCTTATAGTTGAGGTCATAAAGTTTATATGGTTATACTTCTGTCGAATAGCTAGCATTTGTCACCATTAAGCTGGACTGGTGGCTAAAAGCCATCAAACGTCGGTCATTTTTTTCTTCAAGGTAAATAAATGTTAATAGCTAACATTTTGTTGTCAATTTATTTTATTCAACAAATACTTTCATCCATTACCTTAAACTTGAATGCATACTTCTCCCACCAATATCTGTTAAAGTAAGCAGACATTTGGATATGGTGGTGCACACATGAACAACCCTTAAGCATTTTACATATTTATGTATTTGTAAAAATTTTTAACCCTGTAAATTTAATGGTTGTTTACACTAGCACAGACCACTTTTTATTTTATTTGTGCTTTTATGTATTTTTATGTATTTTTTTCTATATTTCTTATTGAATATTTGGTCGGACATGGGCATAGGAGCCTATTATTACATGGTAGATATTATTTTTAGCATATAGCTGGCAAACTTCTGTAGTGACTTTCCATAATCATTCAGTGGGGGGAGGGGGGGATCAATTGGACAATTTTCCAAAATAAAAAGATTAATAATAAACAGAATAATTTGAATTTCAATGCAACACAGGCATTCTTTAAAAAATATCCCACTGTAAATCATTGAGTAATTTAATCGCTTAGGTTTTTACAGCCACCACTGAAATTATTGTATCGATATATACAAAGAAGTAATATAATACAGGGTGGTTAGTAAAGTCCTTATACACGCAGATAACTGTCGAACGGAGAGAGCTATATGTATGAACGTAATGTATAAGTGTAGTAAAGTGACTATGTGCTGCAAGATGGGACTGCGTGTAGCGCTCCTAGTGGAAAAATTTGGAACTTAGAGCTGGTATCTTGAAAACTATTCAAGGTAAGGGAAAAAGTCATCACAAAGTTGTTAAGCATCAGCTAGTTAGTACGAAACGATTTTTTTCCACCACCTTAATAGGGCAAAAATCGTGATTTAGGAAGTTTAATGGGTACAGGACGCCCCTGCGTGACAGCTATGCATAGAGGGGAAGCTTCAGGGAGGGGCGATACTTTCATTGCACACACAATCTCGTCACAAAGCGCATGATATGCAAATGTGTACGCTACAATAATAAAATCGTATTATATCGTATTTTGCGTAATAATTTTGGAATTTTGACCAACAATGGCTCTGCTGGATGGATATCTTTAAAACCTCTTAAATTACGATTTTTGCCCTATTAAGGTGGTGAAAAAAAGTCATTTCGTACTAACTAGCTGGTGTTTAACAACTTTATAATTGACCGTTTTCGTCTATCTTGAATAGTTTTCGAGATAGCAGCTCTAAGTTCTGAATTTTTCCGCTAGGGGCGCTGCACGCAGTCTCATCTTGTAGCCCATAGTCACTTTACTATACCTATACATCACGTTCGTACATATAGCTCTCTCTGTTCGACAGTTATCTGCGTGTATAAGGACTTTACTAACCACCTTGTATAAATGTAATGCAATATAGATAATGGGTAGACAGTGGAAAGAATACCTTAAAAAAAATGAGTAATGAACTCTCACTCCTAAATCTCTGATTTTGAAAAATTACATTAGGGGAGAAGAGCATTACAAAGTACAGCAGCTTTAGAATTTGAATAAGACAAGATGTCTGGTGGCCAAATGCGATACAAGGACTTTGAAAATACGCTGAATAAAAGTCATATTTTTACAGCATAAGGACAGTAGCAGGTATGATGTGCGGGAACGTGCACAGCATGTTTCACAAGGAATCTGCTGCCAAGGGAACTGAACACTGGACTGCAGCGGGCAGAAAAATGGAAATCACAATACGATACTAGGGGGTGGGGGTAGCAAGTCCAGGTTAATAGCCCGATAAAAGAATGTGTTACTGCCGTGCCATCATAGGGTAGTGGACCTACATATTTCTGAGGAATCTGAACCTTTGAAGGCCTAGAGAACCAACCCTGAAACTGCAACGAGCAGTTAATCTGTAAGCAAGCTCTTTATTTTTGGCACTATTGGGAGTCGAACTGAGATTAACAGCATGCTAGGAGAACGCATTAGTGTTTCAGGAACAAAACAGTACCATTGGAATCAAACCTGGGGGTTAATGGCATGATAAACAGATATATTACCAATATGTGGCTATAGGGCTTTCCTTATTTTATCTAATACCCATTGAAATGTTCGATCCTACACATTTTTGATTAAGGAAACTATAGTCCCATTTAATTCAGATAATTAACACTATTGTAATATGACTTCCGAACGATATGTTCATGTACAACCAAGCATATCAGGAATCAGAGCCAGCATCATGAACTTAAAAACTAATCACAGTCATTAAACAATGAAGAAATTTAAAAACAGAATAACATTTTTACTCATAGCTTTCAAATTCTGTTTTATGGCAAACAATGTCAGCTCAGAACATGCTGTCTGGCACAGCATGACCATTGTAGTCTTTGAGCCGTAAAACCACAAAACAAACAAACAGAACATGCTGTACCAGGATCTACAGTTTTCTAAGGGATATGAACCTCTGCCTAGGAAATCGCACAGACACATAAGCCACAAAATATATTTTACACAATAAAATATACTATATGCCTAAATAGAGCTATTCAAAGTAATAAAGACATTTCTATTTCTAAAGAGCAAATAAAATATATAGTAGCAAGTAAATTAAAATGTATTACCTTGTTTTTGCTTAAACAGCACAGAATACTGAAAAGAAACAAAATATGAATTAAGAATTACTAAAATTAAACAAAAAATTAAGTCTGGTAATACTTTAAGTATTATTTATTCAGGGTTCCCACTCACATTGGAGAAAAAATTCCCCGACTTTTCCAGGTATCTCCCTGACATTTTTAGTAAAATTCCTTGACCAATAAAAAAACTCAAATCTCGGTTGTAGGGAAAGTTTGTGGGTTAAGTTAAGAAAATTTTCCCTGATTTTTCCAGGTTTTGACCAAAAAATCTTGTTTTCCCCTTTCCTTTCCCTGACCTTCAAGAATGATTTCAAATTCCTTGATAATTCTAGGTTCTCCAGGTCTTGCGATATGCACAGCCCATCGATATTTCAACCTTTTTACTTTAACAATGATGTCCTACTCTAGTTTGCTCTCTCACCCAAGTGTTTCTTTTTCGATCTCTCCTAGTTATTCCAAGCATGCACCTCTCCATGCTCCTTTGGGTTGTAACTTTTGTATTGCTGCAATTGTTAGACTCCATGTCTCTGATCATAAAAAGGACCATAAGGAGTCTTTGGGCTCATTGGGGGGTTACAGAGCTGCAACTCACATATTCCTATGTTAAATATACAAAATTTCATTGCAATGGGGGTTACAACCCCCATCAACACCCCTCTGCATACCAGTGTTATTGATCCATAAGAGAGGACTGGCAATATACACTGGTTGAAGGCCTTTTTTGTTTTTAGATACAAAGGAAATTTTCCCTTCAGGAAAAAACTGTTTCTTACGAATACACTCCAGGCGAGTTTAATACGTCTGTTGAGTTCTTTTATAATATTGCCTTCCATTGAAATCTGTTGGCCAAGGTAAATGTGTGAATCAACAATTTCTAGCTCAATGTCGTCAACCTGTATTTTTACTTTATCTGCAAAATCATTGAAGATGGTTATAGTTTTTTGTAGGCTTAGCTTGAATCCAACTTCTCTACTGGTTGAAAGCTACTGCATCATGTTTTTGGAATTCTGATGGATCCATTGAAAAAACAACAATGTTATCAACAAACTGCAGATGATTTAAATATACAATATTTATTTTTATTCCTTTATATTACCCCAGTTTATAAGCTGAAAAATCATCTGCAAGGTTGGGGTAAAAAGATTTGGAGAAATGGTACCTCCCTGCCACACACCTTTACCAATTTTTATACTTTCGGTATCTTTATGTAACTAAAATTTCGCATTTGCAATTTTATACACATGTTTAACCATGTCAACGTTCACATCATCGCTATCTGTTGATTTCAAAACGTCAATTACTGCTGAAGTTTGGATAGAGTCAAAGGCCTTCCTGTAGTCGATAAATACCACACACACAATGGAAGTTCATATTCATTTGTTCTTTCTACAGTTCTCTTAATATTTGAATATGGTTCACTGTACTGTATCCACTTCAAAATCCAACTATATTTAATTCTTTCTGAATTTCTTTCTTAATTTAATATTTTCTTCAAAATAAATGTTGAATATTTAAATCATCTGCAGTTTGTTCATGACATCGTTATTTTTTCAATGGACCCATCAGAATTCCAAAAACGTGGTGCATTAGCTTTCAACCAGTAGAGAAATTGGACTCAAGCTAAGTCTACAAAAAACTATAATCATCTTCTATGATTTCACAGACAAATTAAAAATACAGGTTGATGACATTGCACTAGAAATTGCTGATTCACATACTTACCTTAACCAATTGATTTCAACGGAAAGCAATATTATGAAGGAATTCCACAGACACATAAAATTTGGCTGGAATGCATTTAGAAAGAAGTTTTATCCTGAAGGGAAAATTGCCCTAGTGTTTAAAAAAAAAGGTCTTCAAGCTATGTATATTGCCAGCCCTCGCTTATGGTTCAGAGACACCGAGTCTAACAAATGCAGTAATACAAAAATTACACACAACCCAAAGTAGCATGAAGAAATGTATGCTTGCAATAACTAGGAGGGATGGAAAAAAAAAAGCACTTAGGTGAGAGAGCAAACAGGAGTAAAGGATATTATTGTTAAAGTAAAAAAGCTGAAATAAACATGGACTGGGCATATCGCAAGAACTGATCGATGACAAACAACTGAAATTCTTAATTGGATTCCAAAAAATCATTGAAGACCTAGGAAATGTCCTGAAACTAGATGGGTGGATGAAGTAACAAAATGGTGATGTGGAAACAAATTACTTAGGATAAACTTGTATAGAAAACATTCGGAGGGACCTTCATCCAATAGTGGATAGACCTAAATAATGATTAGCTATGATGTATTCAGTAATAAAAATTAAACTAGTACATATGTGCCATTGAAGTCCATATTATGTACAATAAATTTGAAAAAGGCTTGTTTTACATATGTACATATTAGGGTCATTCCGTGTCAAGTGAACCAAAATTCTAGCACTTTTAAACCTCATCCTCTTGGATTTTTTTTCAAATTTGGCTCATTAGATGTACTATTTTTTAAATTATAGGCCTCTGAAACCTGGAAAAAGCACGATTTTCTGCTTACATGCAGTTAAAAAAACTATTATTATTCAAGCTAAAAATGCAATACATGGATGAAAAAAAAAAATTATAGATTATTTTATAAGCTTTCATATGATATCCAACATGACTAATTTTGGGCAGTTTGGGATTTCAAGGTTGTGTCATGAACTTTTTGACCTCGAATTTCTCAAAAAGTGACAGTTTTTAAATTTTGAAAAATTCACAGAAACTTGCACAGCTTAGTGTCATTTCTGGAAAGTTTCATCTTGGGACGGGAATGGGATCATATTTTGGAGATTTTTTTTCAAAAAAATTATGAGAAAACCATCTGCATAAATGGAAATTTTTAATTTTAATACACAATTATTAATTCTGTTGGGAAATAACCACTATCATTATTATAAGTTAAGAACAGTGTTATACAAGCAGAGGCATAGCCAGGTGGCAGTTTTGGGGGTTGTAACCCCCCATTGCAATGAAATTTTGTATATTTAACATAGGAATATGTGAGTTGTAGCTCTGTAACCCCTCCCATTAAGCCTATAACCCCCTTATGAACTTTCTGCCTATGCCACTATATACAAGCATGCTATAATAGGTTAAATTAGTTCACACCAGTAAAAAGGGGTGGAGGAACACTGTTCCGAGAGGGGAGAGAGAGAAACTGTAGCAATTCTCCATATATATTATAAACAGATGGCAGCGATCTGTAAGCAAGACACTGAGATATTACTCAGGTGCAGTTCTGATTGTTTTATGTTGAAGCCTTATAAATTGTTGCATGTAAAGTGACAATTCAACAGCTAGCATTCAGTTTTGCCTGAACTCTCATGGAGTAAATGTACACTGCACAGTTTGCATTAAATTTTTTACCTCATTATTTTCTATGTGTGTAATTGTCAGTTTCCACCATGGCTGAAAATGTAAGTAGGTCTATAATTACCACACTTTTTTGTTGTAACCTTTTTAACAAGGAAGGGCACAAAAATATTTAAAAAAAAAATCTAAGGCCTGTTGCAAAATGGATGTGTGATTTATGGGACATCGTTGAAAAGGATATGAAAATATGTGGTAATTGTAGAAAATATGTGGTAATTGTAGAAAATATGTGGTAATTGTAGAAAATATATGAATCTGGGAAAAAAAAAAAAAACACAAAAAAGAGAAGACAGCTCAGTAGCAATTTGCATGCCAGACCCTAGTCAGGCAGATAAAGACTTTGAAGACATATATGTTAGTTTAGATTACCTTAATAAGTCTCTTAACACCCTTGAAGAGTCACCTATTGTTACGAAAAGATTACATACACCATCATACTGTGATAAAAAATTACGCAAAATAAAAAGATGTTTAACAGACAAAGTATTGACAAGAACAAGTAAGGATGTACATGATATTGGGGAAAATAATTCAGATTGTGAAATGCTTAATCAGCTAATAGAAAAGTTTAAAGGAAGAAATCTAAGTGTCAGTGAAAATTTCAAATTTCTGACTCTGGTGGAACCCAGGTGTCTCGCTGGCCCACTTATTACCTCTATATAGAAGAAGTGGACTTGGCAACAACTACAGCTCTTAAGTGTTAACTTGTAGGGGATTGTTGAAGTTAATAACATAGAAAAAAGGGGACTGAGGCAGCACCAACTTGTAAAAAGGTACAGTTTTTTGTAAATTCACAAGTAAGTGTTTAGAGGATGTAATTTTCTTAAAATACACCTACCTTGGTCTCGTCCATCTGTTCCCTCCTCCCCTCAACCGAGTAAATTTTTTCATTTATTTTAGCATGATAACACGATAACACTGTTTCTTACTTTTAAAAGTAGTTGTTCTTGCCAAAGTAATTGATAAGTGTGGACTAAAATAAAAAATTCCCATTTTTGCAGATGGTTTTCCTTGGCATAACTTTTTTTAAAAAAAAATAAAATATGTTCCCATTCCTGTCCCAAGATGAAACTTTCCAGAAATGATGCTAATATGTGCAAATTTATGTGTGATTTTTTTAAAAATTTTAAAAATAACGCTTTTTGAGAAATTCAAGATCAAAGAATTCATGTCATTACCTTGAAATCCCAAGCTACCTAAAACTACTCATGTTGGATATCATATGAAAGCTTATAATCTACAACATTATTTTTATTTCATCTATCTCATTTCTAGCTTGATTAGTAATAGTTTTTGTAACTGCACGTAAACAGAAAATCGTGCTTTTTTTTCTGGATTTCAGAGGCCTATAACTTAAAAAATACTGCAGTTCAAAATCTGAAAATTTAGATTTTTCACTATCTCTGGGTGTACATCTAATGAGCCAAGTTTGAAAAAAAATCCAAGGGGTAAAGTTTTTCCATTGGATCACTTGACATGGAATGACCCATTATGTATTTAAACTGATTAACTACACAAGCAGCTTCGATTTCCTCAGTAACGTACTCTCTGCAATACTAAATTTTACGTAAATTTCTGTTTTATTGAACATCGAATAATTCATATTTAGAATTTACATATTATACAATAATTTTTGCCACCCACGTATTAATTAGCTCAAACTAGAGCTTGTGTAATTTTGGAGAAAAAGAGACGCTTTCCCCATCCTGGATTCGAACCAGGGTCCCTCCGTTTAGCCCGGAGTGTCTTGGACCGCTAGACGAATGAGGATTAGAATTCACAGTTTTTTTTTTTAACTCGACTCCTGCACCTTGCAATTCACTTTTATACTTGAATGTTAAAGGAATCTAACATCAGAATGAGCTGGTTTTAGACTGCCTCAGTGTGAATTTAGGGGTCATAGAAATGAAACCGTCCACTCTGATCGAAAGGACCTGGTCACCCCGACATTCTAGGGTTTTTAAAACAAAAGATGCCTCCTTCAAAAGTTAATATTACTTTGGCCTTCTTTGGAACTTCCTATTTCGAAGAAAGTATAGAACTAAAAAAAATTACATCGAAAGACTTAGAAAAAACATGTTTTGTTTATGTAAGGCAGAGGAAATTTTCCAGGGGCTACTGATTAACATTTCATGTTAAATGTTGTTTCATTTTAACCATGTTCATGTTTGGAAACAAAATAAAATCACATGAATTCCTATACAATATGATGGGAGATTCGGGAAACGGTTCATGTTAAGTATATTGTTTGGCGCAGTATAGCCCAGATGCTCTTGTGCCATAAAAAATCCAAACAAACAATAAATATGTTGATATTAACAAGGTTCGACTATATACTAAAAATAAATAATGTAATACAATCAAATGCTACAGCTTCATGGGGAAAGGTAAAAGAATAATTTAGGAGTAATAAGTTTACTCCAGTTACGCTAAGATCTTGGGGGTATGTTGACTAACAAGCACTTTTAAATAGTATGATTCTGGTGTTTTAGATAGTGCTGCAGGTTATGTAGTCCCTTATCAAACAAAACATTGACACTTCTCAAAATGGGTATGCTTTGAAAAATACTTCCAGGAAAACTTGTTAATATTTATTGTGTGGAGTGATTTCATTTAACATTGTATTGAATTGCTGTTTTTACTTTGTTCCTATGTCTGTAAATCAATGTCTTTAAGCACAGTTTTAAAGGTAATTCAAAGTTTTTATTCTTATTTATGGACAAAAATCAGTGCTGATACACTAAATAACTCTTATCAAATTTTTACTAGTTATAATGTCATATATTGTTGTGTTTAAACACGAATTCTAAAATAATATGGAACATGATGTAAAAACAAACTTCCATGCACATAATTTGATTGTGAAGATAATTTTTTTACAACCAATATACTCATTGTAGTGTAAAAGGTGGAGGTGAGGAGGGACACTTGCTGTAATTTTAGGAGGTTGCAGTAAAACTAGTGGAAGAAAATTAGAATCAAAGACTGGAAAGAAAATAAATCAGTTATAACAATGGTGTGAAAGTATGAAAAAAAAAATGTAGGTGAAGATTGATAATTAAAACCCTCAATAAACCTTACTCAAACATGACAGCACAGATAAGGGAAAAAAGACTTGAAAAGAGTGTGTACGTTAATAAATACATTTTGGGGAATCTCCTAATGGAACAATTAATTCAAAAAGTTGTTCTAGGACAAAATAAGGCAAGGAACTTCGGTATATTTATAAAGTGTGATTGTGGGCATGTTTTAATTCTGAGAAGTTTCTGATAAGAGCTTTTTTAACACAATTTTGTTTTATTGTCATAACTGCTCAAATCTCATGGTATTTTTAGAGCTTTTAAAAAAACCAAGGTCTATGTGTACAGGGTGGACCGGCTTACACTGATACTATAAAATATCTAAAAAAAATATGCATTTAAAAAAAAATTATATGATTTAATATTTTAATTTTATATATCATAAAGTGATGTGAGGATTTCATAGAAAAAATATGGCACGCTCCAGTTAGATACGTAATAGACTTCAAACAAAACAAGAAATTTTCATCAGATGGATACAAATGGTAGCGTCATGTGAAAATAAAGGGTAACTTTTTAGTCACTGTTTCTAAAATCTACATTTCGCCCCCCTCCCCCTCATTTAATAAATTATCTTCTCTTTTTACATATTTTTTTAACTGATTATTACCTTATTACCCCTTTTCCTTACACGATTCCTATTCTGTTAGTTACTTGTACACCTAACTAGTATTTGGTGCACCTAAGTTACAAGACTTGGGTGCACTTGTGCACCTGATTTAAAAAGTTAATTTCGACCCCTAATATACAGCATGATTCAGAACTAATGGAACAAACTGAAAGGGGTGGTAAAGGACGCCAAATAAGCCATATTTGGCGAAATCCCCATGTCCACAAAAGACGTGATTTGATTATCTAGAAGAAAATTTTAACATCGACTTCATTTGTCAGTAACATCACATACTATATTCTTATAAAATTAGGAAATGAATTTAATATTATAATATACAATACGTAAAAAATTCATAATCCCATGCAAACCACTTTTAAACAGCCTTTAGCTACAAATAAAATCCCCCTCACATAATTGAAAAATAAATGTTCATATGGCAACGCTAATCATTGCTATATCTGGGTTTGTTCAAAATTTCAATAAAATATCTATAACACAATAAAACCCAGCTAATCAAAACCTGTTAATTCAAGCTGAATTTTTAACTTTCAAGCCAACTTAGTCTCACTCTCACCTTCATCAAGCGGCTTCAAAACCTTTACTTTATTCTTCATTAAACATGAATTATGCTTGCACTTACTCAACATATCTAATCAACAAATCACTAAATATAAAACAAATTAATTAAATAAAACAAATTAATAAATATATTTAACAAAACATAAATACTAACGAAGTAAATTAATAGGCGCTACTGCACGAAACGCAACCCACTCGATTCTAGTCTGTGTTTCCAAAACTGGCAATTGGCACAGTTAGCCACCATGTTGTTTATGCCGTTCTCGTCTGTCTTCTTCCCCCTTCTCCTCCTCCTCCCAATTCTAAAAGAATAAAAAACGAGTACTTACTTATTCTGTGGGATCGGATGTTTCTGGCATCGGTGAAGTCACTAGTTGCCATGTTGTTTACGGCGTTTTTGGTAATTCTCTTCCTTCCCTCCCATACTTTGCGTCAATACTCCCCTCCCGTAATTTTCGTGATTCTTCTTCCTCATCCTCCTCCCCCTACTTTTTATGAATCCTCCTCCCCTAATTTCCCTGAATCATCCTCCTCCTCCCTCCCTACTTTTCGTTCATTTTCTTCCACCTCTTCCTCCTCCTATCCCATTCTTTTTGTGCATCCCGTTCCTCCTCCTTCCAAATCCAAGAAACCCTACCACGTTTCCCACAATGCCACTGAAATTCGCCTTATACACTACGTCTCGCACACGGAATCACCAGTTTCTTCCTTTTCAGATACTCATACTCACATGCAATTAAACACTTTTTCATGGCCTACTCAATCCATAAAAAAAACGTATTCCATAAAAAAATAAAACATTCAGATGCTCACTACAAACGTGAAGTAAAAATAAAATGGCGTCTCACACCAGTTTTCACCGCATCATACAGATGTCACGTCACAACGCGATCTAGTACAGTTTCTTACGATTTCAAGAGGATAGACGAAGAAGTGGGTTGCGTGTTCTGCAGTTCCACCAATTAATAAATAGATTAAATGAAATATAATTACTAATAAAGTAAATTAATAAATACATAAAATATGATTACATAAATCAATAAATATATTAAATTAATAAAACATAATTACATAAAAAAATTTTAATCACTATAATCTAAAGCAACCACGAACCTAATTAGTTCAGATTGGCAGGGTTTTACTGTGCGTCTACAAAAGCTTAGTCTTCAGTGGAAGAAAAACGAAATATGAATAAAATATGACAAAAAACTACAGCTTAACAGTAATTCAATTTCAAATAATACCTTTGTTGTTAAATGTACATGCAGCATCATATATAAACATTGCACAAAGGATTGGAAAGATTTTTACATGTTTTAATACAATAAGTGAGTTTGTATTTACCTTTCAAAAATAATCACCAAAATATTACAGCTTAAATAAGTTAACTGATAACTTCAAAATACCAAACATACCATGTTTATCCCGTATGCTTAGAAGATGGTCTGAGCTTCCTTTCTAAAGAAATTAGAAAAAAAAATACTTACAGTATTTCATAAAAACTGTATACACAGAAAAGTACTTTCAAGCTTTGATTTATTATAGCATATGTACATCGTGTTAAATAAATTCTTTAAATTCACTGTTTAACATATGTGAAGTTTCATAACAAATCTGTTAAACCATATCTTACAATTTTACTTTACTTTACAGTTTAAATGATTGTTTTTGATCGGAATAACGAGCGAATTACTGCTACCACATTCAAAGCGACCTGTTGAATGGGATAAGCTTGCGTTAGTAGAGATGAAAAAATAAGATGATTTTAAAAAATACTCTATATCCACCGTACGATTTAAGTCCAAATGTAGTTTCCCGGTAGTCAAGTGGATGACAGTCTAGATGAATCCCATGCTTCATCGCCAACTTTTTCTGGTGATGTCGCCAAAATTCATGCTATACTCTTGAAATGAATTGGAGAATTTTTCGAGCATAGTTCTACCCCTTTCATGTGCATCCAACATATGCATGTGCATTGTGAAGCGGATGAGTGTGGTGTCTTTGTCGTCACTTTTTTTAAGCTGGAGATTGTTTTTGGGCATATTTTGAATGCTGTACCATTTGGAAGGGCTTTTCAAGTCGTCATGCGTTTGGAAGCGCTTTTCCAGTCGTCATGCGTTTAGAAGCGCTTTTCCAGTCACTACATGATTGCCGCTAAATGGAATACCTATTTCAGCTAAACTGATCCAACCCTTTTAATATATAAAAATATGATGTGACTACATATTACTAACTCTGGCTCAAGTATTCAGAGTATTGTTTTGCTTGTCAGAAGCTTGGTAATAAAAAATAACCACAGAGCACCTGTGTGAAACGAGGGACCTCTCATTGATGGACCACAAAACACGTAGCGAAACCCCTCTAATTCTTTCATAAAATATGAAAGAATTAGAGGGGTTTCGCTACTTTTTTTTTTTAAATAAAATATTTTTTGCTCACATAGAAAAAAATAACTACAAAGAACCCGAGCGCCAGCGAGAAACGAATCTCATTAACGGATCGCGAAACCCCTTCAATTTATCCATTCTTTATTAAAAACATTTTTTTAAAGTACTTATCTACGTTTCAAAGGTAAGGGTGGGAAGGTCCTCTTAATGGCCATCAAGAAAGCTGGAAACACGTTCTCCACCTTATCAGCATAATGCTGTCTCTGCATTAACTCCACAAAGTATGAATCAAAATGGTGTTATTTGCCGACAGAATTCCTTCATATATAAAAAAAAACTTTTAACTGTTCACCCATTTCCAAATGCTACAGCACATGAAATACAGTAGAAAACTATCTCCAGCATGAAAAAATGGTAACGAAGATGCTACACTCATCCTCTTTACAATAAACGTGCATATACTGCAGGTACATGAAAGGGGTGGAGCTAAGCACGAAAAATTCTCCAGTCCATTTCAAGAGTATAGTACAAGTTTTGGCAACATCGATGGAAGTAGTTGACAACAAAGCACGGGATTCATGCCGCTCTTTTACAATATGGTAACTGCTTCCGTTTTGGTGGGGGTTTGTTATTTTTGCCTACATGCATTTTTTTTTATTTTGATTCTTGTTTTCTCCTACTTTTTTTAAATCTCTTTTTTTTTTGTCTAATTTCATAATTTTTATTAAAAAAATAACCACAAAGCTCCCGAGCACTGGTGAGGGGACCCTTCCCTCATTGATGGACCACGAAATTCGTAGTGGAGCCGCATGTCCTTTAATTCCGTTTTTTCTTACTTTTTTATCGTTATTTTCCTTTAATTCCATAGCGTTAATTAAATAAAATAACCACAGAGCACCGGCGGTGGCCTCTCCTCATTGATGGACAGTGAAACTCCTAGCCATGCCCTGCATCCTTCAATTCCGGTTTTCTCCTTTTTTTCAATATTACTGTTGGTTTTTTTTTCCAAATTTAAAATGAACTTTTTTTTTTTACTTAGAAATGAAACACTCGCCAAAACAAAAGTGGTTACCGTATTGCAAAAGAGCACCGGATTCATCTGTACTGTCACCATAGTATCATGCTTGCTTTCACATTGGCGAAATATTTGACAATGTTTTTGGACACCTATGTATATGCAGTCTTAATTTAATATTTTTCTAAATATGCATGCAATTTAAATATATTTTTATTTGAAAAAATTTTGTATTTGACAGCTATAATATGGTAAATAGAAAAAATAAATAAAAAAATGATGAAACTACAGATGAATCCCCTGTTTTGTCGCCAACTCGTCTCCAAAACTGATGCTATACTCTTAAAACAGAGGGAAAGTTTTAGGAAGCGTTAAAAATGAGCACATGTACATGGTAGTTGTATTGTAGTGGCATAGTGTACATTCGTACCGGTGGTGGTTTGTGAGTTGTAGGGATAGGATGAGCGACCATTTAAATGTATTTATTTTTGTAACAGATTGGAATTGATGGTATGTTTGGGATGGAGAGCGGATATAGGAGGAAGACGTTTGAGGAGGTATGAGGAGAAGAGGTTAGAGGTATGGAGGGAAAAAGGGGAGAGGAGGAAGAGGGCAATGTGGAGTATCGCAATGTCGGCGATGAAAAGCTGTTGGACTCGTACTTCGCAAATCGGCGTTGACTAGCTGTTGGACTTATACTTAGCAGAAGATATGGGGAGGGGGAAGAAGGGAGAGGAGGAATGGAAGGAACGTACAGCATCGCAATGTCAGCGCTGAAAAGCTGTTTGACTCATACTACGCAGAGTATATGTGGAGGCGGCGTCACAAAGACGAAGTGGAGGAAATGACTCCAAAGGCCATAAAAGCTCAGAAGCTTAAAGACAGAAGTTTTTTTTTTTTGTTAAAAAAATCTGAAAAGAGTATAATAGGTAGTAAACTCAGTATAACAGGGAGTTACTCCTTAAAAAAACATGGCGGCCGGGAAGCGAGCGCGTGATGACGTAATCCGGGAAGGAGGTTGCTGTGCCTTGGTGACAAAGCAAGCAGAAGATGCATGTGTATTTTGGCAGAGGGGTTAATTATGTCTGAGTATGAGTGTCCAAAGTGCAAGAAGCCAATGAAAATGTGTGCTTACTCATTTTTTACTGTTTTAGGGTTGGGGGGGATTTAGAGGAAAAGAGGAGAGGGGGATTATCGCTTTTATATTTGGGCAGGAAGAGGAGGAATCACAAAAATCGTCATAAACATGGCAAGGGGAAAAAGAGGATTATTGTTTTTTATTTAGGGTTGGGGAGAGGAGGAAAAAGGGAGGAATCACCCAAAAAACGTCGTAAACATGGCAGCTAGTCATCGATTGCCAGTTTTGGAAACATTGGCTAGAATTGATGTGGGTAATGGCCTGTGCAGTAGCACCATACACAAAATATTTAATACTGAAAAACGGAAACAATTTGCTATGTCTGATACTGATAAGCAGCCTTTCACACTCTCAAGAACCATTAAATAGGGAGTGGTCAAAAAATGGACCTGCTCATCTCCACAGAGTTCATACACATTTCCTTACATGAAATTTGAAGACTTTTAAGGACATTGACCAAAAATAAAAAAAAATTAAGGACCTATTAGCAAAGGGGAATAAAATGAATCGGAGATAAGCCACGTAACTTTGTACTTATACTACTACTTTAAGAATAAATTAAAAGTTAAATGCATTTATTATATAGTCGAACATAATCTCAGAATTAACGATTATGAAACAAGAGTAAGAGAATGAAAAGCAATTCCTTAAAAGTGATAAAGTAGTTAGTCTTAAACAACATAATACAAAACAAATAAGGTCAATAATTAGAAGTTAGTGGGTTTCATATTTATAATAATTTTTAATTCAATATGTAATAATTATAATTAAAATTTCCTTCAAACGATGGAATTGAACCTCGAAGACAACAAAATCCTAACTGCAGATTTTGAAATGGTCCGGTTTTTAAAACAGTGGCAAAATTCCGTAAAGGGTTACTGTGTATAGTTTTTTTTTTTCATTCCTCCCTTTCGAGATATGGCGGTTGGTTAAAAATATGGCCTCTTCGTCACGAAACCACGTAAAAACATAAAAGTTACAAAAAATGCCATTAAGGACAGCACCATCACCAAATTGAATCTCTCTCTCGACTAGCGGAACAGATCGCTACCACATACGGTGTAGCTCCAGTTCCAGAATTTCAGGAAATAGGTTAACTTAAAAAAAAAGACAAAATGTCACCAGGGAAAGCTACTATCTTTTTCCTTTCCTTTCCTCCTTTTTGAGAGTTCTGCCTTTGTTCTCAAGCAGACTATCACATTAATCGTTGACACATGTTTATTTGCAAGTTTAACAGCGCAAGGACAAAAAGGGCATGCTGCGGTGGGATTTACAGTTTTCCGAAGATTCCAAACCTCCTAAGGTCTAGGGAAGAATCCTGGACTGCAGTGAGCGGTTTGATAGTATTTTTTGGGGGGGGAAGGGGGGTACAGTTGAGAATCGAACCCGAGATAATGGCACGCTAAGTGAGCACGTTACCACTGCACCACCGCAGGGTCCAATGTTTACTCATTACAAAATTTAAGGAATTTATTCATTAACACTAAATTTTTAGTCTGCTTAGATTGTTAGCATCGTTAAATATATTAATAAAATATATCGAAATATTAATGGGTTCTAAGTCCACCCCTTGTAAAGAAGTGTTCAACCACGCCTTGAACCAGACAGAATATCTCCATCATGTGCACTAGGATAGGGAGAAAGAAGACCCAGAGGGATGCAACATTTTAAAATGTGACTAGGTTTTTTTTACTCTTTTTTAAATTGTAGTCAATCTCTACTGTAGAATTCCATCAATCTGAATTCCTCAGGAAAGCACCCCATACTTTGCCTTAACTTAAAATTATGAAAAATTCCGTGAAACACAGCTACCTTCCCCAAACACGGGAAAAATAAAAAATTTCGTCATCAAATAAATCATCATAATAATCATCAAATATTTTATAATAATGCATATAAGATAATCGGAATGTTCCCCTCCTTTCTTTTCAGGATCTTCCATCACGAAATATTTCTTACACAGAATAACTCTTTGAAGATCAGGTAGGACCATTAGCTCCTCTAAAAAATGGCTGGGAGGAACACTATATACACACACACACACACACACACACACAGTACAAAGTAAAACTTCTCATAATGGAAATATCTAATCATGAAACATACAATGGGGTGGTGGGTGGAGAAGCCAAACAATCGCCGCTGTACCTAAGGCACCTCACACTTGGATTTAAAGTTTAAATCTAGGTTTCAGGGAGAGAGAGGGGCGAGATGCACTTATCATTCTCCTTCTGAAGAAATGTTCAAGCAAGTTTCTAGGAGGAGTTCTCTATGCATGTTCCTATTGTTCACAAAAGGCATAGAATCCACATGGTGTAAATTTCATGTTCATTCTTTATGTTGATTCGTGCTCTAAGAATGGCATTAATAAAAATTGAAACCAAACATACTTCAGACAAATGTTGAGAAATAAAAGAACAAAATTAAGGACTTTTAGCAGATTTTGGGCAAAAATAAGGACTTTTAAGGACCAAAAATTGTTTCCTAAAAAATTAAGGATTTTTAAGTACCTTTAAGGACTGTACGAGCCCTGCTCCATATAACACATAGACATGATAATGGATTAACAATTCCTGGTTATCATTCTTCCTAAATTTTATACTCGTTTTGAATGCCTAAAATACATATATTTAATTTTTAGGCACCAATTCGGATTAGATCCACCAGCAATTCTGCTGCCAATATGGTAACCTACTTCTCTGTCTTGCTATTGCCCGTTGTGGCAACCATTGAGGCAGTTCTCGATTTTCCCGTTAAGCGTGTCATGGTGGCACCACTGTCCCCATAATTTCTGTTCATGTATCTCTGTCTTCACAGTCTCTAACAGTTCGATATAATTATCTTCGATGACCCCCCTTTGTTCGGTTGAACATGTCTGATCAGCTGAATCCATTTTTTTTAATGAACTTTTGAATCTAATTTTTTAATGTATTTTTGAATCTATTTTTGGTGACAGTACAGAATCCACCCCATTGGTACATTTCTCCTCTAGAGAAAAGGCGGGGTTGTGATGTCAGAGAGTATGCCTTGTGATGTCACAGAGGGTGTGACATCATACGTTCCTTATCTGGGGAGATTGAAGGAGGCTTGAAACATGCTTCGTCGTTCTTTACAGTGTATTATGAGCATTGTAGTAATGGAAAAGATGTCGCAACGTTTGAATATGGGTTTTTTTTTTTTTTTTAATTGGGATTGAAAGGGAAGAGCCTGTTGGATTGGAATATGGAAGGTGGTTTGATTGGTTTCGAGCATGAGTGGCCAGTATGCAAGGAGAAAATGCACTTGTATGCTATGTCAAATGTGGGAGATGGTATAGTAAAAAGAGGCAAAGTTAGTACCTCCTTTTTTTTGTTCGATGCATTGAAGTATGGGAGCAGGAAGGTGAGAGGGAAAGGGGAGGAGTGGGGATAGAAAATTGGAGGAAAGGAAAAGAGAATAAGAGGGGAAGGGGCTTTGTAATGTGACGTAAGCAACATGGCGGCAAGGCAGGACAAAGTTGCCATGTGTGCCCACTGAAAACAATATGGGACGGACTCTGTACTAGCGCCCTATTTTTTTTTCAATGAGATAGGTTGAAAGTTCTTGTGTAAGAACTTTTGAGTTTTTTTTCCTATTGGAAGCTATCAAAATAATCTTTCCACCACAAACAGACAAAACTAATTAGGTGAGTTTGGTTTATTATTTGTCACCCCTACTATCCTCTACCCTCTCTCTTCTTCTACTTCTCCCCTACTACTTATCTTTCTCCTATCTTCCTTCTCACTTCCTCTACTTCTCCCTTACTTCTTTCGCCTCTACTCCTCCCTTTGTCCTCTCTTCCTCCTCTACTTCTTTCTCCGCCTCTCTTTCTCTTACTCTCTACTTTCAACTTTTTTTCCTTGAATGAAATGTCGATTTTTAGGTGTTTTTTGGAGCCCAGTGCTTAGTGTTGAAGCAGAACTGTTCCCACACGGAATTTCCTGCTTAGGAAAATTTATTGGGCCCAAGAAATATCTCAAATTCAACAATCCATCATTGGGGTGTCTACTGACATCAAGAAACCAAATGCCTTGACCTTTTCTTGACTACTTCTGTACATAGCTTGACCTTATAAAAATTTCTTGGCTTTGTTTTCACTATTGATAAAATCGCTATATGTAAAAAAACATGGAGTGGTAGTACAGATACCGTCCCACAAGATCAATTTTCCCCTAGAAACATGAAGGAAAGTCGCTGTAATCGGAGTTTTGACATCAGCGATTTTAATATGTGATGTGTGATGTCACACAGGATAGGGCATCATACGGTGTTCCTCTGTGGCGGTGGTAAGACGTTTATGGAAGTATTGCAGTGCTTAGGAAGACGTCGGAACATTTCAATATGGATTTTTTTCTTCAATTGCGGTTGAAAGGGAAGAGGAATGTTGTTGGATTGGTTTGTGGGAGAAGGTTTATTTGGTTTGGAGTAGAAGGACCCGATTTGCAAGGTGCGCTAGGCCTAACGTGGATGACTGTGTAGTTGAAGAGGTGAAGTTATCCGACAGATAAAAAGGAATAAAAGTTAGTATGCCGTTTTTATTTTGTTCGCTGCACTGAGAAAAAGGAGCAGGGGGAGGGGAAGAGATGGAGGAAAAGAGAGGAAAGCCAACAGCGGGAAAGGTTAAGAGGTGAAGGGGGTGGAGGTTGGGAGTGGAAAGGGAACAGGAGAAAGGGATTAGAGGGTTAGGGGGGAGTAGGAAGAGACCGCCAAGAAAACAGGGGTTGGGAGGGAGAGGAAAAAGAACATGAGGTTAGAGGGGTAGGGGTGAAGGAGAGAGAGCTACAAGAGGGGTATGGGTGAAGGAGTTAAAGAGAGCAAAAAGAGCGGTAGGAGTGAAGAAGAGGGAGAGGGTAGGGGTGAAGGCTGGGTGTAGGATGGAGGAAGGAAAGGGGCGGAGCCTGTATTGAGACGTAAGCAACATGGCGGCAAGCCAAGACAAAGTTGCCAAGTGTATTGGAAACACTTCTCACTAAAAACGAAATGGAACAGTATCTGTACTAGCGCCAAAAATCACTAAAAATTGCCAAGTTATAACAAAAATAGCTGAAAAATAACCAGTAAAAAATCGTTAAAATATTGTATGAAAATTACAATTTAACGCAAGCATAAAATTGGAAAAATGGGCATAACCTTAACCTACAATATCGATTTAATGACCTTTTCCTTATTTCTTGATCTTTCCTTGACTCACGTGACTTTCATGACCTGGTAAACACCCTGCTCATGGCTGATCACCACCACGGCCGTTGGCGACCGTTTTGGCGATTTTGAAAAACGTCGCCAAGGTGGTGGATCCAATCTGGATTTTCCTAAATTTTTTAAACTGTCTTGAAATGCAATAATATTCCTACAATTTACCAGTTTAAAAAGTGTATAGGCCTACATATTATATGAACCAAAACAATACTTTCTAACGTATCAAGACTGCACTATGGATTATTTGGGTTACCTATTACCAACAACTTAATGTAAACTTCGAACACAAACACGTTCACACACAATTCAGCCTTCTGGGAATCGAGCCAACGAAACAATAAATTACATTTAAACATACGAAACTAGAAATTTTAGATTCCCGAGTTATAAAATACCTTTAACTGCCTGCAGATAATAAATTAGAAAAACCCAGAAGCACCACTTAGATATAAAAAAAATACAGAAAGCTCGTCAAAGTCTAAAACATCGTGCAGTTTTACAGAAACTATACTAATTTTTGATCCAAAACGATCGGCCAAACTGCGCTTGGTAGCGGCCATAACATAAACCGATTTCCGCGGATACAGACCCGTTTCTAATTTTTCCCGCTAGGGTCACACGTCCCGACCATCCACACATCAGCTTATTGCATTT
>QLNU02015360.1:44417470-44430838 GCA_006491805.2 Dysdera silvatica
TATTTTTTTACATTATGAATAGCATGCATTTTTTTACATTATACATAGCATGTATATTTTTTACATTATGTATAGCTGCATAGCCTATATATTTTTTTTACAATATGCATTGCATTAATTACCGAAAGTAATTTCTAACTATCTTATGAATTAAATATTAATCTGTTTTAAAATCATAAAAATAAAAGTAGTCGATTGAGTATATTCGGTTACAGATTTTACATATTAACTCTTATATAAATGAATGATTTTTGATAAATATTATATCGTATAACGGCTATAATGAACAAAATCATCATTCCCTTGATGTTCGTTATAATAGAATCCAACTGTATTTGCAATAAAAAAAGTATTTTGTACTCTTTCCTGTAATATAATGTTTGTTATTAATACAGTGAATGGGCGGAAATGACGGATCACCTACCTAGTAATATTCAGACTCACCTTTCACATTAATACCTATATAAATAGTGTCCTAACTATCCATGCTGATATATCAGTTTTTATGCAACTCATAAGATGTTAGAAAAGCATTTTTTAAAACTTTTCTTTTATCTATATGTACTACCTAAATTAGATGCAAAGTTTTAGCAACTCTGCCAACGGATCCCTCGTTCAAGCATTATGAAATCACGCTGGTGTGGACCAATCAACAATTAACGTTACAATTCCTGAATCCGGAAGTGTTTAAGCTGTGAAACGACTACCGCACATCCTGCACTACTGCACATCACAGAAATAATGATCCCATGACGACGTCAAAATAATTACGCGAAAAAACAATGACAAGAATGGAACTAAAACACACCATGCAAAACAAAACGACATTAAAACTTAAAGACTAGCTGCGATGGGGACGACTTAAAATCTAATGCCAGTGTGAACTAACTCTCCCTAGACCCTAAATACGGAGCATCTTCCCTGTTCATTCGTCTCTGAAGCGAGCTCGTTCATTAGGTCCTGGGCTCTAGACGTGAAAGATGACTGAACATAGGAGCTACTCCATATAGCTGCTAAACACATGTTTAACCTGCTTGAATTTCTGTTTTAGTAACCTACAATTCTTATGCATTGATTCAAATGCTATGTGCTTTTAACCAAAATTTTTTCAAATATCATTTTGTGAAGATATGTTACACTTGTCATCTTTCTGTTCCAGTTTAAGTATAATTGCAAGTATTTGTTCTAGGTATATGCTTGTACTGTGAATTTTAATTTTCAATTGCAGGGAGTGCAGCAGCAACTGTTTGTGTTGATCCTTCTGGGCGACTGTTAGTGTCGGGCCATGAAGATGCCACTTGTTTGTTATATGATATGAAAGGTGGTAGAGTGCTTCAATCTTTTAAGTGCCACACGGCTGATGTTCGGACTGCAAGACTTTCTCCAAAAGCTTTCTATTTGCTAACGGGGTCATATGATTGTAAATTAGCTCTCACAGACCTTCAAGGTGAGTACAATATATTGTAGGCTTAGTTAACATTTGTCTTGCAGGTACAGATTCAAGGTGGACGAGTTCTCTTATAACAACAGTTATTTCAACACTGGCGTAAGGTTCAAAACACGACGTTTTGAGAGTCAACTGCTCCCTTTGTCAAGTGAAGGCAGAATTCTGCCTTCACTTGACAAAGATTTATCATTATAAGCAAATTTCATTGTATTACATATATCATAAAGCAAACTGTAAATACTGCTTTTTCCATTATAATTTCTTGCCAGTGATTTCTTATGCTTAATAAAGTTGCATTAAGCAATACAAGAATTAAAAGGCTTAATTTACATATATAATGAAAAAACATTAAATGTCCTTACGTTTCTGAAATCATTAATTATGGACTGTAATAATGGTAGTAATATTATCTTACAGGTGATTTAACACAAACCCTTCCAAGTGTTACAGTAGCTGAGCATACGGACAAAGTTATACAAGGAAAATGGCATCCACATGAGTTCTCTTTTATCTCAACTAGTGCAGACAAGACAGCAAGTCTCTGGGCTTTACCAGCAACTTAAACTAATACGAAGGATAAAGTAAAATAGTTTAAGGACTACGGATTTTCCTTTCACAAGATCGTTGTATGTCAAGACTAGCTTTAAACTGTAATCGTGCAACAACAGAAACTAAGTAGTTGAGATTATTTTTATAACAATACATCGAGTATAATTTATTTAAAATTTTAATAGAGAACAGGCCCATAATTTAAATCGTTCAAATGTGTATTTTTGTTTCATCGGAATTATGTTACATGATTCAAAACTATGAAATCAAAAATATCGTAAGTTTAACCTCAAAATTATACTAAAGTTTCAAATTATATGGTAAATATAATACATGTTAGTATATCAAGTAAGTACCAGTTTCCCAATCAAGCTGTCATCTTTAGAATCATAAACTTTATGCAACTTTCGCTCTATAACAATATATAGTCAATTTACGAAATTATTTGCGTAATTTACAATATGTATTTAATAATTTTGATGAATCGCATGAGGAATTAATTGAAGTAAATGAAGCAGATTTAATGCAATTTAATGGTAAACAGTGAAATATTGAACTTAGTTTTTTATATATCAGTTTAATAAACGTTTTATTAATCGATTTAGTTTGCTGGCGAATAACTACATTAATTATGAAAAATTTAATTATCGAAACATGGAATTTATTATGTGGATTTTGGCCGAGCTAAAAACTTTTAGTGAAATAATTGCATTATCCCTTACTTATTAAATTCACAGTTTTATACCCATTAGATTTATATAGAAACTCCAATAATTTATAAATGTATCCTAATTAGATTGCGATTCCAAGCCATTGATTTCGTTTTAGATGACCCTAAGCAATCTTAAAGAAGGAAAAAAAAAACATTTCACAAAATCAGAATATCAGAAATGCCTTACCTGAGACATACAACATAATTCTATGCATCCCAATTCTCAAAACCTTTTCATCGCATCAAGGGTGGGTCGCATGATGTTTTTAGATGTAAGAGTTTTCACTCTGAAATGTGCAAACGAGAGATAAAAGTCAATTGAATTATATCAATCGACATAATGCACTTTTTACACTATGTGTGCTAATTTAAATTACATGCTCGAATTCCATTAATTTGGAAAACAATTTTTTTGTTCAATATTGTTATCCTTTTTCTATCTTTTGTAGGCATCTTTTCTTAGGTACTGTGCTTATTGGATAATCTCATCCTAAGCCACATGCTAATTTTTTTAGAAAAGCTCCTGCTAGCTTTTATTTATGATCAGAAAGAGTAGACTGAATCACTTTACTTCAATTATAAGATAGTTTAATGCCTAATCGTGAAACCCTAAAAATACATTTACTGAGAATGGAATATGCAACCTTATATAGATCTAAGTATATTTTTAGTAATATAATTGAGTTTCTTCAATTTTTTTAAATATAAAGCAAGGTTTGATTACGATATCCTCACATCCTGAACAGAAAGATTATTTCCGTAACAATTAATATATCCTAGGCTTATCATCTTCCTCTAGGCTTATCATCATCTTCTAGACTTATCATCTGCACTTTAACTTCTAGCATCCCTTTAAAAATCACTTCCATGTTAGCCTACTACATCACTGTTACGAAGTTTTAATATTAATCAGAAAGATAATATCATCTAATTGTTGGATCTCAAAATTATTTCCTACCACTGCTATATATATTCCATAACCCTTACTTTACGATCTGCCTCCCTCGTAGGATTTATTTCATTACATTGCAATGTTTATACCATATGGCAAAGTGTCTTCCTATGATGAGCATATAGGACAAACATATACTTTTATAGAGCTATTTACTTTTTATATATTTTTATTTATTTTTAACAAATTTTTGTATAAAATGACTAAATGTTCAAAATTAAGAAAAAACACTTCACTTAAAAATGAAGCTATTAATGGCACTGCACGTTTTATTTTGGCACATGAAATTTTTTGTTCGTCGCAAGCAGAAAGTTTTGGATTTGTTGTTCAGTCTCAGAATTTTTGTCGCCAATTTTCTGTTGAATGTGTAAAGCCAATCTTTGGGGTAGCTTTATTTGTATTGAGTTAAACTTCTGTGTTAGAATGGTTGTGTTTGACACTATATTCATTTTGAAAAATTTTGTCAATATATTTTAACTTATATAGCATACCAGATACAAGAGCGTTAATTTATATAAATTTAATAAAATTAGTTATCCAGTAACTCAAATGCATATAATTATAAACTTCTTACTTCACAATAAGATTTTCTGTAAGTCATTCATTCAGCATCCCTTTTTTTTAATCTTCAAAATATGGCTGTTTTATATTTATATATAACTTTTTTACACACAAGACACACACACACACACACACACACACACATAAACTTGAATTTCTGTATACCGAAATTTTTGTGAACCCGATTTGAAGTTCCTGTTCATTACATAGAAAAACTATATATTAAAAAAATGTTATGGAACTTTCGACTTTGGTATGTGGAGGTCCTACTGTATATATAAATGATTGATGGCGCAAATATAATGGGCTATCTGTTCTTCCTCGTAGTAACATAGGAAAACAAATGCATAAATTGTCTAGCCTGTAGATTCCCGCCAGGTTAAGGTTCTAGAAACAAAAAGTTAAGTTACTTTGCTACTTTGTGGTACGATCAATAAGCTCTGCCTCATGCTGTCGGGTTCAGGTTTAAATATTAGATAAGATGTGTACGCCAGCACGTCATTGTGCATCTGAAGATATGAAACTCAGAAATAAATAAAAGATTCTTCACTAAACTTTCCCGATATATTGAATTTTAAAAACAAGAACAAACAAGCTTTTATGTCCAATGATGACACCTAGTCAATTTTCAATAGTGTCGTAAAATTAGTAATTTAATAATTTTTCTAATTCTAAATTTGGTAATATAAATATATATAGAGTAAAGAATTTTTAGTACGTTCATACTTTAAAGCATAAACTACTAAAAGTATTAACAAAATAATGATTAATAATATATAGTGGATTAAACTTCCAACTACTGACATTTTATTCATACATGTTTTAACATTGTTACAATTCAAGTTACTTAAAGATTTTATGTAATTGGTTTGTTACTTTGATTTGTGTTTATGACGTGTGATATTTTGATTAATAATGAATACACATATTAATGATTACTTTAAAATAACTATTTTTATAATTCAAATGTGCTTTATCTTAACATTATTGGTATTAGATTAATTTCATACATAAAGCTATGTAAAAAATATAAATTCCACATTTCTATATAGTGTTATCTTTTGCATGTTAATGTACCTGTTTGTTTTTTGTAAAGTAATGAATAAAAATTTAAAAACGAAAAATTTGAATTTATTTTTCAAAAATGCTTGACATAACATGAATTTATTTATAAAATGATACAGTTTTCATCATAACATTTCCTTTTTAGTTTAAAAAGGAATAATCTAATTCACAACTGAATATTATCACAAGTTAATACTCATCCTTTTGTTGCACAATGATACATAAAAAGCAAATTTTTTTCATGAATTAAAAGTGGCCCCAGAAGTAACAGAGTTCATAAATTTGTTGGCATAAAATTTTCAGAGGCCAACATAACAAATAAATATACACAGGTGTTGATAAAAATTTCTTCAGTTTTAATAAAAATCCCGACTGATACTCTCTCCCCTTCATACACTCCATTTGTTTTCTTACATAGTGCGTAGTGCGAATATCATGACATCATCAACTTTTTCTTTTGTTCTAGTCCCTAATATCATTCAAGAAGATGCGCTACTTCTCTTTCTCAATAAATGAGTTACGTATGTGCATTTTAGTCAAACTACTGTTTGTGTATCTGTGGATTCATTTGATTTCTAACATTAAAAGATAAATGCACGATTAGATGCCATCTAAAATTTTTAGGCTTCACATCCCTCTAAATAATACTGAGTAATCAGTAGTAGATGTTTTAAAGACCAGCAAGAATAAAGTATGTGGTGTATTGAGGAAATCCTTAAAAATGGAAAGAAAAAGAAAAATTGCGCCACCAAAGGAATCATTTTGAAAATAATTTATACATAATGGAGAGGAGGGCGCCAAATTTTGGGCTCGCACCTGACGCCATATGACCTAAAACCGTCTCTGGTTGAATTCAAACTTCTCTTCCGTTATGATGTTTTCTATGTAATTTCAAGCAAATTTATGATAACAAAAAATGTTTTTCAGTTCCTGTCGCATGTAAACACCAACAGGAAATGTTTGTTATGCAAGTGTATATAAAAATCGAATTCCTACATGTTTAGTCCAGCAACGACAGTGTTGAAACTAACAATGAGAAGATCTGATCTTATAAAGCGCAATTTATTCGTATTAAGCGAAGGAAATTTTTCAAAGGCCATTGGTTATCAGTTCATGATAAATGGTCTTAACCGTGTTTGTGTTAAAACAAAAAATAACATGGGGATTCCTATACAGTTTGACGGGACTTCAGCACACGGTTCGTATTAAAAGTAATTCGTCTTAAGCGTGTTCATCTTAACGAGGTTTGACTGTATAACACTTTATATTTTAATTAACACTAAAAATAAAATTAAACATATTATAATACAAGTTTTGAAAAACTACAATCTAGTGGTTATTCATCTATTAGGAACGCTAAGCAAGAACCAGGAAAAAATGTATTTTTTGTAATACAAATATGAACATAGAAAAACCTCTGAATCGCAAACACCTCAGGACTTGAATATTTATTCGCTATTTGGAGGTGTGCGTTATTCGGAAGAGATAATAAATACATACATAATAAACAGCTCTAGATAATAGGAATTGGAAAAGTGTCCGTTAGATTGAGGTGTCCGCTTTTCAAGAGCGTCCGCTAAGGATATATATATAAGAAGGCCTCGCAAAAGTAAGCTAAATCGGGTTACTTTCAGTAAACCCACACCAGCTAAGGCCGTGCCTGACAATATTGTAGTGCCAACGCGTTCTTCCAGCATGCCGTTAATCCGGGTTCAGCTTCCAACAGTGCAAAAACAACAATAATAAATAACACGACTAGCTATTTATAGTAACTCAGAATTTCGTTCCTTATGCCTTAAGGGTTTCAGATTCTTCTGGGAAAATGTAGGACCACTGCCTTACGATGGAGTAGTGGCAACACACTTGCTTATCATGAAATTAACCTGGGTTCGATTCCTAATGTTATCGTAGAATTCGCGTTTTTTCCTTCTGCCCAACGTAGTCCAGGGTTTAGTTCCTTTTGCAGCGGAAGTTCAAATTCCTCAGAAAGCAGTAGGTCCGGGTGTACTATGTTCTTTGTTGTCCTTGCGCCGCAAAAAACATGAACAAAGTCTTCCAAATTTTGATTTAATCATACCTACGTGGTCAACAATATGTTTATTAGAGCGTTCCAAATAATACTTTTGGCTTACGTGACATAATCCGGGTAAGCTTAAGACCAGGGGTAGACACAAACTTTCATTTTGGGGGGGTCAAGGACAGAATTTGCCATGGTCTTGGAATAACACCCTTCATTTATCATGAAAGTTGGAATTTTTTACAGTGAAAAAATATTTTTTGGGGTGGGTCATGACCCCTGTGACCTCCTCCCTCTGTCCGCCCTTGCTTAAGACTCATCGTAATTAGAACTTGCACTATTAACTCAGAGGCTGTAGTCATCGAGTGATCACATTGCATCCTGTGTTAGCAACAACAAGTTATTGAGAGAGTGCTCAACAAAAATATCAAGAGATTTTTTTTTACCTTTTAAACTCGGCTTTTGGTTAGTTGATAATCAAAATAAGTGCATTAATTCATTATAATTTCATGTATAATACACTAATGTGTTACTAAGCGAAGAAGCATTCACTTTGCGCCTGGTACTAGCATAATGAATTCCAGACATATATAGTCAATTCGGTTTTAATGAGCATCAAGAAGGTGGAGAATTTTCGTCACTATGGCCTTTATTCATTAAAACTATTTGTCAAAAAACGTTCTTTTGTACAATGGTTAGTAATAAATAATATGGATAATTTATGTATCGCCATACTCAATTAACAAACTACTATTTTTGAGGCTTTGAAAGATATTAATATTTAATGAATAAGATAATTGAAAATTACTTTTTAGCTTCGGTAATTAGTGACATAAATAATATAAAAAATGTAGGACTATATGAATCTAGCGTATGTATCATACTCACATTTATTCATGTATGTAGTTAGTAATACACATAAACATATGCAGAAAGTTAAAAAGGTGGCGTTACAGGCTTATAATGGTGGGTTACAGAGTTACAACTCCATATATTCATATGTATATACAGTGAAACCTGTCTAAGACATAATCTCACGGGACCGGAAAAAATGCTGACAGATCCAAGGGGAGCGATGGGGAGATCGCCTCCTCCCACCTCGAGCCGAAATTATATCATGGAAAATGAAATGAAAAGTATCGAATACTTGGCTAAAAAGAGGAATCAGAAACAAATCGCCCCCCCATTGGCGTAAGTAGGTAGGGGCCGGCCCCCAGAAAATTTCCCGCATTTCATTTTTTTATTGTGAATAAATGTAAGGCGGGTTAGTGTTAAAGCTCCAGCTTTCCCGCCAAAATTTCCTAAAAATACAAGTGTCTGTCATGTATGCGTAAACACGTGGGGAAAGAAATCTTCCCAGTGACTACTTCCTATTACTGGATGGGAAGATAGCCATGTGTGCAACGTTCTAAGAAACTTGACTTCTTTATGTGACACTTGTGGAGTATGTGAATGATGACCAGGAGCGAGAAATCGATCAGTAGGTATCAGATGCTGTCTGTGTGATGAACATTCTATCCAATCACATCACGTGGGCGGAAACAAATACCATTCGAATTAAAAACTTTCTAACCTCAAGTCACATATACCGAGCTGCGCTTCTAGTTTGATAAAACGCATCTTCTCATCCCATCATCGATTTTTTTCTTGTGTGATATTTCAACTCGCAACCCATCATTCGGACATAGTCCCCACTACAACGTCCTGAATTTGGTAATCTATGGAGTGAAAAGCAAACTCCGTTTTCTTGTCGGACCCTTCTCACTTCATGAATGCGAGTGCAAAGCATTTGTGCTCCACTAATTGACTCTAACGTATACATTATAAGCATAGGGCCGGAGTTTGAAGACGGCCGGCCCAACTGTACGCGAGAAGTGACCTCAACCAAATTAACTGCCGCTAGCGTAATTTGGAGATAGCCACCACAATAAATTCTGGACAGCCATCGGTTTCCCCTTTCTTAAGAAATTGTTTTTACACTGAAGGGGAAATACGCGCCCATGACTTTGAATTCTTAAGCAAGCACAAAAAGAGTGAGTCTATATCTATTCCACGGTGAGTGTCGTTTTCACTAACTGCCGTGTGAATACTGCTTGGTTTTATGTTGCCGATTGCGCATTTTTGTATTTCAAAACCGCATGCTCGTTAATATAACTGAATTTAGGGCTAAATTGAATTTTTGTTATTTCTTTATTTACTACAGTCGAACCTCGTTAAGACGAACACACTTAAAGCGAATTACTTTTAATACGAACCGTTTTCTGAAGTTCCGTCAGATTGTATAGCATACTATTCTTCCCAGATAAGACGAATTACTACCAATATGAACAGATTTTCTGTTCCCCTTGGTGTTCGTCTTAACGAGGTTCGACTGTATTTGATAATTGTGTGTTAAAATTGACAATATGCCTGATCCAATCGAAGCAGTTGACGCATCTCAAATAGTATCCGTTGGTACACAGCAAGTTGCGCCCGTAAATTTACGAATTCTGGAAGTTTGGCCAAACAATGCCCGGCTATATTTTAGCCAAATCGAATCGTCGTTCCAGTTCTCGAGAATTTCCTGGGATGCGACTATATTTCATGCTTTCGACGCATCTTTGAATAACGATGTATTGTCCCGAATATCCAATGTGATATTAAATCCCCTGACTACGAACCGGTATGAAACGGTGAAACAGGCTAATTACGAAACTCGCAAACTCTGACACCAAGTGAATCAAAAAACTTTTATCAGATTTGCCACTGGGAGACCATAAGCCTAACGTTCTCTTGCGCGAAAAGCAGGGACTAGTCGCGGGTCATGATTAAAAATCTACGGTTTCGCGCCTATAGTCCGTTCGCGGAAAATTGGAGGGTAGTACTGTTAGAATTCAAGGAAGCTAACGTCACAGACGGCTTGTTTCATTTCAGTAGAGGGAAGGGCGTCTTTTCATAACTCGGTTTTCGCGCGCGAAAGTACTAAAGGACTGCTTGCTCATTGCAGACCAAGGCGTTTACATTCCAAAGCTGTACATCTTATTTATGTATGCACTTCAGGGCCGTTCAAGTCTTACGTAAATATATTTCTGGCTATTTTATACTCCCCCTACCCGTTGTCAGAAAAAATAAGCATATGCCTGACCTCCTCTCCCCCTTCATGAGTACAGAAGATTTTGGTTCTATAATTTTTTGGTTATTATTATTATAAAAAATATATTATACATACATTATTAAACTATATATATAGTATATATCTATTCTATATATGCAATATAGTATACTATATATAGAGGAATAGATGTTACTAATGAAAATGAATTGGAAACCTGCGAACAATCTCACCCGCCGTTGCTCAACTAACGTTGCCACAACTCCTTCTATAGTTTTAAAATTGGTCTAAGATGTCTTTGGATGTGGTCAAAGTGTGCATGCGAGTCATGTGACTTTTTCGAGGGTAGAAAATGGGCATTGTAGCGCCCGTTCAGCCATTTTGTTATTATCTGCGTTTCCGAGCAGTAATGTTTTGTAATTTACAATAAAAAAACTCATGAATGTGTCAATATCAGTATCACATCTAAGTAACTGAAAGAGTACAGTCCATTAACGTGGGAAGGGGCCTCGCCAGCTCTGTGGTTATTGTTTTGGCGCTCTTTTACAATCTGGTACGGGTGCCAAAACAATATGGTAACCCACTTCTGTGCTTTTCTACTTTCTGGCAATCTTTTGTAATTCCCAATTTCGCCGTTAAACATGTCATGGTGGCACCACTATCGTTTTTTCTTTCCATGTTCCATAATTCCAGTTTTCTTACTCTAATACTATCCTTTTTTCCTAATTTAAATTCAACTTCTTTTTTTTATGTTCTAATTTAAATATAAGTTAAAAAATAATTATTTTAATGAGTTATTGTTTTTGATTAAAAGAATAACCACAGAGCAGCCGAGTGTTATCAAGGCCCAGGCCCCCTGAATTTAAATACAACTTCGTTTTTCTTTTTCCAATTTAAATTCAAGTTTGTTTTTCTCTACTTTAAATTCAACTTCATATGACTTTTCTGAACTCAACGTCATAACGAACGCACATGCCCATTGTAATTCTGCCATTTTCAAAAAGTAATTTTCGTTAATCTTTAAATATTTTGAAATTGTAATAACTAGAGAAAATTCGCCACTAGTTTACAGTACTCATTAAAACGTAACATTTGCTTTTGAATTAGTTTACCTTTACTTTTGTTTATCTGCTGTTTGAGAAGAGAAAAATGTAGGTAAATGGTGAGTGGTTTGGCAAGTGCCAAAATGGAAGCCTGTATCATGTTGTGAAAGAGCACCATTTTCTTTTAAATCGAAAACAATAAAAAACTCATTAATGTATCGGTATTATATATATAGGCTTTATGTCTAAGCAACCAAAAGCTATAATATAAATAGGTGGTCATCAGTATAATACAAATAAGTAGCTCATTTGTAAACAATCATGGTGGTCGGAAATAAAGCAAATGTACAAAACGATAAATCATGATGATAATCCGGGAAGGAGGTTGATGTCCCTTTGACGACAAATCAAGCATGGGATTCATCTATATTGTGGCCACAGCCTTAATAAAAGCTTTCGAAAACATAGGTGAGTTTGGTTTTTTTTATACATTTCTAAATATTCCGGACTAATCCATCATGACATCAAAGGACGGAAATTGCGGCAAGCAGGCAGTTGGCACTATTGGCTACCAAAGGGTGCGATTGTTATGTAGTGATGCCTTAAATATGAGACACACCACTTAAAAAATGCAATTTTTGGCCCTACTTTTTTACTTGAACCAATTTTTCCATAGATAAGGGTTGGGAGGGAGGAACAATCACACCTCCTTGTGCCCATGCTTCAGGAACATTTTGTTTGCAGGGCCCGACTTAGAAATTCTGGGGCCCAAGGCAGACACACATGAAGGGGCCCCAACCCCTCCTGTACCCACGACAGATTTCTGATTGCTATGTTTATTATCATTATACATATGAGTAAATAAATTTTATTTATAAGACCAATGTGGATATAACACATTATCTAGATATGCTTTCCTAGTCTTAATTAAATGGAGCCAGTAAAGGATTTTTTAAAATCCGGAAAAGTCCCTGGACTGCCCATAAAACAAATATTAAAATTTTTACGAATGTACTGGACTAAATTTAGAGGGCCCCTCCGAATCGGAAGTCCAGGGAAGCTGCCCTGCATGCCCCTGAGTAAATCAGGCTCTGTTTGTTTGGCATAATTCTAAAAACAATCCAGTCTCATCTATATAAAAAATATTTTAGTCATCATAGCCTTCAGATGTTTTTTTTCTCTTACCTTTTATACCCATCAACAACTTCTTTCAAATCAACTAATTTTGCTTCTTTGTAAATTGCTTTACACAAAATATTGTGACTCTGTCTAAATTTTTAGAGCAGCCAATTTTAAACCTTAAAATAATCTAGTCCAAGTTCTTTACTGACTTCTAATGCGTTTTCTTGAATCAAAAATCCACTGACTGCATTCAGATTCAGTTTATTTTGTCAAAAATATAATTAAGCATCTAACGTGCCATATGCCTACTTTTTGGCTTTAGATCACAGATATAACTTGGGGGTTAAATATAGAATAAATTTGGGGGGGATAAAAAAAAAACCAGAAAACTGTATGGGGAAAAAGTATATTCTAATAATTCTAATGTGTATTCTAATAAAAAAAGTAAAGTGTATAAATGTAAAAATAGATGATGAAATAATAAACATATGCCACATTCATCTGAGACATTGTAAATAATAAATAAATAAATTCTGTTAAAATACTGACGTTGATTCTAGTTTTATGTTTAAATAGCTAACCTTATCCAAAGTTTGCAAAGTGTCACTCTGTTATAATGAAATCGCCCTATTACTATTTTTTCTGTAAAACTGATAAACAAGCATATCTTCATAAATATATGAAATGATTTCAAATTCATTAATATTCAAAGATTAACATCAAAAATAATGCTTCCAAACTTCTATAAAAATACCAAAATATCGTTTATACTTATAATTCTAATATTTTTTAATATATACAGTAAAAAA
>QLNU02015360.1:44434080-44448645 GCA_006491805.2 Dysdera silvatica
TCATCGGAAAACAAATACCATTTACATTTTTAAAAACGCTTCTTTCGTTTGTCAACTTTGCAACGAACCAAGAGTACTGTAATGTATTCTTAAAATTCGGCGCCGAAAGTTGATTGTGAATAAGTGAATGGATCTTCAAAGCATCTATCTGCTCGCATGTTTAAATGACTATTTTTTTGTAAGCTTTCAACACAATTTTGTAACCTTTTAATGAAATTTTTTACTTGACGGAAGAAGTACACATCACGAGGTTAACAGTATGGGGTACAATGAGGTGGAATTACTTCAACAGTAGAAGAAGAGGTGCCGTCGTCATTTGTAAAAACATTATTAAAGTGTGCTGGATCTACTTAACTACATAACAGGCTGGATGGCTACACCAAAACTTTTTCTACTTTTTAATAATCAACAATTAAAATTCGAGTAGAAATTATCACTGCCAATAAGCATACAATTAACATAACTACATAAATATGAATTTTATTAAAGTAAGTTTATGAACAAAATCTGATTGTAAGCAAAGTATTTTTACTAATAAAAATACATAAATAAATATGTTAAAAGAATACATTAAAAAATTAAAGAAGTGACCGATTTTCGCGGGCATCGAACGCAAAAACACGAAGCGCTAGGCCGGTAACTTAACAACTAAGCTACCGATTGTCTTGCAAAGGATGTATTTTAAGCTCACATATAGAATGAAAAATCTTTAAATCTTTAAAAATCAATATCTCCGAAAATAATCTGCATTGGCACGAATGCCGAGACACGTATTTCCTTATTTTGGCTCTACTTTCATCAAAACAAATTTCCTCAAAATCCGCCGCGCACTCACCCTGGGTTCCCCTTGTGAAAGAAATCTAGGGATCCTGATGGGTTTCACCATTTGTTTGTTTGTTTGGATTTTTTATGGCGCAAGAGCATTTGGGCTATACTGCGCCAGGGTTTCACCGTACTTTAAACATAAAAAAGAGAGCTATGACAATCAGAAACAATTAGTTTTATTCAAGTAAAGTTTCTTTAATTATTAAACTTTTCAGTTGCCTCTATGGTCTGTTATATGTGCTCGTTATTTCTGCTTTGTGCTATGTTTCGTCTTTGAAAAGAGAGAGGAGTCCAAAGAAAGAGCAGAAGTTCTTTCTCTTAACTGTTTGTTGAGTGGTGCAAGGACAGCGAAGATCCTACAATCCCTAGAGCCTACAGTCTTCCGGTGAATCCAAACACCTCTCGCCTAGGGAATCCAACCCCGGACTGCGGACTTGTATGAAAAAAAAAACAAAAAAAAAACATCAAGCGCTCGCTACCTGCTGGAGTCAATATGGTAGCCAAATGCATTCATGGTAGCCAAACACAGTAGCTAATGCGGTACCGCTACGTCACCGTAAGGATCTTTCTCTTAAGAATAACAAATTTATGACTTTTAGAGATATTAAAAGACATTTATGGTAACTAACGCGTTATCGCTACGTCACCGTAAGGATCTTTCTCTTGAGGGTCACAAATTTATGACTGTTAGCGATATTAAAACGCATTCATGGTAGCCAAATATGGTAGCTAACGCATTACCGCTACGTCACCGTAAGGATCTTTTTCTTAAAGGTCACAAATTTATGACTTTTAGAGATATTACTTCTGTTGTTGGAGTAGAAAAAGCAAATGTTTCAAGAATTGTGAAAGCATAATGAAGTCAGAATCATTTAAAGTAAGATTTAGTCAACGTAAAAGAGAAGTTTTTTGAATAATATATCTGATTACGTAATTTTTTTCTTAGATTGGCGTATTCGAATTAAGAAAATTATCTCTAGAAATAAATAGAAAATGTGGAAAAACGAAAAGCATCTAAGAATTGATACGATTTTGTTTAGAAATTCTAAATTTAGAGATTCATTCCCCGAAAAATAATTTAGGAATATTTTACAGCAAATGGGCCTATAAGTTTTGTTTCAGTTGAGAAATGGTGAATGCATCTAAATGTATAATAACTTTAATAAGAGGGTCAAAACGTGTTTTATAAGATGTTCACAAATAGGAAAGGTGCATTTCAACACGATCTTGCCTCGCGAAACGATGCAAAAGCTGTAAAAGCATTCGTTTAAGAAAACAATATAAAAGTGTTTGAATAATCAGAAAATCTCCAGATATAATCCAAGCGAAAATTTGTAAAGCATTAAAAAAAACGACTTAAAGGCTGCTAGGTTAAGAAAGGCATGGTTAAAAATCTGATAAAAGATAGTGAAAGCACAAGATGTAGAATAGTTGCTCTGAACTACTGGAGTTAACGCCAAAATGGGTCTAAGATATAAACGTAGCTAAAAGAGAGGGCAGCTTCCATATTAATTTGCAAGAAAGTAACTATTAAGGAAAAGTAAACTAAGAAACTTTAAAATTGCAAGATTTTTCCTTTGTCATGACTAATATGCACATTTCCGTAGGGATGCCAACCTGACTATTGATTAAAATGTACAAATACACAGAGATATAGGCAAAAAAGTTCTACAACTATCAACAAATATATGAAAGTTTTAAAAGGACCATAACTCAATTTACATTCTTAAAATATCTTAAAAATTATTGGCATACTTCATTTGCATTTACAAAATATTCACATGTGCATGTGTAAATTTATGTTTATGTACGATATTTTATCTTAAAATGTATATTCATATGTACTATATTTATGTACCATACATATATGCACGATATTTATTATATATATATATACATACGATAGACTTCTTCAATTACGCGCTGTATTTTTTTTTAAACACGGTTATTATTCTTTTATATTCTGTTTATAATTAGCGTTTGATTAATTTATACGTTTTATTATCATTAGTACAATATTACATTAAAAACAGGGAAATATTTTACGTATTTTAACGTATTTTTACTAAACATTTTCACTGAGCTGGGAACAATTACCCTACTTGGGGTTTTATAGCAACTTGGACTCTCCCTCTCTCTCTCTCTCCCCTTCTGGTATGATTTCGAATAACATCAGACTTTTCATAAAATACAGTACTCGCGACTCGACCGTAATATTACTGAAAAACATAAACCTTTAAATTTTAATTAAAATTTATAAAAGTTTTCCCTTTTAAAACTTACTTTTAAATTTTAGAAGTTAGCATAAAAATTCAATTATAAATAGTAAAACAAAACACCTAAAATCAGACTGAATTCTGTAAAGATTTATGCATTATTATACACGATTTAGCATTAATAACTCCATAGAAAAACATTTTAGCATTGAAACAGTCTTACTAACTTACTTGCGAGCAAATTTTTTCCACTCCACCTTTGGATAAACTTCTATGCAATTTATCACGGCATCTATTGAAGTTAGTCTCGTGAACTGGACATCCGTTATTTGTATTAGACATTGGCATTGTCCAACAATTTGCTTGTTGCCACATATAATATGGTTGACCACAGCATGGCACGAACATGCTCAAATTCCAAACATAAAAATCTTATCAACAACACTTTCATTAAATTGCAACAATGAGGAGGTCTTTCAGCTGGTCGTCGAATATCTCTTTCTGACCATCTTCATACTTCACTGTAGCATCATATTAATGCATATCTTATAACGGTTTCACAAAATAGCATTTATATTCCAGCTAGAAGTCAATCACGAAATTCTCTGAACAAAAAGACACACAGTTTCGAATTATTAATGCACACCGAAGTCGTTAGTTCATTGCAGAATCGATGCTCACGACAAGGAGTTACCATGAAGCAAGGTTCGCCTTGGTGCGTTTATTAAGTTGCTAGAGGACCAGAGAGATGTTCGAAGAATAACTACTGCCATAAAATTGGAGGGGATATGGTTTATGGACGCAAGGGATGGAATAAAAGGGGGCCACTGGGTTGGATGGTTTTGGTCACGCGTTATGCACAGGGCTAAACAGGACGCAACAGTTTGCCTACAGCTGTGTTTCCAAAGCTCCTTTTTGTAGGTCGCGTTTCCGCAGGAGTTATCTGAGTGAATGCTTTCTAATCAATAATTTCGGAAGATTAGTGCATCAGGCGAATCTTCGTACTTTCCAGGGACTATATCCAAAAGAAAAATCGATATTTACACGTATGTTACAAATGATAAATGAATGCCTTAATAATAAAATATACCGATGCTTTTGTTTTGAAGTCCTGTCAAAAATATTATAATGCTTCTTTTACTTTTTCATCTATTTGCAAATAATGTAAACTTCGTCTACGAAGTTAGGAAACACTTTTCAGGTACTTGTTAAATTTGCGTGTATGTTACAAATTTCTATTGGTGTTCACAAATATCTCAATATTATGAAGGACCAATGAAAATAAATATATATTTTAAAGTTTAATTTACTTTCGTTGCGGTGATAAATGATTCTAATATGGAAGTGACTGGAGTTATATGCTAAGCTACTCTTTATTCGGGTTTTATGACAGAAGGGCAATAACAAAGACCATGTTGTGCCATGACCTACAATTTTCCGAGGATTCCAAACCTTTATCATCTAGGACAGCGGTTCTTTAACTTTCCTAGACCGCGGACCCTCTTCAGAGATCACTCGCCCTTGCGGACCCCCAAGAATTAACTCAAAGTTTAAAGCCCAGAATTTGCATCATACATATTTATTTCTAGTGTTTCATCACTAATTTTCACCATTTAAGGAAGGAATTTTCCCTTCCCTCATAATTTATTCTTAGCATTAAAGAGCAAATGCTCTTGTTTTAGTATTTTTTCGAATCTTTGTGGAACACTGGGAGGGTCTCGTGAACCCGCTGGTGGTCCTGCGGACCCCAGGGGTCCGCGAACCACAGTTGAAGAACCGCTGATCTAGGGAATCAAATCCCGTAATATGTATTCATAGAAAAAACAGAAAGAGCTCGATACTAGCGATATTTAAACCAGGATTTTCTGTACGCAGGACTATTCCTAACTTTGTATATACGACTTCCATCTTTTTAAATCCATGTATGTGAAAGATTTTTAATTCTCTCCTATAGAGTTCATACTGCACAATATATATATATAGAAGAATCACTGGCAAGAAACGGAATTATGCTTTGTTAAACGTTTTCTGTTTCCAAAGATTTAAAGCTAGCTTCAAGGGGTCATAATAGTCAATCTATACCATATAAGCTTTTCTTACCATTATATACCTGGGCGTAAGATAGTTTATATTTGAAAGTAAATACTGTAAACAAAGTATTTAAAAAGTAAATGATCACATCTTGCAATATTAAACTTCTTTTACAACCATCACTGAATCTTTAATTCCACTAGAAAATAACTAATTTTGTCTTCTTGTTATGCTTTACTTTGTATGGTGAGGGGTGATTTAGTGTAAATATCATTTACATCAGCAACTCAACTCCAATATGGAGGTGGCCCCTCTTGCAAAAGAAAGAGCCAAACCCATTTTGCTGAAAATTTTCTCTGCTATACTATTATACTGGCTGTGCGGCGTACGATGTGCCCTCTTTATCTTTTCGGACCTTCACGTCTCTTCACTTAACCTTCACGCGTTGATGCGTTTCAAACTCGTCTGCAGCTCTCGCTTGTCTCAAGTCTGCAAGTCCGTGACAGATAACTCCAAACAAGCGTATCTAAAACGCACAACAATTTAAACTTTCTCTACTTCAACAGCATACAGCAGAAAGTCTTCCCGTAAAAGCTGCTGATATTCTGTTTCCACTGCTTTGCAAGTGTCAGTGATTTTATGAACCCTATTTTAAGTTATATGCATATTTAAGATACGTAGCGTATAGCAAAGTGCTCGGAACATTTATTTTGCGAATTTGAAGACTTTTTTTATCGTATAAGCAAATATGTGTAACGTGAACATTTTGCATATTAAATTTTCATGCATAAAACCTATGGATAGAAAGAACGTAACGTAAAATTAATGTAGAACTACCTGATGTATTAAATATCAACGTTTTAGAGCTTAGTTTCATTAGGTCATAAACCTAAGCTCTACTTCAATATTGCGTGGAAGGCCCTATTAAACCTCATGCACTAATTAGTGAAGGGCAGACCCTTCCTTCCCCTCTTGTTATTTTCTCCCCTTTGCTTTGTTTTCAATATTTTCCGCCAAGAGGGAGAGCTATCCCAAAAAAAGAGTAGTAGCATGAAACAGCGATACTGTGTTCAGTTGAAGTTCGCATCCGGTCGACTCCTGACGCAGGATAGCAACATCCGTTCAAAACGTGCAAATACTTTTGGTCCAAACATCAAAAACGATGCTCCAGAAAGTTTTGGTTAAAATTTAATAGAATGCGTATTTTTAGGCAGACGATTTTACTGAGGCGGGGACGCTAATTTTAATGCCCCAAACGAGTGTTGAAGATCAATATTAAGCACTGCTTTTATACGAACTCCCTCCCCAAATCCATGGAGTTATTATGCCAAGTAAAATCTATCAAAAGATAATAAAAACCGCGTCAACATATAGAGTTTGGTGGCTTACGTAGAAAAATTGTCATTGTGTTTATTCAGAAAATTAACCAAATTTGTATGCAAACATCAATTGAGGGATTTCCCACGAAGGACTAAAGTTTATTTTTTGAAGTTTCTAGGTTATGGTACCATACCTCTTTCGGTTCCGCTTGCGTCACATTGTGAACAAAGTGGTTTTATAAGAAGCTAAATAAAACATGAAAACTATAAGCCGTAGTGTTCATAATTCCACAAGAATCAACTTAGTCAAAGCCTTTTCCGAGAAGAACGAAACGTTTGAATTCTCGGACTTGTTCGAGGTTTGCAGGAAATCCAATCCCCAAAGATTTAAAAGCATAATAGTTATTTCATGGAATATTAATTTGCGTTCGAAAATATCTATATTTCTTTTGAAATCTAAAATATGAGCACTTTTTAAGGCACCACGTTATCAACTAAGCACTGATTACAGAGCCAAATAAATCTGAAAAATATTTAAATCTTTATTTGTGGTGCCCATATGAATAAAACGAAGTATTAGTTTCACGAAGCACATCTAAAGAAAACTGTTTTACTTTAATGCGAAGAATATTTATTAAACCAGCATTAATTAATCAGTAATTAAAACTTCGTATTTCCGGGTCGCTTCGATAACACGATATACAGTGGAGCTCGTTCATAACAACGCCGGTTATAAGTACCAAATGCATATAATGACGGAATAACTGTAAGAAGTTTTTTGGTTCCTTATCCTTTTATATGTTAAACATATCGCTAACAACGAGTCTATATACATATATACACACAGCTGCAATAAAATATATGCACCCAGAAAGAATTGTGCCACAACTACAAAACTTAGCATGTGTATAGTGTTCGAGGAGATAAACAAATGATCGAAACAAACACTGTTTTACTGACGTGTAGCAATACAAAGAATATGCTCTTCAATAGGTAGTAAAACCACCCTTGGCAGCCATACAAGCCGAAACTCGGTGGGGCACGGAGTCAATTAAGTGCCCAATGTCCCGCTGCAGTAGATCCTGCCACAAATGGAGCAACTGCTGAACGAATTCGGAAGTATTCCGAGACTGCTGAAGTTGCCTACATAACATGTCCCAAACAAGTTCGATAGGCGAAAGGTCTGGAAACCTGGCAAGCCATTCGAGGACATTAACACCTCGAAGTCATTGTTGAGACAGCCGAGCAGTATTTGGACGAGCGTTGTCTTGCTGGTAAACAGAACTTGGCCGGCCAGATACCATAGGCAGTACCACCGGTTGCAAAATATCGTCGACGTACCTGCGAGAGGTGAGAGTACCTCGTAACACGACCAAAGGTAACCAGCTGTCCCAGGAGATTGCTCCTTAGACTGGCGCACCAGTTGCAATGGTTGTATGCAGCTGGGTAACGAACATTGGATTCAACCGCTGGCCTCCTCATGTACGGCGGTCATCAGCATCGAGTAAAATGAGGGATTCGTCACTAAATATAACATTCCTCCAATCTTACACTGTCCAGCTTGACCGTGAGCGCACAATATTCCAGACGACACCGCCTATGGTGGGGTGTCAGAGGTAAGCGCCATAATGGTCGTCGAGACCTGAGCCCAGTGCCAGCTAATGGCCCCCGAATGGTATCCCGTGGTATCACTAGACCCCCATGAGTTGGCAAATGGCGTCCCGTTGTTGATAGCGTCAGTGTTGGTGCTGACATGGCTGCTCTCCTGATTGCACGATTCACTCGCACATTGGTGGCCCGGGTACTTTCAGAACCAATGCGACAGCTGACTGTACCTTCTCTGAGCCATTGGTTCAAACACCGGGAAACTATCATAGTGCTTCATCCAATATGCCGGCCGATCCGTCTGTTCGACCAACCGGTCTCTCTGAGGCTTATAATCCGCCCCCTCTCAAAGTCGGACAAATGTTTGTAATGCCGTAGGGAACGTCTGTAAAGCATCTTTCGTGTCAATATCGTGTATCTGAGCTGCTAATCCAGTTGTAAATGCCCATCACTGAGCGCACCGGCCCTTTCAAATTCTACTCGCGTCGTAGTTCATACATACGTTGCATGCCTCCACAATGCTTATTGGTGCTGTAAGTTTGATCATTTGCATAACTTGCCGAACCACATGACGAGTTTCGTAATCGTGGCTCAATTATTTCCGGGTGCATATATTTTATTGCAACAGAATGTATATTATATATATAGCTACATATACACATATACGTGCATTTATTTTTATATATATTATTATAATTTTTCTATGCCCCCGTGAAGTCCTGAGGCCCTAGACCCTAACCTTTTCCTTGTGGCGAGCCTACATACTAGTCCCGTACAGTGGACTTTAAGTATAGGTGTGCTGAACAGAATAAAATAGGTAATATACTCAATAGAGTAGTGATAATCATTATTATTTGTTTTTTAATTTTATTTCTTTAAATATACTGGCATGACAAAAATGCGAATAAAAAATTATCGTTCCTGCTCAGGAACTAATTTCGGAATTCGTTCAACTTAGCTAAATTAATTTGGTTTACAACCTGAGTATAAATTATACGTTTTAAAAAAATTATTTCAATTGTTTTCATGGAAATCAAGGGTAATTGCATCTAAAAGTATTACACGACTTAAGTTAAACAATGCGTGGAAATGTATAAAAAGTATCCATCTTTTGAAAGTATCTTTCTATTTTTCGGTTTTAGATTTTAGAGAACCATTACTCTGTCACAAATTTACAAAAAATGTACAAATGATGTAATTCCTCGGCTTAAGCACAATACTTAAGTCAATTCTAATAAATCCACAAGATCTAATAGTATCGAATTGAAAAAAGATTAAAACCATGTTAACGCGGATGATCTTATCTAATAAAGCTTTCCATTTATTAACAAAAAGGATTAAAAATTAATCTCGCCTTTTCTAGACACAAGAACGACATCGAATAAACATTTTGTTTAAATAATTCGGATAAAAAGAGAGGCGTAAACTACAAATGCTGCCGCGCAAACAAAATTCTGAAGCCATAGAAAATGAGGTTACGAACGCCTTATAATTCCAAAAACAATATCATCTTTTTAAACCTTTTTTTTTCTTTACTGTTTGCGTGAAAAAGAGCCATTTGGCACAGAGAAGAGTCATGTTTTCTGCGATGCGCTATTGACGAAGCGTTGTATTTCCAGTTCCTGTGACCAGGTTTCCAAGACAGTGGAAAACGAGAGTGATTTTGCAAAGTTTCCAAAGCAATTAATTTTAAATTGCACGTTTATGAAATTTTAAAATAAATTTATCATAATTCGTTAAAGCTATATACAGGCATGCAGGAACAGTTAATAAGAAGTGGATATCACGTAAATGATTTTAATAGAAACAGCTTTCATTTAATGGGGTAATGGAAATACAATAGAACCTCTCTCATCCGCCATTCTTTCATCCGAAACCCTCTGTTAACTGACGTTTGTGTTCGTAGCACTTATTCTTTTCTTAAGGTATTGCTGCAGCCGTGAAAAAATGTGATTTAACAGTACTAATACTGTTGGAGAGTCACTGCGATAGAGCTGCAAAACACATGCAGGCAAGCCACACGGTGTCAAGCAAAACTTCATTTAAAACTTTATGAAACGTCTTTAACTAAATTATTTCAAAGTAAAAATAGAAAATTATTATGTTTTTTTAAAATAACATTTCTTTCATGTTAAATGCATACCCATTATAAAAATCTGTACTTTTAATTAGTATTAGAACTGGTGTAGGAACTCTGATTTGGTGCATTTTCTATTAACTGGCGTAGGTCCCGCTCAATAGAGTTTTTACTGTATTTGCATTTCTAAAATGTATTGTTTTTGGGAAAATACGCTTTAGGCGGAAATTGAAAACAAGGTTAAAAATGGAACTTAAAAACTGAAGGATATTATATAAAAATCACTAACAAAACAAAGGTGATAAACGCAATTTAAATAGGCAGTAATGATTATACATGTGGATTAGCTATCAGCAGGTTGAGTGTTCAGATCAAGTTCACCAATTGTGGTTAACATAATTTGAGGTTATAGTCGAAAACAAATGCAAGCCAAATCCACCCGATTTAAAACCTGTTTTTTGAAAGTATAAATGTTTAGATAATTAAATTAAACTCCAAAAGGTAAAATAATTAAATACAACGTTAAAAGAATTTAGTACGCCTTTTTGGCGGAGCCTCCGATGGTACGTGTGCACACACAAGTTAATGGTAAATAGAAGACGGGTCTTCTTCAGAATTTGGAATGCGATTGCATATTTTGTTGCCAAATGTAAAAAAACAAATAATTGCATAATAGTTGCAAAAATATGAAAGTGAATGTGTACTATAGTCAATTGCTAAAACTGTAATTCTAAAAGTTGCGTTGCCAGGCTGTCTCGGTGGCAACACCTTACGAAGCCTATGAACCGAAGAGCCTACAACACACGTACGAAAATTTTTATAAATATTGTAGTTGCATGCTTAGTGGCACGTAAGTTATAAAAAAATTAAACCAATTACATTTATAAATTCATTAATATGTATTAATGTCACGTTTCGCCTAAGCTTTCCTGGAACTTTTTTGTGGAAAACCAATATTCACTTCTTGAATTTCCATTTACACAAGAAGAAATAAAAAAATTGATTTATTCATAAAATTTCAAATACATAAAATGCAGTATGTAATATTTTAAAACAAGATGTCAAATTTTAATGCTTTGCTTGAATATCGTAATTATGGTAGTATATATATATATATATATATATATAACAAAATTATATAATACGAATACGTTTTCAGATGCTTTTTAGTGCAATTTGGAAAGTCATTAGCTTCCAATTCTTAATAATTCTAATCGATTTTTTTCTCTTCATGACGTCCAAAAACAAACACATAAATTACAACAAATTATTTCCGTACTGCTTAACGAAGTTATTGCTTGTATTTATTCTAGCAGACACTTTTCTCCACAAAGTGATTCGAAACTTAATATATTAATTTATCCGGAATAAAATAAGCAGAATTGCAAAAACGTAAGTTATGCGGTTTTATAGTAGTACTCAGAGTCATCATAATTGTGACTAAAAAAAGAAAAAAAAAAAAAAAGAAGAAGCCACTGACAAAATTTTGATATATTGACAAGCCATGGCAAAGGCAACGAAAATATATATTATAAATATAAATAATAACGCAATAGACATTAGTTTGAGATTTCTTGTATTAAGGAAGATCATTTATACAAAACAAAATATGCTGGTATAATAGAAAACGATATCATCATATACGATGGAGATACAGATCAAAGTGAATCCAATTTTGAGTGAAATATAGACCATCAAAAAGTCGCGAAACTGAACATTTCATATCACGAAAATTGCTTAATACTTGTTAAAACATTTTTAGAAATAAACAACAACCATGTTTTTATTTTTAATCCAGACATTTCGGTATGAGGTCATGAGATTTTGAGAATATAAAGTTGCCTGCAACGACGTACAATATTGTTGCAAAAATTCTACGTACAGCTAGAATCCAAAAACTCTTCTTTACACACGTACACATTCAGTGAAACCCTGGTATAACGAACAGAACACAGTACACAGTACACGAAAATAGAGCACGAACATAGTAGTATTCTGGATTGTTCTCGCATTGAAAACAGAACGCCAACCTATATTCTTCTGCTGTCTTGAGAAAACGGGAACTTTCAGAATGGTCAAGATAAAGTATTACAGGAGCTGCATTAAACACAATTCTCTATTAAAACCTTAAGAATAATAAACGTTACTTGTGAGGGTATTGATATTTCTAAATTATAAATACCGTCATTCGGGGTTACTTAAGCTGTTGGGATAAATAAAGCCATTATGCTGGGTAAATTTCGGACACTAATTTTGGCAACACATGTTAAATTAAACATCTTGAACTTTTTTAGTGTAAATTATATATCCGAAACACTAAAATGTAAAAAATTTTACTTTTTACTTTTATTTTTACTAATAAATATCTTGAGTACTCTTGAGTCTCTTGAATCTCTCTTGAGTCTGAGAATCTTGAGTCTCTTGTAATATGTACATTTATTTTAGCCCTTTATATGGATTTTGATACCCCATCATCAACTAACCTAAGTCAAACATTGAATTCTTCTGCTGGCTTTAATTTCCCCATATTGAGGGGTAACTTAACACCATGTTTTATTTTTGTTGTCTTTAACATACATGTTGTAGAAGACTTTCATACATCTGAACATAGAGTGTAACTGTAGACCCAAGTTTTATAATAACTAGTTAATCTCTAAAGTAAATGATGTTGAATTGGCAGATGTTTTAAATTGAAAAGTGGCCTAAGTAACCCCAAATGACGGTATTAATTATTAACGGTTATACAAAAGTACAATTTTTGATGAATGGTTATATCGAATAACGGTTGCAGTGAATAACGGCAATAATGAAGAAATCACTCCCATCCTTTGATGTTCGGTATAGTCAAGTTCGTGTGTACATACCTAATCAAGGGATTACTACGGAAAAAAGCGTGTGTTAGAAAGAAATAATAAAGCAGAGAAAATTTAGCTAGCTAGGAAATACACTGAGGAAGAAACCATGCAATGTTTATACAGACAAGCCAATATACACAGAGGAGAACCGTAAGAGACGAAATTAAAGTGAGCAAAACATGGGAAGAGACCAAGAGACTGACAGAAGGAGAAAAGAGATCTTTTATTAAGGCTCCACGCCCCTTAGAAACTAAAGGAAGAAAAAGAAACAAGAAATTTAATCAAATGCTTCACCGAAAGCCATTATATTGTCATTTAGCAGCCAATACGTGACGTATTAATAGTGCCATTCAACAGCATCCTTCACCAGTGTGTTAAATAAATGTATGTTTAACATACTTTCGTTGGTTTTAGTATTGCTTTAGTTTGCAAAACCACCAGATTATGATAATTTCTCAGCACGAATAGAACCTTACTGAAGTTTACATGACATGAAAATGGATAAATTTGTATGAATTTCTACCGACAGTGTCTAAAAACACAGCAATTAATTTGTTATAGCGGGAGGGAATGAGGTTGTATGTACATATTTGCCGTTCCAGCCTATTTATCATACAGATATAGGCCAAAATATTTTGTTCACAGCGCCATAAGAGTGGAACACTTTATAAACGAAAGAACAGCTCTTCGAGGTCTTATTAACTAAAATACAAATAATTTTATTGCTTAAATTTGCACTCTGCTGTGTTTGCGTCCGCCATCAAATGGACCAATAAGTTGTTCCACAGAAATTACGCGCTTATTTCTACGCATTTAAATTACAGGCATTGTTGTGTTAAATGAAGGATGACCAGGAAATGGAAAAGAGTTTATATTACGAGAATATCTTTTATTTAAGTTTTTTAAAGCTCCATTTGCTTGGCGTTACCTGCTGTATAGCCAATTCATATCCTAAACCTATAATGACGAAATACATTAATGTATTAAATTGGGAACCTTTGAATGCTGACACAGAATTGGAAGCTATTTTGTTTATCACACAACAGAAAGTTCATTGTTCTATACAAATATATTACTGTTTATGGATTATTATAGCCATATCGTTTAGTACTTCTTGTTATTTGTACTCATAAGCGTAATTTGGGGAACAAGGGGCATAGGCCCCACTTTTAGAACAAAGGTAAAATCGTATTTTTCCACACAATTTGTTTTTCTGTCTCCTAATTTACGCCACATTTAGCCCTCAAGTTAGAGAATGTCAAGTGTCTAACTTTAAAGTTGGAAAATATTGAGAATCGCTACCATTAATGTAAAAAATGTGAGTTCATTATTGCAAGAAACAATTAGTTATATTCCCTTGCAATTAATGCTTAATGATTTCTATTAAGGTATATACCTCCGCAGGATTTCTTTCTCCGCTTAATGATTTCTAACGACCCTGACTTAATTGATATTCCTTAAATTTCAATAAATCAATAGTCAAACACATGACCTTAAAAGGTTACAGGAATTGGTCCTAGTCCCTAAAACCCGAGTCAGTTAAATTTTTGTAGCCTAATAACAGAGGCGGAGCCAGAGAGATTTTTTGGGGGGGGGTGTAAAATGCAGAATGATCCACTTATAACGGGCCAGCATTT
>QLNU02015360.1:44448745-44462027 GCA_006491805.2 Dysdera silvatica
TAAAAAAAAAATAAAAAAAATTTAAAATAAATTTCTAAAATAATTTATTTTGAAAAAAATATATTTTCCAGTGGGGGGGGGATGGGCTCAGTCTCTTAGCCCCATACTGGCTACAGCCCTGAATTTCACACGAGTTTTCTTCTACGCATATCCCTACGTTAAAAAAGGGCTTGCCTAACCTCAAAAAAGTGTTCCTTAAAGTTATGTACCATTACTTTATTTTTTTTTCAGATTTTTTTAACCTATCGGAATATATCGTGTAATAGAGGTAATTGTATCCTCCAGTTCATTTTATTTATTTATTTATTTTTTTAAAGGTAAGAAGTCAACTGTTTATATTTTTTTCTTCGGCGTATTAGCGCATGATATAAGCGTATGATCAGGCATTTCGGTCCTTAGAACATTAAGTATCTACTGGCTATTGTATCGTATTGGCTTTTTGTTTACCAACATCTCTCTCTTGGCTTTGTTTGCTGCAATTAATAGCATCTATCAGTTTTTCTGTCCTTTCAATAATGACTCTGGCTCCAGGGAAACCGACCTTAGAACCGAAACATTGATTGTTTCAATCGAGATAATAATTTTCTGCTTAAAGACGCGGTCCTCGACTGTAATTAACTCGAATGACGTCCATCATTAAAACACTTGCAGCATACAATCATCCATCAAGAGTCTTGGAAGATAGAAAAAAAAAACTAAAAGCTAGGGGCTGATACGGGCACAAAGCGAAAATACGAAAGGTCGGTTTGAGATGTGACAATGAGTAAAGAAAAAAAAGAGAAGAGGGATGCGGCCAGATACGCTCACAAAATAGTAATGGAACTAAAGTCACGTCTCATGCATTAAGAAACGGGTACCGCATTTCCATAATGATGAGGAGCTGATCCAACTTCAGGCACAGGTGGCGCATTTCGAGAACGCCAAATGAGGCGCTTTATCATGTGTTTGGCTTAACACCAACGATAATTATTATAGAAAATCGCTTATTTTTATCGATACTTTAAATATCGTAGAGTTTTTCACCGCAGTGTCAAAAATGCCCAATATGTGAAAATGTGCATGACAGTTTAAATTAGTCAACAATACTTTATGTATCGTAAATCACATTACATTTGCCTTATAGAATAAGAGCTGTACCCATAGGCGTAACTTGGAGTGAGGGTGGGGGGCCAAAAAAACAAAAATGGATGGGGAAAAAAGTACGATTTGGCCTCTTTTCTAAAAACTGGGGGGCAAGTGTCCCCTTCGTCCCCGCCAAATTACACCTATGGTTGTACCGTATAACAATGTTGTTAAAGTGTGTTATGTCTTAACCGTATTCACAACCTGAATAAAACTGTAAACTGTTGCTTGAACAAGTTACATCACAAGAACAAGCTATAGATTACCTGGGACGGGATCGATGGCTTAACGTGATCTCCAAAACCACGATACGTTTACACACAGTGGCCCAGTAGACCAGAAGACGGTGGGCATTATCACTGGTACGAAGTAAACTGTTGCTTGTACATGTTATATCGCAAGAACGAGCTATAGATTACCTGGGACGGGATCGACGGCTTAATGTGATCGCTAAAACCACGATACGTTTACACACAGTGGCCCAGTAGACCACTGGTACGAAGTAAACCAGCGGTTCTCAGCATTTTTGCCTGACGGAACACTTTTCAAGAGAAAAATTATTCGTGGAGACTATCGCAGCCCTTATGCCAAAGACACGCATGCGCATTTTTGGCTGCTTTTACCTAACCATATTTTCCAAGTTGTTAGTCGACATTTTATTGTTTAATAGTAAAAGCACGAATTCGTTCTCGAATTTTAAATTGCTTTAATTTTAATCTATACTTAATTTTCCCAATTAAAGATATTAATATAATTAAATATCGTATTCTGAAAACATCAGTTATGCATATGCTTTCATTATTTCTTTTTATACTTTTCTTTTCTCATACGGCCGAAAATATTTTCACCAACATAGGTCCTAAACCCAATGACAGCAGTATTAACGATGGAAGGTATTTTTGAAGCATTTGGGCGCGTAAAACGTCAAGTTTTATTTTATTCAAAACATTATATTTCACACAAATTTCCCAGAACTGGGGAACTTGCTTAAGTACGTAAAAAAAAAGTAAGGCAAAACATTTGAGAACAAATTCAAAGCAGATATTTTAAATTACCCATATAGATATGGTATCTAAAACCATTTTTGCAGTCATAAAACTAAAATTATCACTTGGCATTGAAAAAGAATGATGAAGTCCAAGAAATCTAGCGATTTTTTGCGATTTTCGAGCACACGGAGCACTTGAAAAATTTTGCGGAGCACAGGTTGAGAACCGCTGAAGTACACTGTTGCATTTTGAAGCTGCAAAATCGTTTTAAAAAGTTACATTTTAAACTTCTTAAAACGGAAAGTCACAAAGCAGTGCATGGCAACCAAATTACGCAAATGAGCTACGTGGTATATTATAAATGCGTGTATTAAAAAAAATCTCTAATTTTTAATATACTTTTGATTAATACAAAAATGTCGATATTTTTATGCTTATATACAGGGTCTTATCCAGGATTCATAAACTGGGGGTGTACAAAATGTTTAGGGGGTGTGGATTAGATTTTGTATATATTTAGATGTGTGTTTAAATTTCCTTAAGGGGTATATCAGAAATCTGAAGGCGTGTTGGGGGTGTATATATCCCTGCACCCTTATTCCCATTTAAAAATGTGGATAAGAATATGTTTTTCGATCACACTGTCACGCCAACATCGTAGTTGCAATTGGACCCCAGTTATGATTTCTCTGAATTCGTTTTGGATTGTAAATACGAAGGAGGAAAAAAGAATGAATCGTTTTTTTATCAATTTACTGTATTTTACATTAAATAAAATTGTCAAATAAATATTTGAGGGCCCTTCATTTCGCAGGGCCCGCGCCCGGGCCCCACGAGCCCTTGCCATAATCTGGCCCTGCTTATATAGTAAAACCCCTCATTAGTAGACGAACAAAAATATTGGCCCGTAAGCATCATAACATTCCGTCCATGATTTCGGCACCAGCGTGAAAAAATCGTAAGTTTTCTGGTACATTTGTAAGTCATCGTAAATGATTCGAGCAGCGTATACCATTTGTTACGCTTACGTAGCACGCGTGTGTACCTATTTTTATACTTTAACATTATGATTTAGGATTTTTATAATTATCGAAGTCATTGTGGCATAATCCATAATACAATCACGGATATCAGATTCATTTTCAAATTTACGTAGACGCAGTTTTCATTTTCACATTTTCCATATTTAAAAGAAGTAGGTTAATCTTCAACCTCAGCAGTAGTTATCTTTCTTGATTTAACACTACTTTTAATATTTTAAAAATAAATATACGTATACAGCCATTGCATAAGTTAAGGCAGTATTAGTTTTATTATAGATACTCCTCTGATTTATTTTTTTTATTGGTATTGAACTTATTAATATGTCTTTGAAATCTTTCATAAACCATGGAAAACTTCGTTACAGGCACGTGCCAAGAGGGGGCAGTGGGGTTACTCCTCCTCCTGCAAAAAAAATAGGTCTTTTTACCAGTACATTTTGTTTCAGTTTTTGTGGAATCATCGATGTTAAAGCATGGTGCTCTGCGAAGGCAGTAAAATTGTAAATCGTTCAAATAATTGTTGTTTAGTAATTCATTTTATTTTAATTAGTTAGTTAACTACTTAACAATTAATTTATCTAATTAAGATTTTATAACTGTTGAAGATTTATCACAATAGATGGCGCCACGAGTTCGTGGCCGTAAAAAAATTCTCTCCTCTCCCCAAAACGTTGGCACCTTAATGATTTGTTATATATTGAAAATTGGCAATTTAAAAAAAAAATTATATTAATCAAACTTTCTTTCTTTTTTCTAAAAGTTGATTATCGCTGATATTCGATATTAGCTAAAGGAAAGAAAAAAAAAGCTCTTCTACCACACATACATGAATTTGACGTCATAAATCAAACATGGCGAATTTACGATGATTTATGAAAACAGTTACGATTTTTTCCACGCTGGTGCCGAAATCATGGACGGAATGTTATGATGCGACCCGTAAAGGGGAGGGGGGTTATTGTCAAGGAACTTCTTGCCGAGAAATCTTTATGGGACCGTCAAAACGGGGTGACTCTATTTGGAGGTGCCCGTTAAGAACGGTGTTTTACTATATTATCGCTTTGGGATAAAGTTCCTTCATTTTAAAGAGATGCAAAATTATTTTCCCGAGAATATCAAAGAACATTACAAAAATGTCGGAGGAGTCTGCAAGAAACCAAAATCCGGGTGGCGATCCATAGGTGACTACTACTGTTATAGAAGAATTCACCCATGCTTGTGGTTCACGCTGAGGCGCTATTTGACCCAAAAGACTTAAAGCACAGAAGAAAAGATCCTATCCACTCTCCAAATTCGACATCATAAGTAAGAAATTAGCACGCGTCTGTTCAAAGTAGCTAAATTGGCAGAGTATCAAGGTGAAAGCCTGGAGGCCACTGGTTTGAGGATAGCCTGGAGCATGGTCATTTTTTTACTTTCCTACTCTTATGGGTTAAATAGAACCACTGGTGTACGCAGGGTAGGTAATGGGGTTTGTAACACCCATTGCAATGAAATTCTGTATATACACATAAATATATGGAGTTGTAGCTCTGTAACCCCCCATTGTAAGCATGTACTTCCTTCTCATGAACTTTTTGCGTACGCCTGTGAACAGAGCCCTGGTAAAAACCAAAACGTTGGATGTGGAAAGTATTTCTTTACTTTTTGAAGGTTGTTTTTTTCTTGTATTTCAAGGATTCAAACACAACAATTTCGTGTAGATCAACTCGAACTGCAATCACTTTTACAGTTAAGTCATAATTGAATTGATGAAAGAGAGAGAGACAAAATACTGTGCATTAATCATGCCCCTATCATTAAGGATATTCATAATTTGTTAATGGTTTTTCTTGCAAATCTGCAACGAAAAAATTAAAGGGAAATAAGGAAGGGAAGGAAAATGAAATTAAATCTAGAGGGCGGTGGAGGCAGTGGCCAAGATAACATCCTATATACGCTTTCATTTGTTTGCTACAGATCTTCTATTCCGGTGATTGAAAAGCTCGGTTTCGAAACTTCATAGCTTCTTGAATAGAGAAGTTGGTGCAAATAATTTACAAGGAAGGTCTCACAGCATTGAACTTGACACCAGTGGTGTAGCGATGCAATGCATCCAATGCAGTTACATCAAGTGTGTTGGGGGGCTTTGCAAGTCGAAGCTCTTAAATAACACAACTGTGGGATCCTGGTATGGGGTGGGGGCCTTTACCCATGGGCGCCGACGACATAAAAATATTGGGGGCGGGGGGACAATATACCAGTAGAAGGCATTTTGTTTGAAATTGGAGGGGGATATGGAACCTTAATACAAATATTGGAGGGCGGGTCCCCCCTGTCCCCCCCGCTAACGGCGCCCGTGCCTCTACCAGAGATTGCATTGGGGCCCAAATTCTATAGCTACACTACTGCTTAGCACTTACCTTAGATTTACTGTCCGTTTTATGGATTTAAACATTGAGTTATCGACCGGATATGGAAGGTTGGATCTCTATTTCCTTTTCGTTTCCGCTTCCGGTAGCCATTAACTTGGAGCCAGTGTGAAACAATGGACAAACTTGTGCGTGTAAAATACGTAACTTTTGTTGGAATTGAATAAATTTAAATTAGAAAGAGAGAAATATATACTCAATAATCCCTAACTTTTCCAATTTAGGAAAATACGGGTAGTTTCTTACAATATCTCACTTGATTTATTTACTTTTTTTTATATAGATATTTGTTAACCGTAGTTGTTTTCTATGACAATAAAAATACAGCATAACCCCGATTATCCGAATTTCGCTGAACCGAATGGTCTGTGCCACGCTTATTATTTTTATTACTATTTTTTTAATACTCTCTCTCCATCTCTCACACACATACTCGTTCAAAGTCTTTAGCAAAAACTTGCGTATATATTTTCCAGAATACTCCGGTCTTAAAAAAGCGAAACTGATACAAATTATATATATCGAACATATACATAGATATGTGTGTATTAAACGTACAAAAATACTGGATTCAAAGCAATTAATATCTTAATTAACATATGTACTCAGTTACGTTTTTCACTATCAATATATCAATGTAGTAATTTAGTATTATGTAAATGAAACGGTTTTTTCTTTCGTTTGTTTTTTAAATAAACGTTATAGTTTCTTCGCACCTTTACATTGAAAGGGGGATTTTCGGATTATCCAAAATTCTGCTTGTCCAAAATTGGGTCCCCTCCCCTTTATTCCGGCGTATGGCCGTATGCTTTATACTACGGGGCTAAAACAATTCAGTTTATATAAAGACATGACCAAATACTCCGCAATATACGAATTTCGGAAATCTTTATTCGTTGTTTTTTTACGACGCAAGGACAGCAGAAGGCGCCAGGGAAATTTTTATGGGGAAGAAAACAACCTTTCCGATGCAGTGAAACATTTTGATACAAATATATACAACAAATAAATTTTTCAACACTTGAAATAAATTGCAATAAATGTATTTTTATTCCCCAGTCTTCAACGTTTAATTGGCATTAGCTATCGGGCGAACACAAATATTGCGCATTGTTTTAAATTCCCTAAGTAATGTGTGAACGAATTAGCAAGTATTAATACTGAATCTAAATGTTAGATTGAAATGCTCATTGAAAAGTGCTTACTGTTAGCCAATTAACAGGAACAGCTAATAAATGTGAATTGAAAGTAAGCCACAATTATCACTGAATTAAATGGTTTCAACAAGATTTTTGTCGTTTATTTGAAATCTCATTTAACCCACACTAACTTTGCAGTACAATTTATTTCTTTTTTGACGTTTTCTTTTCTTTAAATACAGTCGCAACTTTCTATTAGAAAAGAAAACTCAATTCTCAAAAGGTAGATTTTTAGCGGAAGTTACCTCGCAACTGCTATGAGAAAGACGTTCGCATAAATTGCAATACCGACCATGAATAGACAATTCTCTGTGGTTTTGGTTTTGTTTTCCTGGAGACAATGGCCTGAGAGAATGGGGTTGTCGTATTCACATCAAAACGAAATTCCAAATATAAACAAAATATATACAGGAAAACCCCAAGTATTGAGGTTAATTGTGCCAACGAAAACACCGAGTAATCGAAATCGGGACATTCAGTATGTGGAAAATAGATTGTTTTTGCCGAAGTTTTGGAAATTATGAAGTTTTTAAATGAGAAAAATAGAGGTAATGATACCAAAACATCGTTTAAAGAATATATGAAGTTACTAAATAATGTTACCCGATGTTATGTATAAACAAAACAAACTAGGTATGTACAGTACTGTTATTGTATATGTATGTATATTGTACTGTACGTATTAATGCTTATTGTTTAAAAAATACTTTAAGCGATTTGTTTGCGGTACATTTTCCTTCTTTTTTTCGTACATTTTCCTTCTTTTTTTCGTACATCATTTTGTAACAACGAACTGAATCATCTACATAGTTCTTCCCGCACCTTCGAAGAACGTTCGTTAGGATGTATATCCACAATCTTCTGCTTAAAAAAATTCCCAATACGAAACATTTATTCTAATTCTTTTAAAGGGAATTTTTTGTTATCGTTTCCACTTCTTCATCTTCTTCTGCATCGTACATTTAAATCTGAAATTTAAATGCTGCGACAGCCTCGTTGGAGACATTTCTGGCTATAAATCGGAAATATGCTAGTAGTCTAGTACTAGCATCAGGCATTAGTTCCCGTGTCTGTTGACGTAAACTCGACCTACCAAATAGATGCTAATGGCGTAATTAATTATAGCAATTAATTATAATACAGTATACATATGTTAAATTTTAATTTAAAAATTAAAAGATAACAAAATATATCCCAAAACTTTTTCATTTGTCGTTGTTTGGCATCTTTAGATATACCGCAATAATCAGGGTTTTCCTATATTTAAAAATTTTGGCATCAAATAATAGTGAACTGCAATAGCTGATTCTAATGGAATAAAATTATTTTTATTTCTACGTGTAGGGTAAGGGACAGGGAGGTAAAGGGCAAATGCCCAGGGTCCCGGGATTCTAAGGAGCCCAGCGTGCAACTTTTAAAATAAAAAAAAAACATATTTTGTCATTGAACACAAATGGTTGGAATTTCCGATCTGTTAAACCACCTACGATCCCGTAAACCCCCTCGTCATCTGCCTATATGAATTCAGCTTTTAAGTAAGTTTAACTTTACTTTTTAACGTTTCAATTATACGGGAAAATGCGCGACCAATTAGTTCAATGTAACTCCGATTATCCAAAAATCGCTTAATCAAAATGACCCTTTACACCCTATTAATTAATTAAATAAGTTTACCATCAACTAATTAACTCACTTTGTGTTCCTTAAGTATAAAGCATGGACATTTAAATAATAATATACCCAAGTATCAAAGTTGAAAGTTCCAGCTTGACGACCCCAGTCCCCCCTAAAAATTAGTGACATAATATTTAAAATAAATTAAGAATAGAAAAAAAAGAACTAACTCAATGATAACGGATATTTACTAAGCTTAATTTTAAACTGACGCGAATGTTTTTCAAATGTTTTTGAGTTCATCTGGAATGAGATTCCACATTCTCGGAGTCACTGATTCTATACGATTGAATAAATAATGTGAAGTGGCCTGTAACGGAAGATATGGTCCAGCCGCTCGAGATGGACAGCTTACGGAACAGGGATAAAGATGAATAATATCGTTGTGAAAGCCAAGATTAATTCGGCGAAACATCAATATTGTTATTCTTAGAGCAGTTAAGAAAGTTTAGAAAAAGACAGGGTAGAAAAAAAGACCAGAGATTATCAAGCTTTGTCATAAGCTTAGAATTCATTATCTAAAGAACGCGATATTGCATTTTTTTAATTTTATAAATATTAGCGCGAGTGGTTTCGGCCCAGATATTACAACAGTAGGTTAAATGAGAGTGAATAAGAGAAAAGTATATTGCTCTAATGGCTTGTAATGGAAGGAAGAATTGAGTTCTCCTAAGAATACCCAAAGCTCGAGCTATTTTTGACATTACTGCATCACATTGTGCAATCCAACGAGAGCTTATAGCATAATATTATGCCTAAAAATTTATGAGTAGTGGAAAATGGAACAGAATGGTTACCAAGGGTGATAGAAGAACAGGAAAGGGGTAGACTCTGATTATGGAATAGTATACAGTGTATCTTGAAAGCATTAACTTTAAGTTTTTTGGAAGAAAACCAGCTAAAAACAAGAGAAATTTGTAAGATAAATTATGTAAAACTTATAAAAAATTTCGAAATATCTAAAGCTCTAATCTCAGGCCCTATAGAACATTTTTAGTAATATTCATTTTATTGGCAACACACTGCACTAATCTAATAAAATAACCATTTTTATAAAATATTTGCTGCATTTACACCGAAGAAATGCCATTTGCAGATGTTTCAATAGCTATTTGCTATATTTATTAGACCATTGCGAGTTTTATTTATGATCATTTTGGTATGATTATTAAACAGAAATCATGTTCAGATATGAAGATAGAATATAGCTTCTGAAACAGCTGTGATCGAGCTTTTCTCAATATATTTGCACCAAATACTTTGTGAAAATGTTTTTTTTTTATTTTCAGTAACATTTGAACAACCACTACACCGACTAGATGAACCCTTTTCTGTGAACGTTCACGCCTTCCAGAACCATTTTTCAATATTATATATGTATATCTCAATATTGTATTTTTTACTTCTGCTACTGTTATTAATCTTGCAAAAATTCAAACTTTCTCATATAAAATAATGATAATTTTTTATTGTGGAATTCAACAACTACTCTAATCTAGGACTTTGTAAGACATTTATTGCTATTATCCTTTCACTGCTACTACAATTTTTCAATTTATTCGCGCCTAAACATTAGTTTCCTTTAACTGATTTTAAAGGTAAAATCTTAATCTTTAATTCCAAATAGTTTTACTGTCATTTATGGTAGCTTCTCAAATAAGGTCGATAAGGAAATGCCAAAATTACTATGCTCAAAATGGCAAATATTAATGCCATCATGGGCATAAAATATAAAATAACATGATACTGATCAATAATAAGCGAAATTTGTTGCTTTTATAATAACGCGATCTTCCATCCCATTTTTATTTATTCACATGTCTAGAAGAGCCTCATAACACAAGCTTTGGCTTTCTTCAATCGTTCGTTTCTAATTTATTTAGCATAGGTACATTAATACTTCAAGTCCAATAAAAATAAAACAATATGAATTAATAATTTTTTGTGATGTGCACCATCCAATATTTCGTTTAGATTGAATAAAACTTATAAATAAAATTTCTAGTCATTTTGTACTCTTTTATGCTACTTTATGACTTGCATCCTGCAAGTTCCCATCATTCATGATTCTTCTATGATTCGATTGTCCAAGGGGCCCCAGTAATGTCATCAAAGCTTCAAACTTTACACTCGCTAGGCTGAGCTGTCATCTATATACATTGTCGTGTGCTAATATATTATAATTCTTAGGTCACGCCAATCCCTAAGTCCCATTCCAGAATTTTTAAGTGTAGTTTTAGGCGGTTGAGGTTCCAACTCATTCATAGTCAGCATATAAATGAGTTTTAGCTTGGAGGTTATTTAAATTATCTCCAATGGTTCACTAAGCGGTGTTCGTACGACAAACTCCAACAAACAATAATAAAATATTTCCAAAACGAGAAAAGTAGTGTTGCTGAGATCAGAGTTTTTTGAAGATGAGCTCTCTTTGTGGTGGACGTGGGCTTTAGAAAACTTCTGATCTCAGTAGCACTGTACTCTTCCTGGTCAATATTCTGGAAAATAATGAAATTATCTGCAACATTTACTAGAAGAGAAAGGACGTTAACGTTTTTATATTAAGATCCTCACAAAATTTTGATTTTAACGCCTCAAATATCATTAATAAGAACATTTCTATAACGATGAGCGCAAGGGTTTCATAAATCTGCAAAAATAAATTATTACAGCTTGAAACTTCCAACAACTCACTAAAACATTTAAAAAGCAATGAATTTCCACCAAAAGAGTTCGACTTCGTGCAAATATTGAGACTCCTCTTATTCCTTCACCACCAGAAACAGCACAGTTTATTTACTAGACAGATATATTATTTTTCAAATCACTGTTTTTATATGTAGGGTAATTAGTCAGTGTGCTAATCGCCTCATTCACCAAGAAGTTCTGACAAGTTCTTTGCGGAAGTAGGGACGCATTTTGCTGCCCCTGAGAAAGGCAATGACATCCGAATTTGAAATAAGGGGCCAAAGAGTTCTAAATTGTGCTATAAAGAGCGGGTGTTCGAAAAATCTAACATCATTGATACCACACGAACCTCCGCTTTAAAAGCGCAAATTTTCCATTAAAATATTTAAAAATTTAATTATTTGAATGATAGAAGTTTAAGGTAGTTAAATATCATACACGAAACAAATAAATTTCATAGGAAGATTGTCAGTTCCATACCCTCATTTTGAAATTTTTATTTGCTTACTTGTAATATATCCTTGAAAGATTTATTATCTACTCTCCTTAAAACACAATTTTCATAATATTTCAAATAATTAATCAAATACATCAATTTCATCTGTAGAAAGTGACGTCAATCAATTGACGCGGGAAGTGAAGCTACAGGAAGTGTGTTTTCATTTCTTCCTCTTTTTGGAACAGTAACTCGGGATGTAGGTTAGTGTTGCAACTCACAAGAAACACGATAAAAGTTGGATAAAGAAAAAAAATGGGTGAAGAACTCATTTATACAAAGACACGAAAATGTGTGTTTCTTCTACATCAACCTGTTCCTCATTCTCATATATTTACTGAGTAAGACACAAGTTTATTCGAAACGGGGGACCATACAATTATTACATAAAAATGCTTCCGTATTTTAATTTCTCCATACCTCTTCGTTTCGTTCCAACTTCAACAGATATTTATTTTATCACGCTTTATAAGTTTATCCTCAGCCTTTTAAATCCTTTTTATAGCTGTATAATAATGAACGTATAGTCAAGATAATTATCGAAGGCACATCAAATTAGCATTTAAATTCTCAATTTCTAAATTTTAAATTTATTTCTCTTATGCGGTAAAGGAAGTATGTTTCCTTGATTATTCTGGAATGTATATTAAGCTTGGTAGATAATAAAATACGTAGTAATATAAAACAGTAAGATTTTATATAAAGGTCTGTCACCTCTAGAGATTTACTTGTTGTTTTCTATTTACAAAATCGGTATAAGATCTTACAATTTGCAAAAAATTAAAAGCACGGCGTTAAGCACACTTTTTGAATGCAAAAAATTTTTAAATATCCCTGTATATGATATTTGTTTGATTTTAAAACCTTTTAATAAATAGTATTAGACCTATATGTTTAAACTACAAACTGAGAAATAAAATTTTATTTGAATTTTAGATAAACATAGATAGCCAAAGGCACATTGATAAATCATCCTACTGTATAGATATCGTCATTGCAAGTGCGTTAACGGTCAACAGTTAAGTAACAAATTTTAAAATTTACATAGCTATCCCGATAAATAAAATGAAAGAACAGAAAAGGCAGAAAAAATAGATGATTTATAAGAACTTGCATACGGATATAAAATCTGCATAAAGCAGTCCAGCACACCAACCTGTTCAGTATAAATGTCAGCTCAATTCCGTGGTTGCTCTAATTTGGGTTTGAGTTTTGTTTTGACAAAGTTATTATTTTAATTGTATAGAAGAAATAAGCTAAAGAGCGATAATAATAACAATAAAATATAGATGAATAGATGATGATGGATAGATAGATAGATAGATAGATAGATAGATAGATAGACAGACAGACAGACAGATAGATAGATAGATAGATCTGTCTGTTCATCCATCTATCTATCTATATATATGGCCTGAAAAAAGGTTACTGGTATCTAACTGGAAGGAGACCCACACGCTGAACATATGTGACGATGTGTGGAACCGGCCAGGCCAGTAACCTAGTGTCCTACCCCGCCTTCAAGTGGTGCAGGCTGGGCTTTCTATTTATGAGGCAAATTAATATTTGCTGCACGGATAGAAAGGCGGAAGGGGAGGGCTAATTCACCAACCTGTCTAGCCAGCATGGTGAAATTATGGCTAATTCCTCCATTATGTTGACA
>QLNU02015360.1:44484203-44523664 GCA_006491805.2 Dysdera silvatica
AGCTTATCATGTCAGGCCACTTAATTGTTTTTTGTTTTATTTCGAAGAGGGAAATTTAAATCACCCGAGTATTGTTTGCCCTTCCACTCACCTTCGCTAAGAAATAATCGAATTTAATGTCAATTTTTTTACTACATTATTTTTTTCTTAAGTTTTTTGAAAATAAATGTACCATGAATTTCCCAGAGTAAAACCCCAATGCAAAACCGTGGCTTGTCGATCTTGCGCCCCATAGTAATGGACATGTTTTCCCTTGCGAGCTATTTCATCTGATTTTGCGCACCATCTCCACTGCGCCCCCAGCGTGGGCCTTCCTCGCCACTCCCTAGCTGCGCCCCTGCCCCCATAACACAATTCCCCATTTCTAATGGAGATATAACGAGTCTACTCATTGGTGCTCCACTATATCCAGCATAGTCTAGTCCTGTCTAACTGTAATTAACTTAGTCAACTTAATTGTAATTATAAATTATATTTAATCTTGTAAAAGCTTTGTTCTTGTTTCATCAGTATATCAGAAGACATCACCAATACACTTAACTCCTCCACCCAAACAAGTTTCCAACCGACGTGATGGCAACACCGACCAACAGCACGTACATAAACAGAAGCCATGCTCTGACGAGGATAGCCGTTGCGCTATCGAAATAGCTATTAGTAATGTTGTTTTTAAATTATTTAATTATATAAATTAACTGTACCAACAAAAATTCGTGTGGATTTTGCTTCTATTGAGTAGTGCAGTGTGTCGCCACAAAGCCGACGATTTCTGCTAGTTGTCTATGATGTTTAATATTTATGGAATTTCACAAGGTAGAACGAGCCAATTCTTTTCTCTCAAACTTCGTTTTAACCATTATATTCAAAGATTTTAGAATTTTTTTGCTTTAAAAATAAGATTTATACCACGTAACATTTACGATGTGAACGTCAAATTTCAATAGCATTTACGTTGCTCTCGCATTGAAAACGAAACATTCTACTCTACTTAGAGCCGGCAATGGGATTTACGGGCCTGTAGGCAGTTTAGCAGATTGGGCCGCCCAGCCAGTCATGGTAATGAAAAATTATGTTTTTTGCATTATTAAAGTTTCGCATCGAGCTCTTGGGTATTTGTCTCCTTCACCACCCCATTCCCGGCCCAGATTCTAATGTTCTCTTACGCAGTTGATACACTCAAGCAGTGATTCCCAAACTTTTTCGAGCCGCGACCCACTCTTGCAGTAGCCAAGTATTCCGCGATCCACTTTTACAGTAGCCAACTATTCCGCGACCACCTTTTATAGTAACCAAGAGGTCTGCGACCCCCCAGAAACCTGTTCGTGACCCCCCTTGAAGGTTGGGACTTCCAGGTTAGAAACCACAGCACTAAAGTACGTTTGTGTTTGGAACAATGATGAAAACGAAAGTGTTTTAAACATTATTAAATATAATCCTAGAGTCTGATGTTGCAAGTTTTTGGTAACGTATATTGCTAACTACATGCATACATGCATAAATGCGAATATGTAATGTATGGTACATATTCACGTATGTTTTTATATATAACGTGTACCATCAACTACATGAAGTAATTAATTTTTAACTATTTCAGCCATTAATTATTAATTTCTTTGAAACCCTTAAAAATAATAGTTGTTGATTGAGTACACTGATTTATAAATTATGCCTATTAACTATTAACGGTTATACAAAAATGCGTTTTTTTGATAAATGGTTATACCGAATAACGGTTGTAAAGGATAATAACTATGATGAAGTAAACCCTCAAGTTCTTTGATGATAGTTATAACCGAGTTGAGTTTATATTTAAATACAATTTTTTTAACAGTTTTGTTCTTCAAAATTTTTTTTTAAGAAATGATGCGAATATTCAGAAATAAAAGGAATATTTAGGAATAAAAATATATTCAAATTTTAAAAATAGTTCTTAAACACTGCAATAAATTGATGTTTAAAAATTTTTAAAAAACACTTTCATAACTTGATGGTCCTGGAATAATGTTGGGAGAATAGTAGTGGTATGGCTTTGTATTTAAATTGATTTTAAGTATTTATTGGGAAAGAGTTCAAGTATTACGTCAGCACCTTTGGGGGCTTATTTTCCTTTGTTACTCAGTGTCAATTTTTGTTTAATAGGGCGGGGTATAAAATGGCCAAAATATTGCTTACGTAATATTCGGACGCACCCTTGTAGCTTTACATAAATTATTATTATTATTAATTTACAGTCCACGTAACTTGTAGTTCACATTAAATAAAGTTGATAAAGTTTCCGGTCATTGTAGCCGCCAGACCAAGCTGTTAAAGTCGTCAACTTATAAGTAATTAACTGCTTTCAAGGATAAATAGATTCAAAATTCCTTATCTATCACCCCAGCCATTTCAAGTAAATTGAGTGAAGCTTGCAATCCTCTTTCCTTTCTGAAAAATATAAAATATTATCCTTGAAGGAGTCGTTCACTTGTATATCTGGAGATGGTCTCGTCCTTGGCATTAATAAGCTGCTATTTCATATCGGAGCAAATCAAAACTTGTTCCACAAAATACGTTGAAAACTGAAAACAAGCTTATATAATCTACATCGATAGCACGTAGTATGCAATTTCATTCAGTTGTAGCCGCCATCTTTCATTAAAGTTCTCGTGTTGCAAATATGACGAAACACATTAAACCAAGCCAAGTTATAAAGCAGTACCAGACAGATTTTAATCCTTACTGATTCTCGATCCGTTTTCCGTGGATACATGAACACTAATACTCATCACCTATACCTGCATGTGTATAAGTACACTGCCTTTATGTATACTACTCTGTAAACCTACTATGCGGACATTAGTACATCTAGGAACAGGAGCGTAGCGGTTAAAAAATTACAGGGTGGGACTCAAGTAGATTTTTTTTTGGAGAAAAAGTAGCTTGAAAAATGTCATATGATTTAGCGTAGTAATAGATTATACATGATCTTAATGGGAAGGGCGGCCGCCGAAGAACAGCATTGTAATTCCAGACAGGTTTTAACGCCAAGAGATCTTGGCAGCCAATGGAAGAAGGAGAGATTGTTGATTCGTACTGGCGTACAGGGACGCACCGATCGCATTGATGTCATCATTTAACGTCAACCGAAAACCAATCCACGATCGATCTGCTCCGAAAAGCAGATGAAAAAGATGGATGGCACGAAAGAACACCTCGGGCCGGCCGATACTCCTACGGGAGCCAGCCGGATACCATTGAACGGGTGTGAAGCGCCGCTAGGCGGCAGAGAACAGGCATGAGCCGGCCCTGCAATCAGAGCGCACGGAACGCTATCCATCCTATCCAAGCGTCTAGCAAGTGTCCTGTCTGCGGGCAAACGAAAGCTTCACTAAGGCTATCGACGCCGCTCACGGGTGGAGACTGTGGCCTAACACCCCGGAACGGGATGAAAGACGCCAGCAACTAGACTTTAGAAACTCGAATGCACCTTCCACTGCGCGTGTCCACAGACTTTACTTTTGGTGCTTATGGACGTTTCCTTAGAGCGTGGTGTAAGAATTGAGGAAATGTTATATTTCGATCAAATCAAAACTCGAAATGCGCAGACCAAGCCACTCTCATAATGTGGTTATATATATATATATATATTACCCCATTATAGAAGCAGATGGTAGAAAAATAATCTGAATTTCAGCTACTCCAACTATACACTCAAAATCCCATTGATTTCTCTTGACGAATATAAACATATGTAATAGAACATACAGTATATTAAAATCCATATACAAGATACTTTTGTTAGAAGTTTTCTAAATATAATAGTCAGGTAATTTATATTCATATACAGGTTTTGTCTGCCGGGATTCCCGGGCGTTTTTAAAATCATTTATTCAATATCAGTTTACAATCTTTTCAGAACTTTTCAAAGTATTCTCCCCCTGCTTCGATGCACCGTTGCCAACGCTTCACCCAATCATTGAAGGCGCCCTGGAAGTCGTCAACGGGAATCTCCTTCAGTGAGGTCGTCGCGGCTGCTTTTACCGCCTCCAGCGTCCCATGCCGAGTTCCTTTCAGGGTTCTTTTGATCCTTGGGAACAAAAAGAAATCCGCTGGTGCCAGATCGGGGCTGTACGGCGGCTGGGGCAGCGTTGCCACACCCATTTTGGCCAGCAACTCGGAGACAATGAGCGCGGTGTGGGTTGACGCGTTGTCATGGTGCAAGATCCAATTGTCGCGAATTTCGTTTCGGACGCGTCGAACCCTGTTGCGCAACCGTTTGAGCACTTCACAGTAAAACTCCTTGTTGACTGTTTGTCCTTGTGGCACGAATTCACTGTGAACTACACCTTTTCTGTCAAAAAACACAATGAGCATTGCCTTGATTCGCGATTTGCTCATCCTTGCTTTTTTCGGGCGAGGAGACTCCTTGGTGTGCCACTCGCTGCTCTGGCGCTTTGATTCGGGATCGTACTGAAAAATCCACGTCTCGTCCCCTGTGATCACTCTGTCCAAAAATTCTGGGTCCGTTTCGTAGCGTTCATGCAATTCCTGGCACTTCAACAAACGCTGCTCCTTCATCTCACTCGTCAGGACTTTTGGCACCATTTTCGAGCAGACTTTCCTCATTTGAAGATCCTCCGTTAAAATGCGATGAACGATTGTTTTGGGTATTCCACACTCCTCTGCAATCACCCGAACACTTAATCGTCGGTCATTGTCCAAAACTTGACGCACTTTTTGCACCGAGTCGTCCGTTTGTGATGTCGACGGGCGTCCAGAGCGGTCGTCGTCGTTGACGGACTCCCGACCTTCCCGGAACCGCTTGTGCCACATGAAAGTTTGGCTTTTTTTCATCGCCCCGTCACCGTAGGCTTTCCGAAGCATTTCGAGTGTCTCCGCCCCGTTTTTACCCAGTTTCACACAAAATTTGATTGCATAACGCTGCTCCAAAAACTGGTCCATTTTTTGATCGACGAGGGTGCAGTAGATACCTCTGCGCGGAGCGTGACCCTGCCTCAACAACTGCCCGCAGGCGACTGATACCGGTCTCGTTTCCAAGCTCAGATCCCCCACCAACTTCTCCGCCCCGTCAGCCAGCGTTGCCAACTACAAAAAATCATTCCGGGAACTTCTGGGACAAACCCTGTATATATTGGAAATTCTTTTGTTAGTAAAAATTAAATCTGAAACAAACTTAAGGAAAAACTTTTTAAACTGTTAAAGTCGTACGAGCAGGAACGACGGTTTCTCTTCTAAGGTCATCAGGAACATGCCGATATTCTGGTCGATCCTTTAGTTATCCTGTATAACAATTATATACGTCACGGAATTTTCCCAGACATGCTTAAGATTGCCAGGGTGATTATGACCTCCAAAACGACGACTTCTCCGACCCAACTAATTACAGAGGTATTTCTGTTTTATTTGTTTTTGCCTAAAGCCTTCGAGAGACTCTTAAATAATAGATTAATGAATTGTCTTGAACATTCTCACATCCTACACCTTCAGCAATTTGGTTTTCGTCAAGGATCCTCGGTGGAGACTGTTCTTTCCTACGCAATTGATTTCCTTTCGTCTGGTCTAGATAGGAGAGAATTGATTATTTGTATTTTCTTGGACATTTCCAAAGCCTTTGATACCATTTCACATGATGTATTAGTTGATAAATTGAAACAAATAGGCATTCGTGGCATCCCATATGATTTATTCAAATCTTACCTCTCAAATCGAAATCAATTTATTGCAATGAAGAATTTCACATCAACTCTGTCCCCCGTTCGCTTTGGCGTGCCACAGGGATCTTCACTTGATCCGACTTCTTCCTTAATCTTTATCAACGATAAGTTGTATTTGACTGGGATTCCACCTATAATTCTCTATGCTGATGATACTTCTGCGTTTTTTTCCCGTAAGAACTTGGCTGAGTTGATTCATACAGTGAATGAAACCCTGATTGATCTCAGTGACTGGTTTTTGGCCAATAGACTTACCGTAAATCCATCAAAATCGTCAGCCACTTTCTTCACGAGAAGTAATAAACACTCTTCTCCTGCAAGGCCCATCGGTTTGGGTAGTGCGCATATGGGTTTAGAAGAGAAGGTTAGATTTCTGGGGGTTATATTTTCAAGGAATTTTAGATGGAATCGACATTTCGACTCTGTCTGTACAAGAGTGGCCAGAAGTATCGGAATTCTAACTAAATTTAAATCAATATTACTGAACGAAGTGGCCACCATTCTTTATCACTCTTTTGTAGCGTCGATTATACACGTTTGCTTCATAATTTCGGGTAACTCAACCAGATTCAACACACAGTTAACAGAGTTTCCCCATTACAGTTGAGGTACTTCAGGATATTTTTTCCGCTATCTTTTGGTTCTCGAACTCAGGATCATTTCTTTTCCCGCTTTGACATTATCTCAATCAGAAGACTTTACTCGTATCTTATGAGCATTTTAATGTTTAAAAGAATAAACTTTGATTATTTATCCGATTCGATTATTCTCATTCCTTAAAATCTTGAGCTCTATCTGCGCAATAGAAACTCTTTCAGATTACCATATTTACGTACTCACATTGGTGACAACAACTTCATTTTTACGGGGCTCAAAACCTGGAATTCGATTCCTGATGACATTATTTCATTGTCTTCTTTTACCAAATTTAGGAATCGGATACGTGACTTTATTCTTTCCACTGATTACGTGTCTGTTCTATGATTATGTTTGTCCTATCTTTTGCATAATTTTAAGGTCAGTATTTTTTTTGGGTGTATTAAACTCGTCAGGCCAGTTTCTGGTCTTTTTCTAATGTTTCTTGTGTCGGCAGATAATTGTTAATGACGGTTATGTCCAAATTGTTCATAATTTAATTTTTAATTCTCATTGTTGGAGTTACATATTTCATGTTATTGCATAGTGTAATATCTTGCCGATGTAAAATAAAATATTGTATTGTATAAAATATGTATCATAAAATTTGAGGGGTAGAATAGTGGAGAGATAAAATGGTGGGGGTACATGGGGGCGCTTATAGATATTCTGTCTAGGGGGGTAAAATATGTGGTTCCCCTCATGGGTCTCCCTGAGGGAAAAATAAACGAAAACCATGTTCAGCACCTTAATGCAATAACAAATATCCCATCTATTTCCTTCATTTTCATTTTTTTTTCAGTATCTTTTACGTCCATTTATTGCACCAATTTATCCGTATTTTCGATTATCAGGGCGTCCAGTTGGTATGGGATAATCTAGAAACTATACTTCTGATAGGACACTATAACAATTTTAATTAGATTCATTCGTTGGTTTTAGATTAACTGACTGGTTAATTAATTCCAGGGATGGACTGGGCCGCCGGCTTACCGGCCCCCAGCCTTGGGAGCCCCCATGGAAGACAGAATTTGCGCCTCTGAATGAGCACGGATTTACGCCTCCGATACTTCAAAGTAGGTAAAGTAGCCCTTTGAGAGTATCCAATCGGCCCCTGATTAACTTTGGTTTTAGATTAACTGCCCAGATCGCAAAGATCGTCCCAAGGACGTCCTGGGGATGTCCAAAACGTTCTCAGGACGCCCCAAGGACAATCTTTGCTATCTGGGTGTGGCTATGAACCGTTGTCGGAACGTATTTATTAGTACTTTATGAAAACAGTTATTTTTCGTATGAGTTCACTTGATCGGGTTGTCCTTACAACGTCCTTCGCAGATCACTCCATGCAAGGGGCGGGATATGAGTCTTAAATCATAGCAACCTTTTTCCCAGTTTAAATCCCTCCCAGAAATGGGAAGAGGTGGTCCGTCAAATGTTATTTAAAGTATTGAAATGGCAAGATTAAATTACTTAACAAGGCCTTGAGGGAGTCGTTCACATTGCGTTATCACTACGTTTGGGCATCTCTCCAAGCTCTTGACTCCTACGACTCATGGTCAAGCTGATCCAGAAAGAATTTACGCAACGATGTGCTCCAAACGAATCCGGACAATATTATAACTATTATTTATTATTCATATCATTAATGTAGAGTTTTCAAAATTATCTTAGGGTGTGGGTGGGGGAGCACACATATTACATACATCTATACATTACAATATATGTAAAATTGAAATTTATTTTGAATTGTTGTTGGGGAGATCCCATATAGCTCTACGCCTACGATTCACATGCCGTGAAATCTTGTTAATGCGAATCATCATGGGCCGCCGCTTTACATCCGTATAAACGGAAGTCCGCACTAAGCGGAGGGCTAAAAGTGGCTCAGTGGCTAAAATATTGGGCCATTTAGCAATAACTTACATAGCCATGTAGTATACAATGTAAACGAATAAATTATTAAAACAAAATTGCGTAATAGGAATGAATACACCTGAAGAATTCACAACGAAACAAAAATATTCGCATTTACATACTGTGGAAATTTGTTTACGGTTATTTAATGCCATGTAAAAAATCTGGAAGGTTCGTTTCTTTTTGGTTTTACGGCTCAAAGACTACAGTGGTCATGCTGCGCCGGGACCTACTGTTTTCCGAGGAATCCGAACCTCTTAAGGCCTAGGGAACCAAACCCCGGACTACAGTGAGCAGTGCGATCTTTATGAGATCTCTGAGTAAGCGTTCTTTTTGCACTGCTGGGAGTCGAACCCGGATTAGCCGCGCAATAGGAGAACGCGTTACCACACTGCGCCACCGCAGGGCCGGAAGGTTCCTTTTGAACAACATGTAACCGTACCTAGGGAAAAAAGCATGCTGCCTTCGATACCTCCAGAAGCTTTTCCTGAAAGAGGGATTTTTTTTCTGTACACAAAAGGCTTTTTCTGCATTATCTGATGACCCATATTCATTAAGCGAAGCCTTTAACATTGAATATGCATATGCCTCAGACTGAAAAATAAAATTTGCCGCATTAACGAGAGCTCCATCTTAAGCGAAGCTGCATTAACCAGATTTCCCTGCATAATCAAATCATGGGCGCCAACGGCATAAAAGTATTGTGGGGTGGGGTGGGGCGGGGCGGAGGACAATATACCAGTAGAAGGCATTTTGTTTGAAATTGGAGGGGGACATGGAACCCTAATACCAACATTGGGGGACGTGTGACTCCCGTCCCCCCCACCCCGCCAACGGCGCCGTAATGCAAATTAGGAAAATGATAATGGATGTATGGCGATTTTTTTACCATAATATCGGGTTGAGAGTTCGAGTTTATTATTATGTTTATTATTATGTTAAATACTTATTTCCAGGACTCGACATAATTTTGTTCTTATTCTGTTTGCTGTGTCGTAAATCCGTCCGCGTCTCAATGTGAGTCCTTTTATTTTTCTCATTTTTTAAAAAGAAAATTTCTCTTTTTATTGCAGCTTTCTCTCTCTCTCTCTTTCTTTGCCGCTTGGAATGTAGGAATGGGAATTTTTTAGCTTAAGCTAATTTCCATACAGAAACATTCCATTCCTTTCCTTAGGGCCCACGTATTTGGAGCCTCCCTTGAAAACGTTCCTACACGTGTCCTTTTTCCATTTATTGTACTATTTTCTTCAAATTTACTCATATCCTTATCTGAAATTGTTAATTTTAATTATTTGCTGTATTTTTGTGTATCCTGTTATTTGTTGAGTTCATTGTTGTGACTTTTATGCTAATTTACTGCTGTTATGTTTATTTTTATTATTTTTTTATTTTTACTGTGTTCCTAGTACATTTATTTCTGTCAAATTCCTGTCATCTAAATTCTACGTAATTTACCTTACATTTTCAAAAAGTACTTATTTTTATCATAAAAAATGCACTTGCCACTTTTGCGCAGTAGCCTTCTATGAATTTAGCTTTTTCTAATTGCTTATTCTTTTTCCCATCTACTTTTTTAACTTGTTTTACTTCCTATTTTCCTTATTATAATGTTTATATATATATATATCGAACAGAAACTGAGAACTTGGGCTGGAAAACCATTGCATGGCAGGCACTACAATGACCTGCAACAACCACACGTTGACAAAAAGGCATCAAATTCTTGGCTGGCCAAAGGCACTCTCCCGCCAGAGACAGACGGATTCATGCTAGCCATCTAAGACCAAGTGATCGCAACAAGGAACAATCAGAAATTCATCCAGAGAAAAGATATAGAAAGCGACAAATGCAGACACTGTCATGCGGCATCGGAGACAATCCAACACGTGATGGCAGGATGCAAGATCCTTGCGCAGTCAGACTACAAACATAGACACGATCAAGTAGCGAAAATAGTCCACCAGAAATTGGCAGCGAATGCTGGCTTTCTGACAGAAAAATGCCCGTACTACAAATATGAGCCAGAGACCGTGCATGAGAACGAAACACACAAGCTTTACTGGGATAGAGCAATCATAACAGACAAGACAGTCCCACATAACCGTCCTGACATAACCCTCGTCGATAAATCGAATAAGACCACGTACTTAATCGACATAGCAGTACCCAACACCAATAACATACAGACAACCTACACAACGAAAATCACCAAGTACCAAGATCTCAGACATGAAGTACGAGATATATGGGGTATGGAAAAGATCCTCATCATCCCGTTAGTCATCTCAGCAACAGGGATAGTACCAAAAACGCTTGCGACGAATTTGGAGATACTCAACATTGACCCAAACACCTACATTGAAATACAAAAAGCCACAATCCTAAACACGTGTCACATTGTCAGGAAGTTTCTAGACATGGCACATTAAGAAGTGATGTAAAAAGAGGCTTGGGAACATGGCGCTCTGCCCGTCCCAAAGCCTGTTTCCGCCAAGAATGGGCGAGGAAAACTTTTATATATATATGGCCTGCAAAAGGGTTGCTGGTATCTAACTGGAAGGAGACCCACACGCTGAACGTATGTGACGATGTGTGGAACCGGCCAGGCCAGTAACCTAGTGTCCTACCCCGCCTTCAAGTGGTGCAGGCTGAGCTTTCTATTTATGTGGCAAATTAATATTTGCTACACGGATAGAAAGGCGGAAGGGGAGGGCTAATTCACCAACCCGTTTAGCCAGCGTGGTGAAATTATGGCTAATTCCTCCATTATGTTGACACACCAGAAACCATGGCCCCTAGTCTCCAGGTGCTGGAGTGCTCCTGATCAAGGCAGCGGTCAGTGTGGCATGAAAGCAGGGGGTGCTAAGAATCACTGGAATGGCCCAGGCTGCCGTTTGTTATTGACCTTGGCTACGTTTAATGGACGATCCCTTGCTTCTGAAGCAAAATTTCAGGAATTGGAAGAACTTAACAAGTCAAATAGGACATTGCAGGATTCGGTGAAGTCAGAAGAAATGGTGAACAGTTGGTGGAACTTAAAAGCGGACATTTGTTTTATTAGGAACGGAGTTTTGGAGGAACGGAAACTGGAAGAACAAGTGGTGTTGGCTTCTTAATCAACAAAAGAATTAAAGACTGTCTTCTGGAAGTTGAAAGTACATCAGATCGAGCAGCGAGGCTTGTTGTTCAACTAACCCAGCGATACCAACTTCAGATAGTACAGGCATATGCACCAACATCAAGCCATACCGACGAAGAGGTTGAAGAATTCTAAATTTCTAAAAGTATTTGAAAAATTACCGACCAATTAGCTTGTTACCTGCCATATATAAAATCTTCCCAAAAGTACTAACAAATCGCCAGCAGAAAAAATCAGATGCAGCTCAACCAAGAGAACAAGCTGGATTTCGAAGTGGATTCAGTACATTAGACCATTTTCAGGTATTAAGAGAATTAATTAAAAAAACACATGGATGTGAACTTCCACTGTGTGTGGCATTTATTGACAATGAGAAGGCTTTTGACTCTATTAAAACATCAGAAGGCATCAACTCTTCAAGAGCAACAGACATCGATGATGTGTACATTGACATGGTGAAACGTGTGTATAAAAACGCCAGTGCAAAATTTTGGTTGTATGAAGACACCAAATCTATCAAAACTGAGGAAAGTATGAGGCAGAGAGATACCATTTCTCCAAAACTTCTTACTTCAGCTTTACAGATGATTTTTCAGCAGATAAATTGGAATAACAAGGGAATAAAAATAAATGGTGAATATTTAAATCATTTGCGGTTTGCTGATGACATTGTTATTTTTTCAACGAACCCATCAGAACTCCAAGACATGGTACAGGAGCTCTCAACTAGAAGTAAAGAAGTTGGACTCAAGATGAACCTACAAAAAACTAAGATCATGTTCAATAATTTCGTAGAGGAAACAAAAATACAAGTTGACAACATTGAGCTAGAAATTGCTGATTCATATATTTACCTTGGCCAGCTGATTTCAATGGATGGCAACATTATGAAAGAACTCAACAGACGTATTAAACTTGGCTGGAGTGCATTTGGAAGAAACAGTTTTATCCTGAAGGGGAAATTGCCTTTGTGTCTAAAAAGAAAGGTCTTCAACCAGAGTGTATTGCTAGTCCTCTCTTATGGGTCAGAGACATAACAGTTGGAGCAATACGGAAATAACAAAGGAGCATGGAGAGGTGCATGCTTGGAATAACTTGCAGAAATAAAAAAAAAGGAATACTTGGCTGAGAGAGAAAACTAGAGTAGAGGACATCATCGTTAAAGTAAAAGGTCTGAAATGGAGATGGGCTGGGCATATTGCAAGAAGAACTGATCAACGTTGGACAACATAAATTCTGAACTGGATTCTAAGAGATCACCGAAGACCTAGAAAACGTCCTCAAACTAGATGGGTGGATGAAATAAGAAAACAGGTTGGGGTGACGTGGAAACGAATGGCCCAGGATAGACTTGTGTGGAAAGCATTTGGAGAGACCTTCATCCAGCAGTGGATAGATAATGGTTGAATATGATGATGATGATATATATATATATACTTTTCGAAAGTTCTTTTCCTGTTCATTCGAGAACTTTAGCTATGAGAGGAAGTTCGTTGCTTGATTCGAAATGCAAGATGGTAAGGGTGACAAACCTTCCTACATTCACAAAAAAGCCCCCTTTCCTGTGCAAACCATTTCTCTAAAATTTCATAAAAGTTGCCTTCATGTAAGTATTTTTATTATGTCGCTTTGAAGTGCTTACAGATGAATTTATTAATTTCTTTGAAATATTTTACAAGATCAGTTTAACTGGACTGAAAATGAATAGGTTGTACTTTTCACCAATGAGTTCAGATTCGGTCTGAAAGTGATTTCTCAGGAGTTCTAATTGCGGGGCCTGAAAGTCGATATCGTTCCTTTAGCATCGAGGAAAACTTATGATAATCATGATTTGTTTATGTGGGGTGTGATAACAATCAATGGACGTATGAATTTCAGTTCACATTTTTACATAATTTGAGCGATTATTACATTCCCAATGAAAGCCTAAATACATGTGTCCTTTCATTTCTAGCTGCCTCGAGTTTGTATCTATATTAAAGAATGAAAATGCTCCTTGATACAGAATTAACTCGCTCAAATGACCAATATTTTTGAAGTGAAACCCTAATCTATGCACGTATCCTGGGGAAGGGGCTCTAATCGCCCTCCTCCCCAGAAAAACTTTATGGACCATTTGGAATAGCTTTTATGTGTTGTAAATTTTTATTTTGCAAAATTTCTTGTGAAACTGCAAACCAGTGTATCAATCTGAGCGCGCCCCCCCTCCACCTCCAGCTAAGGTCTTTGAATATGCCCTTTCCTTCATCCATTCGTGGGAGGGAGATGGGTTATTTTGATCAATTGAGATAAACCTGATAAATCATCGAACAGCAATATTAATCAACGTTTATTGGCGTAGTGATACCAGCGCCGATGTTATTAGATTAGAGTGATTAGATGGCGAATAAATCATGTTTGGAACTGTTTGGGAATGAAAAGACGCAGCAGTCTTCGAAAGACCTAGGCCTCCTTTTTGACTTCCCAGCAGTATATATTTTCTGGGTGAGGTGTTTAGTCTCATGACCAATGGGGTAACAGTTTTCTAGAGAATTCGAACTTCTATCACCTTGGCAATCAAACCCTGATGATACGGCGGCAGATAATTGACTAGCGTCGTACACGACTATCAGCAGGCAAAAGAGAGATTTCAGCAAGGTAAACGAAATCTTATGTAAGATATTATTACCCTCCGCAGGGATAACACAATTGCCAAATATGGTCAACACAAGAAAGCCTCCGGGGCGAGATTTTTGTGAGTTTTCGTGGGGGAATTTATTATACAATAATTTTTGCCACCCACGTATTAATTACAGCTCAAACTAGAGCTTTTTTAGTAGATAAATAAAACACAATACTTTTGCAGTTGGAAATTACATAATTTAATGTCGTGACAGCTGTTTCAGTAGCTTCTTGATACTTTTTTCAAACAAAATATACAAACCAAAAAAACTGTTGATTGGTAATGCTTGTCAAGGTTGCCACTATACGAGTTACAAGTTATGCTTCGGAGAAAAATAACCGGTTTTTATTGGGATAGGAGAAACGTCTCTGGATACAACGCCGATCCACGAGACGGCGGAAATTTTCAGAAAAGCAATCATAATTAAACTGATGAGGATTTTAAATACGGTTAATGGGGGAACAGTTTTTTGTAGCATTCTGGGAAAAATATGCTTTCACTAGGATCGTTGATAGCTCCATTGCCCATTTGAAATATGTGGAAGGCTTCGAAGAAATTAAGTCCGACGGAAAGTAAACGCGTTTAATAATTCTGGCATCATGAAAGGAAAAACGATGGTTTTGATTTCAACAGTGCTGGGTGATAGAAGATTTAAGCAAATCTTGTTTTTATGCATAATTTTCATGTTCCTTGACCCTAAATCGCAATACCATTCGTGTCTGGCTCACGTAGCATTTTATGCAGTCTTGACAAACAATCTTGTAAATACCGGAGTTGTTAAAATCCGGAATGAGATCTTTAAACTGGGAAATTCCAATTTTGCTGATGGGGATGAAGAGAACCCGGAAACTAAAAACCCGTAGGATGGAAGCGATGTTGGATGCTACCCCAGGTTCAAACGGGATGTACACTGTCTCTTTTTGAGGCGAGGAGTCCTGCGAAACCGTCGAAGATTGTAAGATGCATTTATTTTTGAGTTTGTTGACCGTGTAGTCGATAACAGAAATACTGAATCCATGGTGAATGGCAATTTCTTTTAAATAGGTGATTTCACTGTTGAGTGAATCTTGTGAAGATGAATGTGTGAGAGCTCTGGAAGTGAGCCAGAAGAATGAACTCATTTTTTGAGAAAATGGATGGGCTGAGGCCACATGCGAAGGCGAGCAAACAGAACCAGGCTTTCGAAATACACTTGTTCGAAAACCGGTGGATGAACGCGTTATGAGGATACCTAAAAAGGCTAATTGTAAGTCACATTCCGCTTCAAACGTGAATTGTTATGTTTGGATCAACAGAATTAAGTGAGGCGAGTGCGCAGTCGAGGTTGATACGTTCATCCGTGGGGATTGCGAATATGTCATCAACGTATTGAAACCAACATTTGAACGGAATGACGTTATGGATATTTTCTTACACATATTCAGTACTTCTGTTATCGACTACACGGTCAACAAACTCAAAAATAAATGCAGCTTAGAGTCTTCGACGCTTTCGCAGTACTCCTCGCCTCAAAAGGAGACAGTGTGCATCCCGTTTGTACTTGGGATAGCATCCGAGATCGCTTCTATCCTACGGGCTTTTAATTTCCGGGTTGTCTTCATCCCCATCAACAAAATTGGAATTTCCTAGCTTAAAGATCCCATTCCGGATTTTAACAACTAGGGTATTTACAAGATTGATTGTCAAGACTGCGGAAAATGTTATGTGGGCCAGACACGAAAGGCACTGCGATTTAGGGTCAAGAAACACGAAAATTATGTACGAAAACAAGAATTACTTAAATCTTCTATCACCCAGCACTGTTGGAATCAAAACCATCGTTTCTCCTTCCAAGATGCCCGAATAATTGAACGAGTTCACTTTCCGTCTGACCCTAATTTTTTTGAAGAATTCCACATATTTCAAATGGGCAATGGGGCTATCAACGATCCGAGTGAAAGCATGTTTTTCCCCGGAATACTACAAAAAACTGTTCCCAATCAACCTCATTTAAAATCCTCATCAGTTTAATTTTGACTGCTTTTCTGAACATTTCCGACGTCTCGTGGATCGGCGTTATATCCAGAGACGTTTCTCCTATCCCAGTGAAAAACGGTTATTTTTCTCCGAAGCATTACTTGTAACTCGTATAATGAAAACCGTGACCATCATTACCAATCAAGAGTTTGTTTGGTGTGTATGTGTATTCTGTTTGAAAAAAGTAGCAGAACGCCACTGAAACAGCCGTCACGATATTAAATTATGTCATTTCTAACTTCGCGCACGTTTACCATCTACTATTTTTAAGCAGCGTATCACATCAATCGGACTTAGAGCTTTTTTTCATTAGGGAGGCGCGACGTCCATGGGGACGGCGTTCCTTTTTCTCCTAAACAAAAAAGCTCTAGTCGGAGCTTATTCATACATGGGTGTTGAAAATTATTGTATAAAAAATCTTATTCTTGTAGGTATTAATTAACCTTCTTGTTATCTTCGCGAGCTCAAATCTGTTCCTTTGAATCAAGAATGGCGACTATTTCTGCAAAACCTCATCGATAGTCTTACGTCTATTAGAAACAAAAATCTTCAACGTTGTCCTGTATTTTAACCGAAGACACCAAACATTTTAATAAGCAGATGCCGTCGATGAACTTTTCAATGCTATTTATCTTTGGCTATTCATAGTGGACACTGCATATTGTATGAAGTTTTTAATAGGAAGTTCTCCCTTTTCTATCATTCATCACCGCATTTTATTATCGCGAATTTGACAGATGTATATTTTATTCAAATTCATTAAATGTTTCCATTATGTTTGTGTTTTCGGTGTGCTATATATTTTCAGCAGCAATATTTGTGATTCAAAGCAAAACCTACAAAAAGCTATCTTATAGAATTAAAAATAATTAATCTGTTCTAACTTAATGATTAAAAAATGAAACACTTATTTTCGTTTATTTCCCAGTACTTTAAGGTTATTTAAATAAAATATTTTTATATTCGTAACCAGATGTTTTAATATTTATATTGCAGACTAAAGACTGAATATTTCTAAGCTGTGCTAAATTCAATGGGTGGGACACTGGATTCACGGGTTAGCAAATCTTACATTACCACAGGTGTTTGACTTTAATTATTCTTGTTCGGTTTAAAGGTAATCAAGGAATCGCAATATTTAGTTACTTGGTCAAATGCACATTATGATAGTCGGTACTATTAATATTATGTAGCGAAGCATCTTCGTTTCAAAATAACCAAATACAACACAATTCTCCACAATACAACTTTTCTTGACCACATGAATATTTATCGAGGAGTCAACTTATCTGACCTCTTCTTTAAAAATGGACATTACGGTTAGTCGATGAATAATCTAATCTTAAAATTGATCCTTGGCTAGTTAAACCTTTGGTTTTTTCTGAAAACCAGTCACAGTAATTTTACATATATAACGGTACTTCCTCTTATATATATATATAAAAAAAAAAAATTCTTATATATATATAAATTTTTTTTTCCTTTGTAAATTAATTTAATAAATGTTAAAATTAATTTAATAAATGTTAAAATTTAGTTTAATAAATGTTAAAATTAATTTAATAAATGTTAAAATTAATTTAATAAATGTTAAAATTAATCTAATAAATGTTAAAACTAAATTAATAAATGTTAAAAACAATTTAAGATATTGTACATATCAATAATATATAGTGCATGAGAAAAAATGTTAGACTGATGCTAAAATATGCGTATGTGCTATTATATGACTTTTATACGTGACTTTTGTGTAAGATCAATTATGACAAATAACGTTTATTTATTTAAAAAAGATCTAACCTGATCTTAAAATTTGTAGATGAATAATCTGGAATCTTAATATAAGACCCAATTAGATTTGACTCTCCCTAGTCTACACTTCTCCATGAAACCTCAGATATTAGGCAAGTAGTGTTCCCGTAAGCCTAATGCTTACATATGAACGTTTCTACACATTGAGTGTTATAACATATTGAGACGACCCTTATACGCAACAAGAATGAATGTATAATATACATATAATTGCATTAGAACTCCACCCATATAATAACATTGCCGCTAAATGTTTCATTGCAGAATCTAAAAAGGCTAAAATGCTCGAGGAGCTTTCCAGAACATTGTTATTCCCCACAGATAAGTAGTAAGAGATAATTTAGGTCAAATATCAGTTCAGAAATAGTTTTCGCCCCAACTTCTGTCAATATTGAAAAAGTGCTCTTGTCGAGATTTCTAAGAGCCTTTTCGACTAAAGGTTAGCAAATAAATTATTTGAAGGACAGTTGGTTATTGACGCTCTCTAAACTGACATATGCTGAGATTTTTATTTAACATCATAAACATACTACCACCTGTACAAGTTTCTAATTGGCAGGTGTATTAGTACTTTAGAAAGATTACTGTATAATTATTTTTGAAGTACGTAATCCAAAAATTTGCTCTTAATCTCCAAATTTAATATGTTAATTGTCTTAGCAACATTTAAAAATTTACAAGATGGTGACCTGGCATTGTTGTGTTGGTTTGGTAATGTTTTTTAATCCTGGCAAGATTAAATAATGGAGTTTTTGAAACGTTTATATATATATATACAATAGGATTTATTTTTCAGGTATATTAAAATTACAAATTAGATTAAACTGGTAGAATATACCTGAGGGATAAGCAGAAACCAAACTGGTTGACCAGCTTGACGAGTTCCAGTCACCCCTAATAAATAAGATTATATTATTGTTATATAAATTAAATTTTATACATTATTTACCCCTCCAATTAAATATGTAATGTTAACAAGGACGTCAAAAAAGTAAAACTTTATTCTCAAGTTAAGCCTTGACGTCTAAAGGATACGCTTTTGCTTATTACTATATAATATATAGTCATATATATTTTAATATATATAACTACTTATTGATTACAATATAAATCCACATACGTGACTATATATGATTAAATTTATATAGTATATATTATATTGGCTTTTAACGGTTAAGTCAATATAATAATATATACTATATTATACTTACAATGAACACTGTAAATCTGTAAAAAAATCTAAAACTCACATAAGCGCCTTTTCCTTTTTTTCTTCTTTTTTTGTCTTATTATATAATTACGTAATAGTAAAATAGAGGGGGTCGATTAAAGGTCAAGAAAGTCTTGAAGGGGTCAACGGTCAAGAAAGTTTGGTGACCCTTGTATTAAGGGAACCAAGTTCCGAGCTATAATAAAGAGAAAATTGGTAAGCGTTTTACGATACTACGGGAAGTGGAGACCGGCTTAATGGTATGATGCATATACGCGTTATCTCTGAGCCATCGTGAGGGAATGGATCTCCGTTTTTCCGAAGATTGAATCCGAACCTCTTAAACACTAGAGAACCAACGCCCGTATTATAGTGAGCAGTTGGCCTGTAAACCTCTCCCCCCACCACCTCCTCAACCGTTAGAAGTCGAACCCGGAATAACGATACGTTAGGTGAACGCCTTACCACTGTGCCACAGCAGAGCTCTGATTGGTTTTAGAAAAGATTGGTTTTACATATTATGGAAACAAAACAGTAGCAATTTTTTCGACATAAATCTTTTTTTTTTTTCATTTTAATTAAATGGATAACTTGTTACACAGTTTGTTTTGCTAACTACGTAATTCCTGGATGGTATTTTTGGTCCACCTATGTCCCAATGGCTTTGTGTGTTGACCAATATTTGGCAAATTCGACAATTCTGTTATATTTGAGAGGGTTAATAATATCTTAGAAACCTTATCTAATATATTATTACGTAGTTAATCCTTTGTAAGTTCTCAATTCTCAATAGCTCTTTAAACAATTTTATCGTGAAAACCAACCTCTAATATATTTGCTTTTAATCATTATAGGAGATAGAATTACTTTCTCAAAATACAGTTATCCAAAATTACACTTGATTTTTGGTGATTCTTAATTTATAATAAAAATGAAGTGATGTGTATATAGTTGAGCAAAAGGGCTTCTGATAAAACACGGTGGTTTTAAAATTATTAAGAGTTTTGGACAACAAATATTATTTATTGATGGATTCGTTTCTTGTCCTTTAATTTCTATCAGAGTATTTAATAATTTTTATGTAATTTCAGCATTTATATCATGTAATTTTCTATTACTTTTCTAAAATATCTTTCATTTAATAATCATTCTGAGAACTGGTGCTTAAGCCATAAATAATGTTTAAATGAATAAATATTTATTTTTATTTATTTTATATATATATATATATATATGAAAATAAGACTTTTATTAACTTAGTGAGCAATTCACTAACGTTGTCACTGTGAAGTGGGTGAATTCGTATGACCCTTGACACGATTAGAAATGTTGGGTTCAAAATTAGTTAGTCTTAACCTTTACTTACCGCGTAATTCTATATCTAGTTTATTTCTTTGTTTCATTAAAATGTGATTAACATGGTTCAAACCAACTTCAACCACCTACGAGCTGGGAAAAGCTAGCCAACAGGGGAGTATCACTCTAGAAAGTTTTGGATATTTTTTTTTTAAGATTTATATCCATCCAAAAATAACCTAAAGTCCTATTTTTAAAAAGCGTCCGAGATCTCCAATCGACCCCTGAGCTCGAATCGACCTCAGACAATTTTATTTAGACTCTCGGGAGTCGAAATCAACCACTTTGGCGATCCCTTCCTTAATGTAACAGAGGTACAGATTGCTCGGAAAACTGTAGGTCCTGAGGCAGCCTGACTTTAACTGTCCTTTGTTCCTTTAAAACCAATCAGTGATCTCGTATAGCAAACCATTGCATTACCACGAATGTTTTTAAATACATACACAAAAATTAAAGCAGAAAAACAACAACACATAAGTAGATTAGGATTAAGTTCAACTACACTCTTTTTATTTATTTAGATCGCAGACATTCGGGTGTGTGTGTGTGTTTCACAAGATCTTCCTGACAATCGTACTTTTGTGCTAATTTGCAAACTACAATAAAAGCCGTATATAACGAGCTCTATACTCGAGCGTATATAAATGCTCGGAATATCCGGTCCTCACTAAATCCGTTTTGGAATTTAAAATTCCGAACTTTGAAAATAGAGTCTGCATAGGTAACACATGTGCATGTAATATGCATGCAATAATATTAGACTTGAAATACGCTTAAAATTTAATGACAAGAGTATAATTAGAGGATCGCGGATGTTCATATCTTTTCTTACTATTCTCAGCTAGAAGTTGGATTAACGCCATTTCGTGTTTAGGCAAGGCCAATCGTTTATACATCGTAAATGTCGTTCTGTTTGGTTGGATTTTTATTTTTATGGCGCAAGAGCATCTGGGCTATACTGCGCCAAGTGTCGTTCTGTGTATGGGGGTGTCTTTCTGTGTGTTCTAAATGGCACGAAATAAATTCCCATCAAAGTTTTGTGCAATAAGCCGAAAGCTGTTTTCTTTTAAACGTCAAGCTGTTTGGCATTTTTACCTCGTTCAACTCGGGGAGTACAGAAGTCTTTCTCACTCAAAGTGATTAAATTATTTGTTTGTTTGGATTTTTATGGCGCAAGAGCATCTAGACTATACTGCGCCAGATTAAATTGTACTGCAATTTAACATTATACCAAACGAAACCCGTACTTTCCTCGCTAAATCCGGAAACTCGTTATATTCGGGCTTGCTGTAAGCGGGTCCGACTGCATTTAACGATTTACAGAATACGGCAGTGAATTTTGTTTTTGCGAAGCAAATAAAGAAATGAGGAAGTAGTACAAATTGGTTGGCAAACGCAACAAGAAAGTTCCGTCATTCAGTTTCCTTCTTGTGAGAGGGGAAAACTAAGAGCACCGGTCGTTATAACAAACCAGTTTCCAATGTTTTGGGGACAATACATAGACTCGATATATTTACCACCAACATTTTAAATAAAATATCGCTTTTCCGCATCTTGTTCTGGAAAATGTTTAGCAATCCGCTCGTTAATAGTTTATTTTCTTGGTAAATGTCATAATGCAGGTTCGTAAAGTACCATTTTTGATTTTCGTTTTCAAACGACATTCTCGTGAGGGATAAATACAGTCGGGCCTCTTTTCATACAGATTTTTTTTTGTGCGGTTTTGAAGTTCTGCGTTTATATTTCATCCCATTTTATTTATTTTTTTGAATATGCATACGTTGATTGAAGTTAAAGCTTTGATTGCGCATGGTTCGACACATTCTCATATGCAGTATTCTCCGACAAAAGGAGATTTATATGTGTGAACCCACCACGGAATTAAAACTTAAGTTTTAGCTTCACGGAAACCACGTATTGCCACGTCACTCTTTCCATTATGAGCTGAAGAACACAGTGGCGCACCTAGAATATTCCCAAAACGGGTGCAGTAATGCAAGGAATTTTTGGTGGAAAAAATGGTCAGGTGCCGGGTCAATTACGGTATCTTTTTGAGCGCATTTATCATTATTAAATCACTAATAATCCTACAGTGCAGAATACTTAAATAATTAAATGAAGTGGTATGTTACGTTTATGTAATTTTGCAATGGCCAGCCCTTGTCTTCCACAAAAAATCACTGTTTTGATAATATATTTAAGAGTAACCCGTAAAACACCGTATTCGAGAACTGAAATAGCGATGGGCCATTACGAAATGTCTTTACAAACGAAAGAATCGCAAGCGACTCAAATTTACATTCGAGTAAGCAGTTCACTCGTCCTTGAACTTAACAATCGAGATGTTCAATTGCAATCGTGAGCTAGCTTCCCAACCACATTGCGCATGCGTTTAAATATATGACATCGTCTTCAATTTGGAGAGTAAATAATTAGATCTAGCCGAATTTTCTAACATCCAGGCAAAAGAGTTATATTATTTATTTATAGAATCGTTATATAAGTTTTAGAGAGCCTATTGAGTAAAACCCTGATTTAACGAAATCCAAACGACTACTTTATTTATTTATACGAGTATTTCGTTTTCGTTTCCTGTTTTTTTTTTAAATAAAGACACAAGAACCTCATTTTTGAATTCATCGTACGCATATGACTAAAACTCATCTAGTTGCTACCTCTGGGCCAATTTTATATGAGAAACATAGAAAATTATGTAAATCATAGTATATAACACCACAGCGAGTAACTCAAAAATAAACCCTCTAGTATTTTAAGCTGCATTTAGTCTTAAAGTTATTTATAAATATATTTAAATTGTTTTAATTTAATAAATGGTAAAGTTTAATTAACGGTAAGTGTAAAAAACGATATAATATTTACATTCCAAAGCATCCTTTCTGAGTGAGAAAACAGAGCCCCCCTTCGGCAATTCAACATTCCCAACCACGATCGAAATCACAATATATATATATATCATCATCATCATCATCATATTCAACCATTATCTATCCACTGCTGGATGAAGGTCTCTCCAAATGCTTTCCACACAAGTCTATCCTGAGCAATTCGCTTCCACGTCACCCCAACCTGTTTTCTTATTTCATCCACCCATCTAGTTTGAGGACGTTTTCTAGGTCTTCGGTGGTCTCTTGGAATCCAGTTCAGAATTTCTGTTGTCCATCGTTGATCAGTTCTTCTTGCAATATGCCCAGCCCATCGCCATTTCAGCCCTTTTACTTTAACAATGATGTCCTCTACTCTAGTTTGCTCTCTCACCCAAGTGTTTCTTTTTCGATCTCTCCTAGTTATTCCAAGCATGCACCTCTCCATGCTCCTTTGCGTTGTCTGTAACTTTCGTATTGCTCCAACTGTTAGACTCCATGTCTCTGATCCATAAGAGAGGACTGGCAATACACACTGGTTGAAGACCTTTCTTTTTAGACACAAAGGCAATTTCCCCTTCAGGATAAAACTGTTTCTTCCAAATGCACTCCAGCCAAGTTTAATACGTCTGTTGAGTTCTTTCATAATGTTGCCATCCATTGAAATCAGCTGGCCAAGGTAAATATATGAATCAGCAATTTCTAGCTCAATGTTGTCAACTTGTATTTTTGTTTCCTCTACGAAATTATTGAACATGATCTTAGTTTTTTGTAGGTTCATCTTGAGTCCAACTTCTTTACTTCTAGTTGAGAGCTCCTGTACCATGTCTTGGAGTTCTAATGGGTTCGTTGAAAAAATAACAATGTCATCAGCAAACCGCAAATGATTTAAATATTCACCATTTATTTTTATTCCCCTGTTATTCCAATTTATCTGCTGAAAAATCATCTGTAAAGCTGAAGTAAAAAGTTTTGGAGAAATGGTATCTCCCTGCCTCACACCTTTACCAATTTTGATAGCTTCGGTATCTTTATGTAACCGAAATTTTGCACTTGCATTTTTATACACACATTTCACCATGTCAATGTACACATCCTCGATGTCTGCTGATCTTAAAGAGTTGATGACTGCTGACGTTTTAATAGAGTCAAAGGCCTTCTCATAGTCAAGGTAAGGAATGATGGAGATTCCATCCTGCAACACATTTTGAAAGGCATTCCACTCTTGTTACTCCAAATTATTGATATATATATATATGGAAAATAGTAGATAATGTAAATATAAATGGAAATGTAGAAAATCAAGCAAATAGATTGGTGAGAAATGAAAACAAATAAAAAACAATAGTAAACAATAAAATAAAAATACAAACAAGTTTATCAATGAAGAGCGCGCATGAAGCAGCAGCAATCAATATGATAAAAATATATAAATAGGAAATAGTAGATAATGTAAATATAAATAACGATCTTTTTCTTTTTTGGGAGCAGAATGCCTTTGAGCCGTTTGACATTGGTTTTTAGGGGTTTCGTCGAACGGTTTTTTGGCGTTTCAGAAACACTGTCTTGAAGATCTTATATATTGTGTCCGGCATGCGTGTATAACTGTTCCCTTGAAAAAGATTGTACATGCATGCCTAGGTTCAATATATTGTCATATAATTTCAATCTTCACTCTCGTCACTAGCCCGTTATTATTAATCGTAAAATTGTCTATTCATTTATACTTTCACTACACAGGAATGTATATTTTGTAATTGTGGTATGATGTACATACATTTACACCTATATTGTATATACACATTTTAGTGCATAGGCCTTTATTATTTTATATAGTATGCAGATGTGGCTGTGTGAATATTGGTATTGCTCATATATTTGCACCTACTTATTAATAATTTTCATTTACTTGCTTGATTTTCTACACTTCCATTTATATTTAGATTATCTACTATTTCTTATTTATATATATATATATATATATATATATATGGCCTGCAAAAGGGTTGCTGGTATCTAACTGGAAGGAGACCCACACGCTGAACGTATGTGACGATGTGTGGAACCGGCCAGGCCAGTAACCTAGTGTCCTACCCCGCCTTCAAGTGGTGCAGGCTGGGCTTTCTATCCAAGAGGCAAATTAATATTTGCTGCACGGATGGAAAGGCGGAAGGGGAGGGCTAATTCACCAACCCGTCTAGCCAGCGTGGTGAAATGATGGCTAATTCCTCCAATATGCTAATACACCAAAAACCATGGCCCCTAGTCTCCAGGTGCTGGAGTGCTCCTGATCAAGGCAGCGGTCAGCGTGGCATGAAAGCAGGGGGTGCTAAGAATCACTGGAATGGCCCAGGCTGCCGTTTGTTATTGACCTTGGCAACGTATAATGGACGATCCCTTGCTTCTGAAGCAAAACTTCAGGAATTGGAAGAAGAACTTGACAAGATCAAATGGGACATTGTAGGACTCAGTGAAGTTAGAAGAAAAGGTGAAGAGTTGGTGGAACTTAAAAGTGGACATTTGTTTTATTATAGAGGAACGGAAACTGGAAGAACAAGTGGTGTTGGCTTCTTAATCAACAAAAGAATTAAAGACTGTCTTCTGGAAGTTGAAAGTACATCAGATCGAGCAGCGAGGCTCGTTGTTCAACTAACCCAGCGATACCAACTTCAAATAGTACAGGTATATGCACCAACATCAAGCCATACCGACGAAGAGGTTGAAGAATTTTATGAAGAAATCAAAGAGTTACACACCAAAGGGAAACAACATATCAAGCTCATCATGGGGGATTTCAATGCAAGAATTGGACAACAGGAACAAGGAGAGACATCGGTTGGTAAATACGGATATGGGGAAAGGAATGAACGTGGCGATCAACTCATCGAATTTGCAGAAGCTGAAAATCTTAGCATCATGAATTCATTTTTTAAGAAGAAACCGCAAAGAAAATGGACATGGAAACACCCAAATGGGGGAACTAGTGAAATTGACTATATCCTGGCAAACAAGAAATCAATTATTGAAGATTGCAGTGTACTGAACAGATTTAATACTGGAAGTGATCATCGAATGGTGAGATGTAAAATGCACTTAAATACTAAATTAGAACGACAGAAGCTCATTAGGAAACAAGTAAGTAAGAGGGTGGATTTAAAGAAATTAAAAGAAAATACCGAGGCATTCAAGTTGGAATTAAAAAATCGCTTTTCTGCACTGGAAGGACTTATTGAAGAAGTTGACATCTCAGAAGCAAATGAAAACATTGTTAAGACAATAATTGAAACTGCTGGGGAAATTGGTGGTGTAACCTGTAAAAAGCACAATAGCAAATTATCTGAGAAGACGAAACAGCTCATGAAAAGGCGAAGAGATATGAAGGTGGACAATCGAAATACCAGTTCCAGGATTGAGTACATAGAACTTTGTAAAACTCTGCGCAAAAGCATGAAAGAAGACATAAGAAAATTCAACTGTGAGCTAGTAAGGAAAGCCATTGAAAATAACAAGAGCCTTAGGGTTGTTAAAGGAAGTTTATCTGTTGGGAAGAAACACATCATTGCATTAAAAGGAGAGGATGGCACCGTAACAAGAAATAGGGAAGAAATACTTAGAAGAGTTGAAGAATTCTACAAAAATCTATACGAAAGTAACAGTGGATTAAACGAAGACTCTGAGATAGTCGAAGGAACAGCTCCTAAAATCTTAAAAGAAGAAGTTTCATTTGCAATAAAAAGTATGAAGAAAGGAAGATCCCCTGGCGATGATGGCATTACATTAGATATCTTAAAAGAAGCTGGAGAACATGTAGAAGACATACTTGCAAAATTCTTTACCAAATGCCTCAACAGTGGTAACATACCAAACCAATGGGATTCTGCAACAGTAATTCTTTTGCATAAAAAAGGTGATAAAGAGGATTTGAAAAATTACCGACCAATTAGCTTGTTACCTGCTATTTATAAAATCTTCACAAAAGTGCTAACACATCGCCTGCAGAAAAAATTAGATGCAGCTCAACCAAGAGAACAAGCTGGATTTCGAAGTGGATTCAGTACAGTGGACCATATTCAAGTATTAAGAGAATTAATTGAAAGAACACATGAATATGAACTTCCATTGTGTGTTGCATTTATTGACTATGAGAAGGCCTTTGACTCTATAAAAACATCAGCAGTCATCAACTCTTTAAGATCAACAGACATTGAGGATGTGTACATTGACATGGTGAAACGTGTGTATAAAAATGCAAGTGCAAAATTTCGGTTACATAAAGATACCAAAACTATCAAACTTGGCAAAGGGGTGAGGCAGGGAGATACCATTTCTCCAAAACTTTTTACTTCTGCTTTACAGATGATTTTTCAGCTGATAAATTGGAATAACAAGGGAATAAAAATAAATGGTGAATATTTAAATCATCTGCGGTTTGCTGATGACATTGTTATTTTTTCAACGGACCCATTAGAACTCCAAGACATGGTACAAGAGCTCTCAACTAGAAGTGAAGAAGTTGGACTCAAGATGAACCTACAAAAAACTAAGATCATGTTCAATAATTTTGTAGAGGAAACAAAAATACAAGTTGACAACACTGAGCTAGAAATTGCTGATTCATATATTTACCTTGGCCAGCTGATTTCAATGGATGGCAACATTATGAAAGAACTCAACAGACGTATTAAACTTGGCTGGAGTGCATTTGGAAGAAACAGTTTTATCCTGAAGGGGAAATTGCCTTTGTGTCTAAAAAGAAAGGTCTTCAACCAGTGTGTATTGCCAGTCCTCTCTTATGGATCAGAGACATGGAGTCTAACAGTTGGAGCAATACGAAAGTTACAGACAACGCAAAGGAGCATGGAGAGGTGCATGCTTGGAATAACTAGGAGAGATCGAAAAAGAAACACTTGGGTGAGAGAGCAAACTAGAGTAGAGGACATCATTGTTAAAGTAAAAGGGCTGAAATGGCGATGGGCTGGGCATATTGCAAGAAGAACTGATCAACGATGGACAACAGAAATTCTGAACTGGATTCCAAGAGACCACCGAAGACCTAGAAAACGTCCTCAAACTAGATGGGTGGATGAAATAAGAAAACAGGTTGGGGTGACGTGGAAACGAATGGCCCAGGATAGAAACTGATGAAACTATCGACGAAACTGAGCGGGAAGAACACCACGCAAGCAATTAACGCATATGCGGTACCAGTGCTCACCTACTCCTTCGGGATCATCAAATGGTCCAACACTGAACTAGAACAACTCCAGCGGAAAATGAGAACCATCCAGAGAAGAGCCGGACAACTACACCCTGCAACGGCAATTGAACGGCAAACACTACCCCGGGAAGAAGGAGGACGCGGACAAGCGGACCTCAAAGACTTACATGACAAGCAGATCCAGAGCATGAGGCAATACTTCCAGTTGAAGAGTCCCCGATCGCCACTCATCCAAGCCATAATACAAGCAGATGCAAATTACACGCCACTAAACCTGTGTAGTACCGAAGAGCGTGTCCTCGAAACAGCCAACGAACAGAAACTGAGAACTTGGGCCGGAAAACCATTACATGGCAGGCACTACAATGACCTGCAACAACCACACGTTGACAAAAAGGCATCAAATTCTTGGCTGGCCAAAGGCACTCTCCAGCCAGAGACAGAAGGATTCATGCTAGCCATCCAAGACCAAGTGATCGCAACAAGGAACAATCAGAAATTCATCCAGAGAAAAGACATAGAAAGCGACAAATGCAGACACTGTCATGCGGCATCGGAGACAATCCAACACGTGATGGCAGGATGCAAGATCCTTGCGCAGTCAGACTACAAACATAGACACGATCAAGTAGCGAAAATAGTCCACCAGAAATTGGCAGCGAATGCTGGCTTTCTGACAGAAAAATGCCCGTACTACAAATATGAGCCAGAGACCGTGCATGAGAACGAAACACACAAGCTTTACTGGGATAGAGCAATCATAACAGACAAGACAGTCCCACATAACCGTCCTGACATAACCCTCGTCGATAAATCGAATAAGACCACGTACTTAATCGACATAGCAGTACCCAACACCAATAACATACAGACAACCTACACAACGAAAATCACCAAGTACCAAGATCTCAGACATGAAGTACGAGATATATGGGGTATGGAAAAGATCTTCATCATCCCGTTAGTCATCTCAGCAACAGGGATAGTACCAAAAACGCTTGCGACGAATTTGGGAATACTCAACATTGACCCAAACACCTACATTGAAATACAAAAAGCCACAATCCTAAACACGTGTCACATTGTCAGGAAGTTTCTAGACATGGCACATTAAGAAGTGATGTAAAAAGAGGCTTGGGAACATGGCGCTCTGCCCGTCCCAAAGCCTGTTTCCGCCAAGAATGGGCGAGGAAAACTTTTATATATATATATATATATATATATATATATATAATAAGGTTAAAGTAGTATAAGACCATTTTCAGCATTACATAAAACAATTTTTCTGCAAGATATCAGAACCAACTTTGCGAGAACTATATCCACAAGTTATGCACAAATTGAAAAATACCTAAGTGCAATGCAAAACAAAACATATACAAACAATAAATATATTTACAATATTTTACATACAAACCTTTTTCGAAAACTATGAAATATTGCTAGGATACAAATGGCAATATAGTAAAATTGTAAAGAAATGAACCCAAAAGTGGAATAAAAAATTTAAAGTAGGAGTGTAATAATAAATGAAATATGAGAAACCCATAGGACAGCACTTTTTTAAGGGAGACACCTGTCCCAATGAGTTCAGTATTGGATGTTTCTGTTTGAGTCCTAGCCAATGCTAAACTTAGGATCTCAAGTCTCTCGACATCCAATCAGAGAAAAATTCGGACCAGAACCATAGAAAAGTAAGCATAAAAATTGTTTTAAATGAAAATGAACGCTTTGAAAACCTGAACTAAAACTATAGTTTTGGTTTGGGTTTGCAAAGTGTCCATTCTCATTAAAAAAAAAATTGTGTTGTTACTTTTACGTAATAATTTTTCGCTTCATTAGTTTAAGGGAGGGCTCGGGCCTCTCGGTCCCTACGTGAGTGCGCCACTGAAAGTACTTTATGTCTGGATATCCTGAACTATATAAGAAATTAGTAGAATCACCATTGTAAAGTTTAATGATTGATTACATTGTTGGAAAATAAATAAATAGTTACACAGAACGAGAATGAGTTTTGGAAATATTTATCGCCTTTAATTCGCAGACATGATCCGGACATTGTCCCTTCTTCTCCGGCCTGTAGCCAGGATGATGGGGCAAGTGGGGCAACGCAAAGGGTGTATGTGACACAAAACAACTGGAGCAATGCAAAGAGCATAAGGGGCACCCGGAGCTCATGAGTATAAAATAATTGCCAGGAGTGGTAGAGAATTTAGACATGTCACAATGAACTCAAATAAATTTCACGCTCGTCTGATGGCTTTTTCTTTTAGTTTATTGCAACTACAAATACTGCAATATTAGCATATATTAAAGTTTGTTATTTAAATTGGGTGGGAGAGGAAGAAATTTACCACTGTTCTTATGCCTAGGCTTTGTGGCCCAATTGGAAAATTCCTAACTGCCTATGAGGAAAATGTTAATCTGTGCATATATATCGATGGGGCACCTGAGGTACAAATATGGGGCAACTGGAGCCATGCCCCGTCTAGCCCCGTCTTGCCTACAGGCCTGTTTTTACTGTAGTGATGAAAGTGATTTGGCATCAGTTTGAAAAAAAATATTTTAAGTTTCATATAAATTTCTTTCAGACTTTCAAAGGAACTTTCTTAGGAGCATATCTACCGCATAAAAGGAGACTCAACTGTATATATCTTTTCAGTATATATATAGTATATATCAGTATATTCAGTATATATCAGTATATATACAGTAAAACCCCCTCATAAGCGGGCACTCACCGTTGACAAAAACAAAAATTATTCATAAAAGAGGGATATTATTCTGGAGGAATTTCCGTTCAGGGGAATTTTTACCTGATCATATCTAAGGGGCGACCGTTAAGGGAGGTTTTACTGTATAACATGAGCAACTTTTTCCTTTTCAAGTATATTTACTTCAAAACAGATCAACCTCATAATTGTTTGTTTAAAATTATCTAAATAACAGTGGTCTTTAATCAAATAACCTAACACTGTAAAAATTTATTTTTTTTTGAAAATTTAATAGTATGCTTATAACAGTTATTTTGAATTTTAAAAACTATTAAATTTTTTAATTATTAACTAATTGAGAAGTTGTTTATGCAGAAATTGGAAAAAATGTTTTCAACTCTTTTAAGAAAAGAATAATTTGTTTAAGGGGGTCCGTCCCCAAAAGAAAGTGATCAAACTTGAAAAAAAATACATGTGCTTAAAAAAAAATCGAATTTTTTCACATGTAAAAATACCAAATTTTATTTCTAGGTCAAGCGAAACATCATCATATTGAAACTTTTACTAACGATATACAATAATAAAAATAGTTCATTATTAACTTTCAGTTTATTTTACTCAAAATTTCATTTTTTCAATTATTTGAACATCAAAATGATAAGGCTTTAAAACAGTTCAAGATATTACCTTAAAATTCTTCAGGTACATAATATGTACAGATGCTGACATCGCTATTCGATATAGTAAAAAAAAAAACTTAACGTATGAAATATTTCAAATATAAAATTTACCTTTGAAGCTTTTGTACATTAATTACATACTTGTAGGAGTTGGCACAATGGCATCTGCAATTTGAAATGCAGTAAAAGACAGCTTGAAGTACATCATAGACGTACACTCGTGTTTAGATCCCATAATCATAAACGTAATTCAATATAAATATATTTTTTGAAGAATAATACGCCCTCTATTCTTTGTACTCCGCCTTTTCCAATGTCAATGCAAATTAAAATCTTTAAATGATACTTATTAAAAAAAATCGTAGAAGTTTCCTTGACGGCAGACAGAGAAAGAAAGGGAGGGACAAGAATTGTAATTTTATAAACTTTTTCTATACTTGCCTGTCAAATTTAAATTAAGTTATTAAGTATTTTGCTTTCACTTTGACATTTTACAAATATAATAAAAATTCAATAACTAATTAACAGTATGAAAAACTTCTCTATAATAATTATATGGAAATTATATTTGGAAAAAATTGTGCTCATTTTCAGCCATATCATATGTCTCAAAAATCTCAAAAGGAAGTTAATTTTTTATTAACATTATATATTTGATCCTCCGTGTTAGTCATGAGAACTGAATTCTCCCTTTCTCTTTCTCTCTCTCCAGCAGGGAGAGAGCTTTGTCATAGCCTCGCTAATCTTGGGCGTCCATACGGGGGGGGCAGAGGGGGCTCGAGCCCCTCCTAGCCGTTTAAAAATTTGATTTGCCCGAACCTGCTATGCATTTACTTTCAAAAGTTTTACAGTCACATTTTAAAATAAGGTACTTTTTAGCTCATTACTAATTGTCAAGCAGTATCAATTATTTTTGTAGCGTTTTGGTATCTTGTACATTCACTAAAATTTTTGACAGCTTTGAGAAGGAGGTAATAATATTTCTCAGTTCCCCCCCACACCAGAAGTACTTGTATGGGCGCCCATTTCGCTAATGCCCTTTTTTTTCGCATGTACACAACTTAAATTCTATATTTTACACAATAGATACGCGGATAAAATTATATAACATTAGCATTAACTCTAATTATGTCGATATACAATAGATAAGAGTATCTATGGATATTGAAACATAATTTCTAACTGCCATTAATACTTAATAAAAAATTATAATTTATATATTTTATTTATAAAATTTACTATAGAAAGAGAGAGAGTGAGGGAGGGTGAACAAGAAAGGGCAAGGGAGAGAGATTTTACCGATTGCGAAAGACATCACATAAGAACTAGTGCTGTCACGTTGTCATTTGAAATTGTGTAATGCTTGGTAAATTATTGCAGTGATAGTAATTATAAAGTTACTGTAACTCAGATCACGACACTTACAACACCCAAATTGTATAGCCATTATACGCACACTGATAAGAGTTTGGTAAGATGTTTGGAAAATTAAGTAATACAGAAATCTCTCTCTTTATACTGTTTTGTAACAGCAATTTTGTAACAGCAATTTGTAATGAGGATCATGATATTGCAAAATACGGATTTTTTACCTTTTCCTAACTAAAGTACATTCTTATAGAGCCTCTGGCCAATTACTCCTTGATTGTGGCCTCTTGTTAAAGGCATTTGACAACCAAGTTCGTAGAAGTTGATAAATGAACGCAATGTATTTCTTTAATCTGTAGTTAACGACCTGCTGAAAGGTTTTCAAAATGTTTATACAGCTGACGTTTTGATGATTACCTTCCTCCATAAAAAATTATCCTTATTAAAATAGCCTCCTATAAAATCATCAAGAACCTCCAGAAATGATGATCATAATTATTAATCATATTTTACGAGAGATGTTCACAGAAATTGTCACAGTCTATAATATCTATAAACATTGTTTAAGTTCAAAAATTATAGAATAAAAATGCGTTTAAAATAAGTAAGTGCGAAAATGCATCGCCGTACTGAGTTTAAAAAATATGTAAAAATATCACTGGTAAGGACTATGGGTTGTAACCACCAAAAGCATCCCTTAGATATCGTTACAAAGGATTTTCGCTTCCATATAGTGGACTCTCGTTACTGTGGACGGTCATGGGCCGCCGGTTTTTGTACATACAAACGGAAGTCTGCACTAAAAGAAGAAAATATGTAGCCATATATTTCAGATATGGAAAAAAAGTTTGCACTAACGAAACATCTATTATAAGCTGTGCTGCATTAACAAGAATCCACTGTACACACACACCTATATTATATAAATACATATATATGTTTGTCGCATATGATCTTCAAGAACTGAAAAATATTCGTTTACTTTTTTTTTTTCCCTTCAATTTTTACTTGTATTTCTCTATTTAATTAATTTTTTAAATTCCTTAATTTGTTTATTTAATTCTTTAATTTGTTTACTTATTTTCTTAACACTTGTTTTCCATAGTATGATTTTTACTATGTAATGCACCATGAAAATGAGTAAACAATTTTGTGGTTTAACCACAATTTCGACCGTAGAGGAGAGGGGAAGCACGTAAACCTTGGGGCGGCCCAAAATGCTTAGGGCCTTTAAAAGTTTCAATCCGGCCCTGATTCAATTACATAATTATGTATAGTGTAATAAAAAATGAATGAAACGTTTATTTTTTTCAATTAGGCTTTTTATTACTTCGCCTGATATTTATAAGAGTCTTCAATGACATAAACTTTTTTTGTATTACATAATTGTATGATGGCTTTTCTAATTAGCTTAAACAGATGCAAAGCACTTGCTATATATCTTATTTTATCCAAATTTTAATGATGAGAACCATTTGAGTCAATTCTAATAATAAAATTTTATAATAATCAACTTTTATAATAATAAAACTTTATAATACTAAAATTTTATTTTAGTATACAAATTTGGGTTTAGATTCTTCCTGAGTAACTGAGAGTTGCCTAGGCCTTCCCTACGTATATTTACTGTCATTACAAGTTGTACAAAATAAAAGAATATAAAAATCATACAGCAAATTCTCTTTCAATGATGTCGTTCTAATTAGCCACTAGTTCTCTTTACGATGGTTTTTCTCTGTTTCTTGAAAGTCATTAATGCGAAGGATTATTATATATAAATTGTTTAGATCAGAGATTCCCAAACTGTGCTCCGCGAAGGACCAAGGGCTCCGCGGTGCTCGTCCAAGGGCTCCGTGTAAGCATTGAAAATGAAAAGACACCTTCAGAAAAATTAATATACTTATCCAGTAAAAAAAGAAGGGATGGTCCTAATTTTTTGAAAATTATTTTTTATCACATTGTGATTACTACCATCAACGTAGAGTTCTAAAAATTATTGAGGGAAGCAAATATTATGTACATTTATATATTACAGTATATGTAAAACTATAATTTATTTCAAATTTTGGGGATCTTGGGGCCCCCACAGGCCCATATAACTCTACGCCTATGATTATTTCGTATTATTTTAACATCATGCGCGTGGCGTAGTAACTGAGTTACATATAAACCCTACCTAAAGAACACATATTAAAATGAAAAAGAGTCAAGGGCTGTCAAATTGTTTCTTGAAAATGTCTCTGTCGGCCGAAAAGTTTCGGAACCACAGGTTTAGATCAACAGTTTCATCAACTTCCATGCAGGAGTGTAGTCGAGGTCTAGCGCAGCCTATCGGCGCTAGGGTACTTCTTTTGGAGACCTAGCGGCACTAGGGCAAAGTTTTAGGAAATCATACATTTTACAAACAAAATTCTAACGTGGGTGGCAAAAATTATTGTAAAACAATTAAACGTGGATGGCAAAAATTATTGTAGAACAAAATTTTGTTCAAATTGTAAATATGTGGCTTTACAATTCTGTTAAAAAAACTTTTTTAGAGCAATGACCCTAAAATTTTGAATAAATCAACTAAGAATTGTGGGAATTTAAACGAAATTACAGCTTGGAACACGTGTCATAAACTGCGTTCCGAATAATAAAAGCCACAATGTGTTGGTTAACATAACGGAGGCGACAAGGGCGAAAAGGAGGACTTTTGGCTATCTTGTTCAATTGTTTTCTTTATTTTATTAGCTCACTTCAGAGGTCATTCCTGGTTTAGTTCGGCTTGGGCACATGGGTCTGTATCACATTATTATTATTTCACGCTTATATACCCCGAAGCTATATGCTGTAGGCAGTGTCGGGCATTTGGTCGGGGGGGGGGTCTTGCAATGCTGGCTCAACAACCCATGCATCATAGGCGTACGCAGAACGTTTGTAAGGGGTTATAGGCTCAATGGGGAATTACAGAGCTTTAACTCACATATTTCTATGTTAAATATACAAAATTTCATTGCAATGGGGGTTACAACCCCCATCAACACCCCCCCCTGCATACGCCAATACCATACATAATAATAATAATTTCTGCCCCTATCAGATTAATGGGCTGCTGACTGGTTAGGGAGTTCCCTATTACCTCCCCCATGTGGATCCACCCACGATTCAGAAGAGCGCTAGGCTGTTTTTTATTTTAGGACTACACCACTGCTTCTATGAAATTTTAAAACTTCAAAATGATAAGCTATTGTTTGAACTGTTGTGATGTTTATGCGAAATATAGATTTTTAATATAAGGGATGAGATGCTGATGTAATCCTTTTAATTTTAAAAACTATATAAAACAAAATAGCTTTCAATATTCCACTCTTCTCCATATAATGCAACTTCCCCATTTAGAAAAATAACTAACTTTCTTCATTCGGGAAATGAGGTTTAATTTATCGCAAAGCGATATTTAAATCTTGCGCTTGTTCCTGGTTGAGATTATTATTTATTAGTATAACGATGAGTAATGAGATTTCCTGTACAATAATCGCAGACTTAGTTTTACTTAACACCACTTCTCGTTAATGAGTGTCGCACTATGGACTATAGAGTATCGGCGAAACCAAATACGGACGTGTAGTAACGTTTTCTTTCTAAACACAATATAAAAAGAAGAGTTAAAAGTGTGTTTTCAGCTGCATTGAATTCAGTACTTTTCTTAAATTTTAAAGACATGTGCTTCATAAAATAAAACAATTTTAGTTTTAAACTCGCATTTTGAAAAAGAAATGACGTTGGAGATAAAGTTCAACATCGTAAAGGTTTTTTGAAGGTGAATTAAAAGCAGAGGAAATAGCTGTAAGGGTAGCATCGTGATCAGATAAATAAAAAAACACGATTATCACTCTGCCCACAGAGTAGAAAGGAGTAGCCCCGAGATTATTTGCTTCTGTTTCTGTAAGCATGTGCAGTTTAATATCTAAAAGTAAAAGAGATATCGTGACTGTGCATAAAGCCTGTACTTTCGTAGTCTTCGAATTATAAAATTATATTTAACTTCGCCTTTTATACAATTATTTTGAAATGAATCGAATTTTAATTGAAAAATGCCATCAGCACTGTAGCTAGTTTTCTGAAGATTGATCTCTTTCGGACAGTGTTTAAAAAATGGATTCTCACGAAGTTAAATAGACCGTTAAATTCAAGCATAATCATAAAGCGTCATGGACTCATTACGGAAACGAAAAACTGACTTGAACGTGCAGAGATAGTCAAATTTGAGTGAGAACGTTCCCTGTCGTTCAAGACATCATAAGCAACGAGGCTGAGCTAATTTTTACCAGACTGGAGGAAGATTAAAGATCCTCTTCTAATCCACGAAATCAAGTTGAACTTTTCCTTAAAATAAGGTTTCGAATTGCTTGCTTCATACGTTGTCTAATGCGTGATAGCTACACGAATATTTTCGTGAAATCGAATCTTCATTGGACGAGTTCAAGTTGCATGGAACCAATTAAACGATTTTAATATAGAAACGTATACAAATATTTTATTCGGTTTACATTGCTTCGACATAAGTTGAGATTTGCGGAACAATTTGTAGCGCCATTTCGGGATAAACTGTACGTGTTACAAGTACATATTTCAGAAAATTCTTAGCACAAAGGATTGGACATGTTTGGCAAAGGCACATTTTTTTTTAGTGACACTAATTCAACTTCCCTTTTTTTGTGCGCTTTCAGGTCCAAAAGCAGTACAGTTACCATTACTCATTGCCTTTCAGTAAAATCCACAAGCTGCATCTGAGTTTTGTATCATCCCCGTACTAAATTTTATCTGGGTTCTACCCTTGCAATATTTTTCTATATGTAGGTCTCCTTGTAGACCAGAATTCAGGTTATCTGTAAATTGCCCTCCATATTTATGAAAAAAAGCAGGACTTACCAGTAAGGGGATCAAAGAAGGGGACGAAAATAGGTCAATAACCACTTAAGACACTAGGCAGAGAAACTTCTTTCGGATGGTCGTCTTTGGCATACCGAACATTACTGGTACTTAAACAAGTTATACATATACGAACAAACCCAACGAAATGGTTACATCAGTTGTTGGTGTATTTGAAAGCAAAATCAAATAAAAGAGTTTTTTATTTTGTAAATAAGCAACTCTTTTATTTGATTTTTGCTTTTAAGAATCAAAATCCTTATTCCTGTTTCATGTCTTTTTCTTAAAAATGTAATTTCTTTGTCCAGTAGCTAGTTTCGGCAATTCCTAAACAGGTGTTTTTCAAATGACACACGATGACGATGTACGATGGAACGCATTTGGAAAACTAGACAAGCTATTTTTTAATCCTTTTAATAGCAATCCAGGTTCACAAATCTTTCCATTTTGTAAAAAATACTTCACTTTAATTTAAATTTTATCGAACATGTTAACGTTCAAAATCAAAAGAGAAATGATTTCAATATCGTATTAAAAGTTTCTTTATAAATTAATAGCGCTTTTTCACCCACGTTTTAATTAAAAAATAAACAAGAAAATAATAATAAAAAAATCATGCCGGGTGGCCTCATGTATCGACCAATATTTGTCGTTTGTGATTTTCCTGTGCAGTCTAATGATATTCTATAAAATATCTGTATCGTGTTTTAAGTTTTCAGCAATAATTCAAAATCATACATATAAGATATTTCCATTATGTTTTATAAAGAATTTTTAGAGGCGCCTCCTTGTTGATGACATTAAAAAATACAGAGTATTTTTCATCAAACATGTTATAGGTAATACTACCAGTTATATAATAAACAGGCCTTCCAAAATATAGGCAGATATTTGAAGTAACACTAAAATATAAACAGTATTAAAACTGGGCAAGTGTATCAAGAAACAGCCATCTACTTAAGATACTGCTCGATATCTTAAAACTATAAGCATATTATATCCTAAACAACAATACTATTAGGTGATTTAAAAAAATATGATTATATTGCAGTTTTTTCCTTCAAAACTATATAATATAATTCAATTGTTTGATATTTGCGATAAGTTAATTACCTATTATAAAGCGATATTTTCCGTTGTACCTAGTCCGAACCCGTATTTGTTTGCTTGATAAATTTTCCGCAGAGAAAAGGATCATTTCTTATGTTCGGTGAACTAAGATCCCA
>QLNU02015360.1:44523764-44549496 GCA_006491805.2 Dysdera silvatica
ATGTTCGACATCACATGCAACTTTGTTAACTATTTCTGACACAGAAGAGGATTCCTTTGATTCCTTTAATTTGTGATCGTTGTTTCTGACCCACAGGTAATATACTATCATGTCTTTGTAAGTTGGTTATGTCACGCAGTTCACATCTTTCGATTGACCGAAGATTGGACATTCTGTGCGTTTTCTTATCTTCTTAGAACGATTCATTCTCAAACCCGCATCAATTCAAACTAATTAATAAAACTTGAGGTTTCACTAAAATATATGCTTCTTTCTTCCAAGACTATCTGCAGAAAAATGAAGTAGTAATAATCTTTCCCGAACAATATTGGCTCGCGATGGACACGCTAGCCCTACTGGCGCCACGCGGTAGGTGCCATGCCGGCGATCAGTGGAATAAATGCCAAAAAATTAAACAGTGATGTACGTATACACTAAGGCTACGACATTTAGGAATAATAAGCGTTTAAGCAATTTAAAATCAACATTTTGGATGAATGTTTTTTTTTTACATTAAAGTAAGTTTTTGGCGCCAAAATGTGGTCCTAAACTGAGCAAACGCAAGTTTTCTATGTACTATTGTACAATACGGATACTACAGGACACAAAGACTCAAAAGATGAGCCTAGTCCGAATTCAGCCTGTTGAATAAACGACTATTTAATAAAAATGAACAAAAACTGCATAAAAGGCCTATACCTACTGTAGACGGAAATAAATGGCTCCGGAGGGAGAACTCTATATTATCTGATCGGTACAAGATTTTACATGCATACTATTGAGACCATTTGGCCACTTTTGCGCGCTAGCTCAGTTTCAATTTCGAAAAAAGTGAAAAATGCTGATTTTCGACCCAATCTCTAACATGCCAGCTCGTGGTGTTGTGTGCGCACTTTACTGAGTATATCAACTTTCACGAGGCGAAGGTCATTCACCGAATTTTTGAACGAGGTTGTATATGCGTATTCGTTAATTAAGATATTGACTGGTTTTGTAAGAAGTCCTATATTTTTATATACCGATATACATAAGAAAAATATTCACATGTTTTTATTATATAATTTCAATATTTACCATTTGTATTGGTTTCTCTCTTTTGGCCGGAGTATATTAGAAAGCGAATATGAACATTTTTGCCGAAAACATTGAACAAGTCTCTACTAAAATAATAATAATAATAATAAGTACAGTTGACCATTTCGGTTAAACGGAGTTCGAATAATCGGGGTTCTGCTATATATTTAATTGGTCTCACGGGCTCAAGCACCCCATTGTGTAGCAAAATACACTGTTCCGTTTAACGCCAAATCATATGATCTGTTAAAATACTACTTCAGCCACCATAATTTTTGAATTGCTACGTCCCTGTATCTAATTGGAATTCCTTGATTGCGGCCTTCTTCCATTATACATAACTAACTCAATGCGGCTTTCCAACATGAAAAGTTCCCCTCCCCTCTTTCAGAGTAACTTTATTTCAGGAAAATTCAAAGTATTTTTCCATTTCTCCCTTCATGCTTTATGATTTATACGTTTAAAAACGGCTTCCCTTCATCGTTTTAATAACATTGGAGAAAATTTTTCTACACCTATTTTTTTCCACATTTCTGTTGTGCTTCATAATCGTGAACTCTGTTCTGGAATTTTCGCTAATCTAAATGATATTATCTCTATAGTATTTTTATCTATATGGTAGTTATTGGTACCGACATAGTATTTTCACTGAACCAATGAATCTATAAAGCCTATAGCAAAATTGTCCGTTAATGGCAGACCGAGCACTTTAGTTTTTGCGAACGGTAAGACTTCGAAATTGTATATTCAACCATAAAATCCTTTAAATATATGATTTACCTCCAAGTCTTGGGTGCCTTTCACTTTCTTCTTCATTGATCATGAAAAGAAGAAATTTTCAGGATTATTAAAAGCTTAGGGAGCCAAAATTCTAGCATTTTATCAATTTCGTATTTCTTGAAACATCTGTATTTTTGCAATTAAGCTCTTGCATTATTTTTTTTTTTCTAAACAGAGATGAGATCTACTAACCTCGAAAACGAATGAAATAAAGTCGTCTACGTAACTGTTTTATAACGATAAAAATCGGCTATTTCATGCAGCCAAAATTCTCATAATTTACCATAATTTTATAGATATAAATTATTTATTTTGTAAAACAAGAATTATTTTCCCTTTACGAGCGCAATTCTTCTTCTCCACATACGAATAAAAGAAAAAAAACCAACAAATAATAGAAAATTTCAGAATTACGGAAACAACTTGTTTAAAAAACAAAATAGTTTATTTCGCATTTTTTAATTGAGTATAATAAATAGACACTTCATGAAAAATTATATAGGGGTTATAAACTTTGAACGTAACGCCAAAAATTTTAGAGAGCGTAATGAACTTTCTCCCTATTGTCTTACGCGATTTCAAAATACTTCAACACCAATTATAATATGTTGACAACACTTACATCAAAATTGTATGCTACACGATAAACATTACTAGAACAGAAAATCCATGTTTTCAAAATTTTTTAGGTTTTTCAAAATGTGAGTATTAATCCTACTACTATATATATTCCGCTACAATAGACTTCGAAAATAAAATTATTTTTAAATGAAATTAAAACTAAACTGTAAATTATTTGCTGTTACGTTGTACTTTCATGTGGCTTAGGTTCTAAAACTAGGTGCAGAAAGAAAAGCGTTAGAAATTTTAATATGTCGTATTGCAGTGATCAGTTACTACACGTGAATATTCCAAATATCATTTCTGGGAAGAACCTGATTGCTTGAATTTTAGAAAAATTATGAAATACTTATGCGGTACTAGATTTTAAGAAATTGGAAATTTCAGGTACCACCATGGCTCTTGTATATTCCTTTTATAGATATTCCTATACCAATATTTTTATAAACTAATCTAACTTTTTATCTATTAAAAAATTCATTAGCAAAAAATTCTGAACTCCGTCAACGAAGATTAAAACAATGAAGTAGGACTTACTTCTGAATGCCCAGCTTTTCATACTCCGCACACCAATCACCAAAGACATTATACTTTTGGAACAGTGAGCAGATAGCTTAGCGTCCGAACCTAGCCTTAAAAATTTTGGAAGAGCCTTCTTCATTTGAGACTCAATCAATTTCTTCATTGTCTTCTGAAATGCTTTCCACTGTTCCTGGATTGAATCCACATGGGTTTTGTTTACGTTGGCGGATGCTAGGATGGAATTCGGCGTTTCTGTTGTTAACCTTTTTGGAACTTTAACCAAACGAGCTTTCGTTGAAACATGTGACTGTATTCCAAGCATTGTTGTTGATGTTGTTAACTGGCTATCCGGATTTTCAGTTTCTCTTTTTTCAACTTCTTTGGACGAGGCTGCATCTTGCACTAATGCAACACTAAATGCAATGACGAGTGTAGAAAAATAGATAATTTTCACCATTTTTTAGTCTTGGAAATTAGTTGTATGGCGCGAAATTAATTCGCCGTCTAGAAATATCTTTGGACTGAAAATGCTTCTTTATAATAATGCTCTACCATTTTTATTAAGCATTAAAATGATATATCAGTTGAAACCAAACTTCTCGTAAATATCAGAATATACGCTATCCCCTTTATAACTTAGACTTCGTGGAACTGTAATTTTTTTTTTCACATAGGTAGATCACATGAAAAAAAAGAGCAACTGCTACTATATAAAATTAGCTTTTATAGTATTCTTAATTCTATATTCCGAATATAAGGAATAAGAAGTAAAAAAATTTAAATTCTCAGCCGGTTTATGAATTTTAAATAAAAAGTAAAAGTTTTAGATACCACATAAATAACGAAACCTGCTCTAATCTCGTCGTCTATGATTATCTGACAACAGACTTCTGACATCTTTTGAGCCTTATGGCTGTGTTCGGCTGATCATGACGTAGTGTTTCGCCAAAGTGTGTTTTTCCGCGCCAAATATTACCGTTAAACTAAAAGAAAGAGCTCTTCACAGAAAACTAGAGTTTAAAAAGAAAAGAGTTTTGCATCATACGTGTGAAAAAATCTTCGTTAATTATAAAAAGAGTTACATTTATAAAAATCATTTTGCATTTATTATTTTCTTCGAACCTTTGTTTAATGTACCATTGTTATCATAAAAATGATAGATATATTATCAAAATAAAACAGAGTGTAAGAAGTTAAATTAAGGTATCTCTAGAATTAGCGTATAAGATGCCATAGTTCTTCCTCTACCCTTTAAAATTAAATCTATCTATAGAGGCATCTATTTTAATTAAAAATTGTACGAGTACACATTTTTCTATACATTAAGTGCAAAAAATCAGCCTAACAATCCAATAATAACTTTGGTATCTGTTACTGCTAAATTCATACAAAATACTTAATTTTATTTAATGAATAATTGTAGTATTTTCATAATTTATACTAACTGTTTTAGGATTCTGCTTCCCAAATTGAAGAGCAGGTATTATTAACAATATTCTAGTTAGAAAATTAATTCCTATAAACTTTCTTAAGAATTTTAAACATTTAATATTTTTAAATGAACAAACTTCAATTCCTAAAATCGAACTTTTAAAACTTGAACTATCATTTATATGAGAAGAACTGCTTTTAACTCTCGGGTGGCTTAGTGTTTAGAGTACACATTTCTGCTCGTTCTGTGGTGAGTTCAAATCTTAACGAAGTTGAACGTTTGTATAATATTTTTTGGGTCGCGTTATGTAATTCGTCTGTCTGGTTTCAGATGGCTTACTAAGAAGAGCCGAGAGGCAAGGTTAAGAAAACTTGGTTAACCAACGAACTAAACACGCCATTTAAGTAAATACAAAAATAATTTTATAAGACGGTAATATAATTTAAAGCACTGTACGCTTAAGAAACGCGATAACATGTACATATAATTTATAAAAATTCTGGATTATATGAATGGCAGCTCATCAAGATGCAGTTTGTAGATATCTTGCCAAATTTGGCGACTTTTTCGAGATGGCTTCTTACTTTCCCCCAAAACCCGGCAGAGCCCGAGGCTTTAACTATTGTGTGAGTGGTTCTGTTTCTGGTTAACGTCCTTCTGGCCTTGTTTTTAGATCTAACTAGTACTTTTCAACGACATATTCTTTTCTTCCGTACATCCAGCTTCCATCAGCTAGTGATACGCGATTGGGTTCAGTTTTTATTTCTATATTTTATAGCCGGGAGGACAATAAGAGACAAAATGGCCTATGGGAAAACAATCACGTTTGTGTTTTGCACGTGAGGACATGTTTTAAGGACACTATGATTTCAGTGTTCTACGAATCAGGCAAATAGATCATGGGGTTTTATTATTTAAACAGGACCAGCTACACGACGTCCGTCTAAGGAAGTAACTTCTTAATAAAAGTCGGAACGTTTATGTCTACTATTCTTGGTAATGCTGAGGTACAAGCATACGACTAAAGAACGTAAAATAGTACATGATACAAATTGGGCATTTTGAACGTAGCGAAGTCCGATTCAGTTGAATCGGAAATGAAATGAGGGGAGGACTGGGTTCTCTCAAAGGGTGTAGACCTTGGATTATCAGAGAGCGCGAGTACTATAGCCCATAAGGGTGCACCGGCTGCCCAGTCCGCCCTGAATGAAATATATATCGAAGTATAGATACCAATGTTATTTTAAATATACAGTTTAGATTTTTTAACTATAGCCCTAACTCTACGCAGATGCAATATACGCATACAGTCGTATTTATTAGCTTTAATTCAAAATCTGATATTTGAGAATAATATAACCGACTTGTAAAATATCCATGTTCATAAAAGTTACCAAAACAAAATATAAGTCTATAGTAAAATAGGTGCATACAATTATGTAAGTGCTTTGCAATTATGTTAATTCAATTCGTGCTGTTTACTAATTTTCCCCTCTCTTGCTCGTAAGACTCGTATTTGTGACAATTTTTCTGATTGAATAAAAAGCTATACTCGGTGTGCCCTGCGGTGGCGCAGTGTGGTAACGCGTTCTCCTATTGCGCGGCTAATCCGGGTTCGACTCCCAGCAGTGCAAAAAGAACGCTTACTCAGAGATCTCATAAAGATCGCACTGCTCACTGTAGTCCGGGGTTTGGTTCCCCAGGCCTTAAGAGGTTCGGATTCCTCGGAAAACTGTAGGTCCCGGCGCAGCATGACCACTGTAGTCTTTGAGCCGTAAAACCAAAAAACAAACAAATATACTCGGTGTTCTGGTTAGTTATGTACTGTAACTTTTAGTATATACTTTATTCGTTTATTCTTCCTTGCACAGCCAGCGTTGAGACATTACATGACCACACAAAAGAAAGTCCCAAGAAAGTATCTACAATGCAAGACCGTAGCCAGGATTTAATTTTTGGGTGGGTTAAAATTTTTTTCAGCATGTATCGATACAATCAAAGCATGCAAGGCCGTAGCCAAGTCCCATTAAAAATTTAGTTTCGGGGGCCGGTCCCTAAGATCCCCCCCCCCTATACGGGCATGCTACAATTATATAACAAGCTTGAGACGTACCACTGCTTACAAATAACAAATCACACAAGCAATATATGCAACCACAAGGTTATTTCCACATATTTCATCGCTCCTCACTCCCTTCTCTTTCTTCCGTACATTTTAATCAATTTACCCTACTTTTGAATCAGTTCGATTTGCAATGTATTGAAGTTCATTAAAACATTCATTAAGTCAAAAATATATTATCTCTATTAATTAATTTCATTGATTGATTTTACAAGTTTTTTATAATATCTTCGTTAACAATACCTCAAATTACCCCTAACGTAATTACCATATACTAAATGACTATTATTCGGATAATTATAAAGTTTTTACACTGAAGTGCCAGAAAAACCGGTACAGGCGTGCGTATGCAAATAACGGAGCTTTGCAACCAATCAGCGTAACGCGATGCTGTCGGCAGCGCCTATATAAGACAAGAGATGTCTGGCAAAGCTGTTAGATCGGTTCTTGCCGCTACAATGGCAGGTTATCAAGATTTAAGTGATTTTGAACGTGGCGTTATAGTCGGCACAAGAGAGATGGGACATAGCATCTCCGAGATAGCGACAAAATTTGGATTTTCGCGTACGACCATTTCACGGGTATACCGTGAATATCAGGAATCCGGTAAAACATCAAATCTCCGACAGCGGTGCGGCCGGAAAAAGACCTTGAAAGAACGGGACATTCGACGACTGACGAGAATCGTTAAACGAGATAGACGTGCAACACTTCCTCAAATTGCCGCGGATTTCAATGCTGGGGCATCAACAAGTGTCAGCGTGCGAACTGTTCAACGAACCATCATTGATATGGGCTTTCGGAGCCGAAGGCCCACTCGTGTACCATTGTTGACTGCACGGCACAAAGCTTTACGCCTCGTCTGGGTCCGCCAACACCGCCATTGGACTGTTGATGACTGGAAACACGTTGCCTGGTCTGACGAGTCTCGTTTCCAATTGCATCAGGCGGATGGACGTGTACGGGTATGGAGACAACCTCATGAATCCATGGACCCTACATGTCAACAGGGGACTGTTCAAGCTGGTGGAGCTTCTGTGATGGTATGGGGCGTGTGCAGTTGGCGTGATATGGGACCCCTGATACGTCTAGAGACAACTCTGACAGGTGACAGGTACGTAAGCATCATGTCCGATCACCTACACCCATTCATGTCCATTGTGCATTCCGACGGACTTGGACAATTTCAGCATGATAATGCGACACCCCACACATCGAGAGTTGCTACCGAGTGGCTCCAGGAACACTCTTCTGACTTTAGACACTTCCATTGGCCACCTAAATCGCCAGACATGAACATTATCGAGCATATCTGGGATGCCTTGCAACGTGCTGTTCAGAAGAGATCTCTACCTCCTTGCACTCCTATGGATTTGTGGACTGCCCTGCAGGATTCCTGGTGTGAATTGTCTCCAGGATACCTTCAGACATTAGTCGTGTTGCGGTATTTCTGCGTGAGCGGAGGGAGGGGATGCTTACACGATATTAGGTAGGTGTACCAATTTTTCTGGCACTTCAGTGTACTTATCCTTCTTAAAATACCTATACATTTACTGCAGACTATAATTTTACTATTTGCTGTAGACAGCAATTGTGTACTAGTATATCCTAAGTCACTATAATTAGAGCAATGCTATGTGCGGCATAATGTGCTTTGTCATAGTGTTTGACATTATTCCTGATTTTTCCCTTTTATTTTTCTTATTGTTATATATGTTGCTCTAGCAAATCTCCAGTCAACTCAAGCGTCAAGTAGCCGGTTAGAGATCGTGCGATCAGTTCTGATTTCCCGCATAATCTACTCTCTATATGTTAAAGGCGCATCTTGACTTGCAGCTTTAGATAGTTGGTAACCTCAAGTTGAAAACTCCAAATCTGAATTTTAAAAAAAAAATCGCAATTCTCACCCACTCACACACACACACATATATATATATCATCATCATCATCATCATATTCAACCATTATCTATCCACTGCTGGATGAAGGTCTCTCCAAATGCTTTCCACACAAGTCTATCCTGGGCCATTCGTTTCCACGTCACCCCAACCTGTTTTCTTATTTCATCCACCCATCTAGTTTGAGGACGTTTTCTAGGTCTTCGGTGGTCTCTTGGAATCCAGTTGAGAATTTGCGTTGTCCATCGTTGATCAGTTCTTCTTGCGATATGCCCAGCCCATCGCCATTTCAGTCTTTTTACTTATTTTATATATTTATATTATTATTTTTATATATTATTACTTATATTTATTAAACATAGTCGCGGCAACATTATGAAAGAACTCAACAGACGTATTAAACTTGGATGGAGTTCATTAGAAAGAAACAGTTTTACCCTGAAGGGAGAATTGGCTTTGTATCTGAAAAGAAAGGTCTTCAACACGTGTGTATTGTCAGTCCTCTCTTATGGATCAGAAACATGGAGTCTAATAGTTGGAGCAATGCGGAAGTTGCAGACAATTCAAAGGAGCATGGAGAGGTGCATGCTTGGAATAACAGATCGAAAAAGAAACACTTGGGTAACAAACGTGGGAGCAAACTAGAGTAGAGGACATAATTGTTAAAGCAAAAAGGCTGAAAAGGCGATGGGCTGGACATATTGCAAGAAGAACTGATCAATGATGGACAAATGAAATTCTCAACTGCATTTCAAGAGACCACCGAAGACCTAGAAAACGTCCTCAAACTAGATGGGTGGATGAGATAAGAAAACAGGTTGGAGTGACGTGGAAGCGAATTGCTCAGGATAGACTTGTGTGGAAAGCATTTGGAGAGACCTTCATCCAGCAGTGGATAGATAATGGTTGAATATGATGATAATGATGGTGTATTTATATATATTTCAGTTTGTTAATATAAAATATTACATAATAATAACAATTTTTTAATGAATTTATGATTTTTAAAAACATTTCAATTATTTTTATATAGACGTGAGCCTAAGGTTGCCGTATGTCCTACATTCCGTAGGCCAGCCCTACAATTACAAATATGCATCCTACGTTCTGCATTTATGCTAAAATCTCTTACTTTGAGAACTGCTAGATATTTCCAATTTAATTATAAACTTTTCGAAAAAACTGTTTTGTGAACAAACATTTAAAATATATTGCCAGTTCATCTAATTGGCAAGAATATTATATATCAGCTGGTAGATGGCCCAACATTTTAGAAAAATTAATTTCAGAAAATGCAAATAATTTATATACGGTCTTATCTAGGTCATTTTACCTATACCAGCTTTAATTTTTGGAGAACCAGTGCCAGATTAAGATTTTTATAGGCCCTAAGCTAAAAGGATAGAATTGGCGCCCAAAGGAAGTGGCTCTTCTAATGGCGGAAGTTTCGGCAAAAGTTTTAAAAATGTAGAAGTTTGCCGTTTCTAGTAAAATTCCAAGTTTGCGGTGAAGTCATCTGATACTTGATGATTACCAGCAATTTAAAAGGAAAAACCAAAATAGAAAGCAAAAAACTATAATTGTCTTTCCTGTAAACACTTGCAAGCTTTCTAAACGGATGCATGCGATTGTACTGTTTTTTGTAGGTAAAGGTAGTTAATAATAATAATAATAAGGTAGTTAATAATATTTACTTGGGATCCATTATACGATATACATTCATTACATCTAATCGTAAGCTAGTGTAAAATATAGTAAAACCTCTCTTAAGACCCCCGTTTACCGAAATGAATTTTTCCTCATAGACTCAATGCTAAATTTACATGTATTTGTATACTATCAGAAACTACTCTCCCTCTAGAAGTGAGAAGATTTTTAAGAATTTGACTTCTTGTCTTCTGACCTTAAATACGATTAATTTAACTGTGACCTTCTTTCACAAAAGTTTTGCATTATAAAAAAATCTTAATTTAAATTGAATGTAGGTTTTAGAATCTTCCTTTCTTGGCCTTTCAGGCTTTAAACCCGTTTTCAATGAAAAGCTACCGTCGAAATTCTCACACAAATGTTCTCCCTCTTCAGTGAGAATTGTTATTCAACTAATCCAGCTATATCACCCTCAAATAGTACAAGCATTCCTCATTTTCGACTCAATTTTGTTTATTTGAACAAGCACTGAATGTTTAAAGACATTGCTGACTATTTCATTTGATGTTAAATTACAAATTCTTCAGGTGCTATTGATTGTGTTCAAAGTAGATACTCTGCTTTTTTAATTTCAATTGAGGGTTTTGATCGGACCATTAATTAGTAATAATTTACTGATGGGGAGGGGGCACAAGTAGCTTTAAAGACGATCTCGTGATGTGGCCTTAGAGAAATTTGTTCGTTTTGATAGCCTATGGGGGGGTCTTGAGCCCCTAAGCCTTCCTCTTTTCTACTCCACTGATCTGTAGTACTTGGAATTGATGTAAGATAATGTAGAATTGATTAATTATTAAGGATTCAGAAATTTGTGTTTTTTGAGGTAGTGAAAGAACTTACTGTCGCTATAATATTTTTCTACTAAATATTCCATAATTAAATCCGTTATAGTTGCTTGAGACCATATTGCAATGTTGTTAGCGATATATATGAAGTTATTTAGATTGATTAAAATATATCCACTTTTATTTACGATTTCTAATAAATTTAATAATGAATCAGGATCCTCATTTTCGACTCAATTTTGTTTATTTGAAACAAGCACTGAATGTTTCAAGACATTGCTGACTATTTCATTTGATGTTAAATTACAAATTCTTCAGGTGCTATTGATTGCGTTCAAAGTAGATACTTCGTTTTTTAATTTCAATTGAGGGTTTTGATTAGACCATTAATTAGTAATAATTTTTATCACCGTTTAAATTTACAAATAAGTCCTTGGTTCGGAGGTTTTAACAAAAGAGAAATCCACGACATTCTTTAAAAAATTAGGGAAATCTAAGAATACTTATCATGACGTGTAGGTTTTTCCATTCATATTAAAATTTAAAAAAAAAGAGTTTAACTTCAACTACAAGTATGTTTTTAACTACTGCTTGCAAATATATTTTATCCCTTAACAAAACTGTGGCAATCACAGGATGAAACCTCCCCACCTTCGCGTTTTTCCTCCGCATTTACTAACGACGACAGAAAAAAATGCTTGAGTAGTAAAATCAACATGTAATTAAAATACATGCCAAATGTCGCAATTTCACTAAAAATATAAAAATCTGGTGCCCAAACTCACTCACGACTTCTATTTAATAGAAATACATGCATCAACTCAAGCTTCGTTCTGCCCGATATCACAGTTTCTCAAATAAGGAACGCATAAAAACTTTTTTCATAAAAAGTAAAATAATATAAAAATTTATCAGACTTAAATTTTAATATCATTGACAGCTGTTCCAATAGCACGTGGCTATTTTCACTAGAATTATAACAACCAATTTGTTATCCACCGTACTACAAAACACCTGCCTCGGTGGCTTTATGTGTTGACATATATTTGGCACTTGGATTATCTCTGAGAAGGGCAATAACATCCTATATATAACCATATATACGGAGAAAGGGAGGATTCGTTCCCGTCCTCGATGGCCTAGTGGTTAAGGCGCTCTGGGCTCAACGGAGAGACCCTAATTGGAGTCTAGGTCGGGGACGATGTCTCTCTTTTTTTTTTACTTAAAAAAGCTCTAGTCTGAGCTAAAACGTGGGTGTCAAAATTATTGCGTATTGTTGGCTACCTACACAACGTTTGTCTGGCAAAGTTAGCCAACATATTTGTTGTTATCATTCTGATAAATTTGACACGTGTCATTGAAACAGCTGTCAATGGTATTGAAATTTAACTGTGATAATTTGTGTTATTATTTTATTTATAAGCTTCGCGTAGTGCATCACCATTGGATTTTATTCATGGTCTAAAGCAGCGTTTCTCAAACTTCGGTCACTCACGACCACTTGAAGCATTCCTTCATTTATCGCGGACCACTAGGAGGAGGGATTTTTCCTTATTAAAACGTAAGTTGCCTTTAAATTAAGGTTGCCAACTATAGTTAATAATATTAAGCCCTACTTAGCTACCGTCATACTGATGTTCACACCGCCCGTCTCTCATGAAAGACATAAATAACCACAAAGGAACCCTCGATTTGCATTATTTATTGGAGTAGGTATATATATATATATATATATATATATATATATATATATATATATATATATATATATATATATATATATATAAGAGCTTCGGTATAGGAGAAAATTACCATCCCTTGAAATATAATTTGTAGTTAATTTTAACTTCTTTTTCGGTAAATTTTAAGCTTTTTTTACCTCAAAAGCACCAGCTTTTGGCAGAAAATCATTAAAATCTCCGCCTATGTTCTTAAAACATGGGTTGGTTGCCAAACTCACCTGAAACAAAATAATTTTTAGACTAATGCTATTTGGTAAAGAGAGTGCGAGTTAAGAGTTTATTTTGCCAATTTTACAATGACAATAACATCATTAATTTAATTAAACAGTAATAAAAACTGAAGACAGCACGGATGTATTCAGAGGATTCAAACATTTCACGAAACGCCGAAAGGTAAGGTTTATAACAAGTAATATTTATGAGAAATTCTTTAAATCTCACTCGAACCTAAATTCTAGCTATGCCGGCAATTTCTACTTTTCTTTTTTTTCCAAAATTTGGTGATGATACTGCGGACCACTTGAAAAGCCGTTGCAAACCACACTTTGAGAAACGCTGTGCTAAACTATCAAAGATTTTGAGAGTGATGAGGAGAGCCAGTTCTTATCGCCTGTTGCGGGCTTTGCGAGTCACGTATACATCACTCATGTTGCCCCATCTTATGTACTGTAGTGTTGTCTGGTCTTGTACGGGTGCAGTTTAACACCAGGAGATTTGTTGGTCTACAAAGGCGTGTCATTAAAATTTTTTCCAACAGACTTGGATCTACGATGCATGATCCTTGGATGCATTTCAATATATTGCCATTTGATAAGTTGGCTTTCTATAGACTTGCATGTTTTTAGACTTGCATGTACAGGAGGATAAACCTAGGCCTTTTTGTGGAATTAGTCGACCTCAGAATGAGGTCTGATAGGTACCCTTCTCGGCATGAGTCCTTATATATACCCATTCTTGCGACCAACAACTTCATGTATAAACATGTCTCCTCTAGTGGACCGAGGGTATGGAATATGTTGCCTTAATCTCTAACAGAGCTACGAAGTTATACTTCTTTCAGGAAAGCGCTAAGGCTCTTCCTGATGGAATCAAGTGATGGCTACGTAACTGGCTGACTGTGATGAACTGTTCTTCTTCGTTCTGGTGATTCGGATATCTTCCTTCATGTACTGTGGGCGATAATACTGGTCAAGCTTATTGCTATTGGCTTTTGGGATCACTTGGATTCTTGATATTTTGTTTTTATGTGAAATACTGGGCCATGAGACCTAGGTGGCCTTCATGTTCGATTTTAACTTTGAATGCTAATTTTGTTGTTCACAATATTTTTAAATGTCTGTATTTTGTATTTTATCCGCCAGTCATTGCATTTATCTGTTGTTATTTTAATATTTTTGCATTTTAACGTTACTGTGGGTTTTGCTGTTCACCATAATTTTAAATTTCTGTGTTTTGTATTTTTGATCTGCCAGTCGTTGTATTTATATTTTGTTATTTCAATGTTTTTGAGTTTTAGCTTTGTTATGATTTTACAATTTTCTCGAAATTTTGCCGCTCACTATCGAGTCTTGGTTTGTCAACCACCGATAGGGAGTTGGAGGCTTGTCAAGCTAGCAATTGTCTGCTTTTTCCCCATGATTCCTTTCAAGATATAGCCTGCCCTGTAAGCAAACTGATAAATATATAAATAAAGTCACATCCACTAATCCATAGATTTTTCTTATATACTGTAATTCGGGTTTGGATTACTTTTTGAAATCCCTAGTTTTTTTATTTTGCCACCTGGATGAGGCCAAGTCTAGTGTTGGCATAAGTAGTTTTATATCTATTTTTCTTTCCAGCAATAACGTTGAAAATGTAATTGTTTTAGCTTCGAAACATTTATTTTCTAAATGCCATCTTAACAATTAACAAAAGTTTGTACACATAATAATAAAGCTAATCACAATAATTAGTTGAAAAATTAAACTAACCGAATGTACCAAGTAGCAAACAAAGTGAGAGCACGAGTGAAAAAGAAACTCAATAAATGAAATTGCGTTCTACCTCCCGCACAATGAGGTCTGTGCGAACGGTAGTGCCGTATGCGGCGAATGCCCCACACCGTCCAATGTCTTCAGTACTAGACCGTTTTTCAAGTTCCTTTTTTTTTCGTGCGACAGACCTGACGCTTTGCTCCCTACATCTCATAACAACGTTATTAACCAAATAAAGCAATAATCAACTTACACATAATAACTTTGGTATTTTATACTATTGCAGTTTCATGTTGTGTGTTTGATATTTTATTTCACTTAATTGGTACATCCTATTTTTTTCTTAATTTCTCCCCAAGGTTCACGTGCTCATGTGCACCAATGAACGAGTCGCCACTGACGTTAGTGCATGCCTTATAGACTCTATAAGATAGTAATAATACTCTGTAATATAGAGTATGTAATATAATAGATAATACTCTATAACAATGTTTCTCAAACTTTGGTCGCTCATGGACTACTTTAAGCATTCCTTTACTTATCGCAGAACACCGGGGGATTTCTCTCCTCCTCATTAAAAAGATATATTGCCTGAAATTGGGGTTGTTAATTGTGGTTAATAATATTAAGCCCTACTTAACCACACTCATACCGATCCCCTCCTCACCTTCCCCAAGGTAAGACATAGCCAAAGAAACTCTCAATTTATGTGACTTATTGGCAGGCTTATATACGTATATAGGAGCTCCGGCAGGAGAGATATATTCATCCCTCGAAATACAATTTGTAGTTAATTTTAATTCTTTTGTAGTAATTTTGTGGTAAATTTTAAGCATTTCTAGTTTATTTTTTTTTTTACTTTAAAAAAGCATGAACTTTTGGCAGAAACTCTTGAAAAATGGGTTGGTTGCCAAACACACCTGAAACAAAATAATGTTTTCGGTTTTTAATTCTACCAGGTTTGTGCCGTTATAGCCTGGATGCTCTTGCTCCAAACAAACAAAGTAATTTTTAGAGTAACACTATTTGATAAGGAGAGTGTCAGTTATGATCTTATTTTGTCAAATTTACAATGAAAATGACATCATTAAATTAGTTAAATAATAATAAGCAATGTAGACAGCATGGGTGTATTCAGAGGATTCAAATCTTTCACGAAACACCGAAAGGTAAGGTTTATGACAAGCAATGTTTACGAGAAATTCCATAAATCTCACCCGAACCCAAATTCTAGCTACGCCGGAAATTTCTAGGTTTTTTTGTATTTTTGTTTTTTTGAAATTTAGTGATAATCCTGCGGACCACTTGATAAGCCGCCGCGGACCAAGCTTTGAGAAACACTGGTCTAAAGCAATCAAAGTTAATATTCTTCTCTTTATTAAATTTATAAAAATGCAAATTAACGAAACTGAATTGTAAAATATGATTCATGTAGTATGAGATAAATAGAAATATTGCAGAACAAATGTATCACCTCTGCATAGGTTGGATAAACTTATTCTAGCTTGTGTTCTTATTAAAAAAGCTCCATAGCATTTGATGCCAGAAATATAATTTTGATAGTTTAAATTTTCTGAGATAGACAATAATATTATATATTTTTTGATATCACGTGACATCCCTTTCAACCTTTTCCATAGTAACGAATTATCCGGAATCAGCGGCGAGGGTGAACAAAAGTTCAATTATATTATATTCTATAAGAGATAGGTGGGACCGAAGAAAACTGAAAATTTATCCGGTCGACGATTTATCGAGGGTTCATTGCAATTTTATATTTCGTTTTATTTTTAAATATTTTGTTGCTTTTACTGCTTGTTTCAATTAATTAATTACCTTACAGAATACTCAAGTATTCTTTTCCATTAACCTTTTTCAGTTGAAAAATCGCTGAATAGATGATACCATTTCACTAATGTTTAAAGGTTTCTTTTAAATATACATTTCTTAAATGCATTGCGATAAAAAAATTGAAATGTCCCGAAGTAAATGTCTCATCATTGTAAAACGTGACACGTGAACTGAAAAATGAACTGCATGTGAAAAATAATGCCATTTTACAATAAAAGAACGCTTCAGAACATTGACAATGTAATTGTAACTGGTTAATATATATATGCTAGACATTGGCGTAGAGTTATATGGGCCCATGCGCCCCCCCCCCCGAATAATTTGGATAATTGCGTTTTACGTGTCTGAAATATATAAATATACATAATATGTGTTTGGGCTAGCCAACAATTTTGAAACTCTACGTGGGCTATCATATAATACGTAGTAAACCAACTTAATAACAACACATGGTAAAGTATATAGTGCCGGTTTTAAATTAGAGGATATCCTAGGCGGGGGACTGCTACTAATATTGTTATGTGAAGATAAACGCGCAGGCAGGGGTCATACCCCCCACCCGCACTGACGGAAAAATTACATTAGTTCACTGTAGCTTCCCTATTAAGGAACGAAATTCAGTACTTTAAACCCTCCATTATTTGATTGTAGTTTCTCTCTTCTGAGATCAGGAGTCCGCTAATTTGCGAAGGCAGGGTCAAACAATAAAGTGTTTGTTGGAAATTGAAATTGTAGAAAGATGTACAAAGAATACCACAATAATTAAAGATACATGGCAAATTATTCGGGCACTGATGACCAGGGCTGTTTTGCGGGCTCAACTTCTAAGTGTCACCAGAGAAAAAAACGGGAATTTTGGACACATTGGAAACTTTGATGGGAAGAAACCAAGATAGCTAGAATAAAGGAGGTAGTCCCGTCCTTACCTTTCTTCCTATTGGTCGATTCGACACAATCAACCAATAGGAAGAAAGGTGCGGACAAGACTACCTCCTTTATTCTAGCTATCTTGGTTTCTATGTTCAAAATTTCCAATGTGTCCAAAATTCCCGGGTTTTTTACAACTCTACTCAACCCTCGATGATCCCACGATTCTGCGTCTATGTTTGCCTACTACTAAAGCCGGCGCTGAACATACACAACAACATCAGTAGTGATTATGCATATTCATTTACGGTGATCTATAAGTCAATCAGTTGTGATGTTTTCTTTGTGACAGATTCATCCAAGCGTTCTGTTATTGCTGGGTAAGTTCGCTGACAATCCGAAACCACTGCATTTATGGGATTTAGTATATCTGTATTATGGAGCAGTTATAGTTATCGTGATATACAGCATTGACGTATATCATGGGGAACTAAGTAATCTCAGACCAACCATTATTTTTTTTTTTTTTTTTAACGATTTTTCGCAGAAACTGTTTTTCTTAGAAAAACAAAAAAAGCGTTTTGACAGAAATTTGAAAGCAAAATTGAAGAGATTTAGAAAAATTGTGAAGAGTTTTAGAACATATACCCAATAGACGGAAATATTCGTGCACAGACGTAGTGTTATATGGGTCCGTGGGGCCCGAGCCCCCCTCCCCCCAATAATTTTAAATAAATCAGCTTCTGGAGATGGGGAAAAATACAATGCTTTTTGCATCTTAGACTTCTTGGTGATTCGAATGTTGCGGTTAGATTTCGTACATGGCACTGCTATCTTGCAACACATACAACTTCGGAGGCATCATCACATCCTTTTGCAAGAGCGGGGCTTTATAAAAGCTAGTTCGTGTTGAGTTAATAGGTTTCAAATCCATAACAAGAAAAAGGTCTCTGGAATTTTCACACGCCAGGAAAGTTTTAAAGATTAATACAGGAAATAACATAATTGTGCGAAAGTTCGTATCAGTCAAAATTATACAAATACGTATGTATAGTGAATAAGGAGAATTGAATCTTGGATGTCAAAATAAAGGTAAAAAGAGGTAAAGTTAAAACATTGCATAATTCATTTAATGTGCTGTTATAGGCGTAGAGTTATATGGACCCGTGAGGCACGGGTCCCCAATTTTTGAAATAAATTGGAATTTTACATACATGGTAATATACAAATGTATATGTTACCGGCAAAGTTTGAAATCCGGCATTCTATAGAATGCCTAGGCATTGTATATAATTCCTAAAACTAGCCGGCAATGTATGAAAAGATTCATATTTAACAAATTTCCTAGGCATTCTATAGAATGCCAAATGAGAAACCGGCAAAGTATTAAATACATCTCCGATTCATTTCGAATATCGCCTTCACGCCGAGAAGGGTCCCTATCAGCCTCTTTCTGAGGTCGACTAATTCCACAAAAAGGCCAGGTTGATCCCTCCTGTACATAAAACATGCAAGTCTATAGAAAGCATACTTATCAATGGCAATATATTGAAATGCATCAAGGATCATGCATCGTAGATCCAAGGTCTGTTTGGAAAAAATTTGATGACACCCTTTGTAGACCAACAGCTCTTGTGTAAACTGCACCGTACAAGACTAAACAACACTACAGTACAATAAGATGGGGCAAAAAAAAGCATGGAGTGATGTTTATATGACTCGAAGCCACAACGGGCGATAAAATGGTCTCTCATCACTCTCGAATCTTTGATAGTTTAGCACGCGTTTTCTCAAGTGGTGGTTTGCACGGCTTTTCAAAGTGGTCCGGCGTATCTCACCAACTTTCAGAAAAAAAAGAAAGTAAAATTGCCACATAGGCTAGAATTAAGTTTCGGGTGAGATTTAAGGAATTTCTCATAAATATTACTTGTTATAAAACTTATCTTTCGGCATTTCGTGAAAGGTTTGAATCCTCTGAATACACCCGTGCTGTCTACATTGCTTATTATTATTTTATTAAATTAAAGATGTTATTGTAAAATTGACAAAAAATCTTAACTCGTACTCTCTTTATCAAATAGCGGTACTCGAAAAATTATTTTGTTTCAGTTAGGTTTTGACAACCAACCGATATTTTAAGAACATGGTCGGAGATTTTAGAGATTTTCTGCCTAAAGCTGGTGCTTTTTTAAAGTAAAAAACTAAAAATGTTTAAAAATTACCACAAAAGAAATTAAAATTAGCTACAAATTATATTTCGAGGGATGAATAATTTTCTCCTACCGAAGCTCATATATATACCTGCCAATAAATAATGCAAATCGAGGGTTCCTTTGGTTACGTCTTTCCTTGGGAGAGACGGGCGGTGAACATCAGTATGACGGTGGCTAAGTAGGGCTTAATATTATTAACCATAGTTGGCAACCTTAATTTCAGGCAACTTACGTTTTTAATAAGGGGAAAAATCCCCTCTCCCCTAGTGGTCCGCGATAAATGAAGGAATGCTTCAAGTGGTCCGTGAGTGACCGAAGTTTGAGAAACGCTGCTTTAGACCATGAATAAAATCCAATGGTGATGCACTACGCGAAGCTTATAAATAAAATAATAACACAAATTATCACAGTTAAATTTCAATACCATTGACAGCTGTTTCAATGACACGTGTCAAATTTATCAGAATGATAACAACAAATATGTTGGCTAACTTTGCCAGACAAACGTTGTGTAGGTAGCCAACAATACGCAATAATTTTGACACCCACGTTTTAGCTCAGACTAGAGCTTTTTTAAGTAAAAAAAAAAGAGAGACATCGTCCCCGACCTAGACTCCAATTAGGGTCTCTCCGTTGAGCCCAGAGCGCCTTAACCACTAGGCCATCGAGGACGGGAACGAATCCTCCCTTTCTCCGTATATATGGTTATATATAGGATGTTATTGCCCTTCTCAGAGATAATCCAAGTGCCAAATATATGTCAACACATAAAGCCACCGGGGCGAGTGTTTCGTAATTTTTCGTGGATAACAAATTGGTTGTTATAATTCTAGTGAAAATAGCCACGTGCTATTGAAACAGCTGTCAATGATATTAAAATTTAAGTCTGATAAATTTTTATATTATTTTACTTTTTATGAAAAAAGTTTTTATGCGTTCCTTATTTGAGAAACTGTGATATCGGGCAGAACGAAGCTTGAGTTGATGCATGTATTTCTATTAAATAGAAGTCGTGAGTGAGTTTGGGCACCAGATTTTTATATTTTTAATTGAGAATTGCGACATTTGGCATGTATTTTAATTACATGATTTACTACTCAAGCATTTTTCGTCATCGTTAGTAAATGCGGAGGAAAAACGCGAAGGTGGGGAGGTTTCATCCTGTGATTGCCACAGTTTTGTTAAGGGATAAAATATATTTGCAAGCAGTAGTTAAAAACATACTTGTAGTTGAAGTTAAACTCTTTTTTTTTAAATTTTAATATGAATGGAAAAACCTACACGTCATGATAAGTATTCTTAGATTTCCCTAATTTTTTAAAGAATGTCGTGGATTTCTCTTTTGTTAAAACCTCCGAACCAAGGACTTATTTGTAAATTTAAACGGTGATAAAAATTATTACTAATTAATGGTCTAATCAAAACCCTCAATTGAAATTAAAAAACGAAGTATCTACTTTGAACGCAATCAATAGCACCTGAAGAATTTGTAATTTAACATCAAATGAAATAGTCAGCAATGTCTTGAAACATTCAGTGCTTGTTTCAAATAAACAAAATTGAGTCGAAAATGAGGATCCTGATTCATTATTAAATTTATTAGAAATCGTAAATAAAAGTGGATATATTTTAATCAATCTAAATAACTTCATATATATCGCTAACAACATTGCAATATGGTCTCAAGCAACTATAACGGATTTAATTATGGAATATTTAGTAGAAAAATATTATAGCGACAGTAAGTTCTTTCACTACCTCAAAAAACACAAATTTCTGAATCCTTAATAATTAATCAATTCTACATTATCTTACATCAATTCCAAGTACTACAGATCAGTGGAGTAGAAAAGAGGAAGGCTTAGGGGCTCAAGACCCCCCCATAGGCTATCAAAACGAACAAATTTCTCTAAGGCCACATCACGAGATCGTCTTTAAAGCTACTTGTGCCCCCTCCCACCAGTTTTGAATTGCTGCGCTACTGCTACAGACAATGAATTCAGAACACTAAATGCTTTAGAGTAAAAAGTTTTTTGTGCTGACTGCTGTTAGTTTCAGTCAAAATTAAGCAAGTGCTTGGTATCACAACAGGCATGTGTAGTATGTAGTATTTAGGTTTGAATGCTCAAATAAAGTTTAAAAAAAGGTAATGTAAAAGAATGTTTATCATTTGCTTACGTAATGAATTAGTACTTCTAATAATTATACCATTTATACCAAGGTATCCTGGGGTAATAACGCCAAGGGCCAATATTACGCGTGATTACGAAGGAATCCGATATATAATGTTTCCAGTTCTGCATAGACGATCTTTGAGCTGTCTGAATCACAAAAAAAAAATGGCAAAAGTTTCTTTGTTCTATTTGTAGACGGTATCACTGTGAAGAGTGTATCAGATTCGACAGTTGATCTAAAATTTGCAAGATAAATTCTTCTATGCAAAGACTATATTTATTAGGAAGTTATTTGTGCATTACACACACTTGTAGTGTATTTCTTGCGTTTTGCAAAATGTAGTGAGAGATTTTGAATGTTCGCAAGGTAGCTGGTAGTTTAAAGCATACTGCTCAATAAGTATATATGGGGGTAATAACGCCACTTAATAACGTTATCACCCCAATAGTTATTTTTCCATTAATATTTATGCGTCTTTCAAAAACGTTGTTAACTTTTATAATTTTTGGTCCATTTTATTGCTCAATATATCATAATATTCCTTATAAAATGAGGACATACAATAAAGTAATGCTATAGATTAACTTATTTAGAAAGGAAAAGCATTCCATACTACTTCTCAGATAAAGGATGTGTTAAAATAAATGGAAAATGTATCGCAATTCGGTATAATTTAAAAATTCCTAAGACAGCCTTGAAAAGGAGATAATAACACCCCCCCCACCCCAAGTACTCATATGCCCATGCCTCTGAGTGACAATTTATGGATGTTTTACTGTATAACTAAATGCCATAAACGTTTAATTGAAAGTGCAAGTACAGTAAATGAACTTCTTTCAGATAGTGGTGGTTCTAGGCAAGGGCGGACACAGAAGGGAGGTCACAGGAGTCATCACCCTCCCAAAATATATTTTTTCACTGTAAAAATTCCAACTTTCATGATAAATGAAGGGTGTTATTCCAAGACCATGGCAAATTCTGTCCTTGACCCCCCACCCCCCCAAAAAAAATGAAAGTCTGTGTCCGCTATTGCATCAGCGTACGCAGGGGTGGGTGTTGATGGTGGTTATATTCCCCCATTGCGATGAAATTTTGTATATTTAACATAGGAATATGTGAGTTGCAGCTCCGTAACCCCTCCCATTAAGCCTATAAACCACCTTACGAACTTTCTGCCTATGCGTATGCGCTATTGGTTCTACGCTAAAACTGGGTGGGCGGCATAACCCCCAAATATAACCGTATTTCATTATCCTGCCTGCGTGCATGGGTGCTACTGTGCCACCCCCAATTTTTTTTTTTTCTTGTCTAGAACCAACACTGCTTTCAGATAGTATAATAACACAATTTGAGCAATAAATGAAGGCTAAAATTGTAAGAAAAAAATATTGTATTTCTAACTTTTATCAAAATTTAACATTTAAAGCAAGTACACACTGCAAATTTAAATTAGTTAGAGAAGTGGCGCCCTCTCTATTTAAAAGGGATATTGAAAGAAAATTTTTTATAGAAGCGAAAACATTATAAATGAAATGCGACAAAATAAAAATAATACTAAAGAAATACAGATAATTTTAAAAACACAAAAAATTATTTAAAATCGAAATTTCAAGGAAAGTTAACAAATAATAAAATTTAACTTGTTAAACGTAAATATATATAAAATATAAAAACGAAAGGAAATTAAAAAAACTAAAAAACTGAATGTAAATATACATTGCTTAACTATTATAAAAATCTCATGAATACTATGTAATACTTCTTCTTTTTGACAATTCATTTTCGAAACGCAGTGCATATTTCACTTGATCTGAAGACGTGGCGCCCTCTCTTTTTCAAATGATACTGAAAAAAAAATTATGGAAGCGAAAAAAAAAATTGAAATACAACTAGGGGCGGATTTATGAGTTTGCCGCCTATAGGTAGAAGCAACCCAAAAGTTTGCGAGGCCCAAGGCAAGATGTATTACGCGAGGTCCTGTACAGTAGGACCCGTATATAACGAGGAACTTGGGACCAACGAAAATGCCCGTTATATACATTTTGAAGTTTAAAATTTCAAAATTTCAAAGTTCGAAAATAAAATCTTCATAGATAACATAAGGCATGGAAATAGCTATACAATAATACTCACACACACACACACATACATACACAGGGCCGGATTTAGGGTACGATACGCCCTGAGCACAACGATTTTTTGGCGCATCCCTCTATTTGCGTAATTGGGGTGGCTAATCCCCTAGAAATTTCTGCTAAGCATTGAGGTATAAGGTTTAGCCCCCTAGACCTCGAAGTTAGTTGCGCCCATGTCTCTTCTCCAGTCGTACCAGCAAAAACAAATAAAATTCTGTCGTTCCGACCCCTGAAATGAGACGAAAAATCGCGAAGGATAGGGAAGAGACGACATTTATGATTACCATGTACGCATTAGTAAAATACAATAACAATTTTTTTATAAATACGTTTAGTTTATTTGATGAGTAAATTTTTTTTCGATGCTTAATGGGAAACTTTTTTTTTTTCAGAATTTAAAATGAAGACAAAAATTGTGAAGGGGGCCGCTTTCTCGGGGAGTGCGGATTGACGCAATTTTACAGTAGATAGATTGTAATTAAAAGAATGGCGAAGTTCGCCGCTTTTTGCGTCAATAAAAATTTGACGCCCCATACATTTGGTATTTTTCTATAAATAAATTCGATTTGACGACGATCGTTTGGATTTTTTTGCATATTGGGGAGGGGGAAAGGGGCGTATGCAGAACAAAATTTCAGTGAGGGCGCAAAGCTTGAAAATTCACTTGTAAGTTTAGTTTTATTTTTTAGTTGAAAATAATCATTTTTAATATAAATTTATTATTCTCGGGAGGGGGCGCACGTCCCCTTCCTGGAAGAACCCTTGGGGGCGGGAGTTATTTTACGTAATTTTTCAGAATTTCAGATTTAGAATAAAAGGTGGAGGGCGCCTTCTCGGGGAAAGCTGATCGACAGAATTCTACGGTAAATAAATTGCAATTTTAAAAAAAAAAAAATTCGCCGCTTTTGCGCCTCTTGAAATTTGGCGCCCTGGGCAAGTACAAAACGTGCCCATTTATAAATCCGGCACTGCACACATGCACACAGCATTTGTTTTACTTTAAGTTAAATGAGCAACGTATTATATTACCACTGAATTTTCCATATAATAAGCTAAATAAGAAACATGGTATAAACGAACTTATATTAATAATCATTCGCAAAGTTTAAGCTTTGTCTACTCAAAACATCATGCCCGTATCCAGAAGGAGGGGGGGATCTTAGGGGTCGGTCCCCTCTATAATTAAATTTTAATGGGATTTGGCTACGGCCTTGCATGCTGTGATTGTATCGATTCATGCTGTAAAATCTTTTCACACCCCACGAAACTAAATCCTGGCTACGGCCTTGCAAATCATGGTCTATTGTTGTTTACTTCGTTTTGCATCATCTATGTTAATTAAAGTTTTGTCGTAAGATATATTTAGCGCATTAAATGCATATTCCTCAGTAGTTGCGTAGCTAGATATTTTGCCGCCGGGGGCAAGTGACTATCATTGCCGCCGCCCCCCAATGGGATAACAAATAAATTTTGTGTTTTAAAGGCTAATTACATCCCCTCCCGAATTAGCACCAGGGCGACCACCCCCTTGCCCTCCCCCTTAGCTACTCTACTGTTCCTCAGCGTAATCCATTTGTCTCAAAAAAAGCATTTATCGCAAACTCCTTACTATGTATTTTAAAATAAATGAGAGTTCTCAGAAATTCTCTACTTTCAAGTTCTATGGAATTTGTTTTGTCTTACTCGCCTCAGTAAAAAAGACGTCTTCAATTATTGATTTTTTTAGATTTTGTTACACTTTGTTTAGAAAACATCGTCCGCTTTTTTTTTTCACTCGTTAAATGCGGAATCCGCATAAGTTTTGTCCGCTAAAAACGATTAACTTCTATTGAACT
>QLNU02015360.1:44549596-44561213 GCA_006491805.2 Dysdera silvatica
TGTTGCCCCTATTCTCGCTAAACAAATGATTATCTCCTCCGTTTCTTCCTCTTGCTGCCAGAATAGCCCAATCGATATTGAACGTGTGAAAGACGTCGTATTTGTAATATTGTTCGATGCATATGTATTAGGTAACTATTTGTGCTATGTTAAAACTAGTAGGATTACTAAAGAAATCTGTTAAAAAACTTTTTATAGAATGCAACGAAAACACAATAAAGCTGTATATATAATAATGATATTTTCACATAATTCAGATTCGCTTTGGGGAAAAAGATTTTAATTGTTACGGGTTCTTTTTTTTAAGGGTAATTTTAATTTTACGGATTCTACGGGACACTCAATATGAGTTTTTTTTATTTTCCACTATATTTCTAGAATTTGAGTCATTTGCAGTTGATTTTATTTACGTAGCACATTTCATTACCGTTTATTTCTTGAAATATTTTGTTCAAATTGATTTATATATTTTCCTCTAGAAAATCATTCCATTCACTCATATTTAGGATATCTGGTTTTGATATTTACTAATTATTATGATTTCTCTACTTTGAAGTAAAAATTCTACAAATTATTCTGATAATGATGATTCCGTATGCACGTATATTTAGCATTAAAGTGGAAAATATTGTTTTCAGGCATCAAGTTGAATGCTTTGTCTTTTCCATGAAGTATTTCACCTTCTATCGCACTTGCGTTTCCTTTCGCAATTTCTCTCTCTCCTCTATATATACGTGGCTATTATTTTCACTTCTAGTGTTCGTTTATTAAGAGCTCATAGGCACAGTGTAATATGGGCCCCGAGCTTCCCCAATAAATTGCAATTTTACACATATTGTAATGTATAAATTGTAAGACCTACTATTCTTAGAACCTTCCGGTGTCCAGGGATTATTGCTAATTTCGATTCATTCAGGAAATACGCTTTTTCTATAAAAATATATTTATATAACGGAAAATAAAGCACAGGTACAATTAAATAATGGACATTGGACATTCGAAATAAACCAGCACACGTCTTTCTTTCCTAACGTACTTCAACACTGTTCTCTCACATATTAGCATCTATCTTAAAGTTATATTCGAAAACAGAAGGAAGCACGTGAATAAATACGTATTAATAAATAAAAAGCTCGTGATAGCGACCAAATCTTTCTTCTTTTGCTCGCTGGTGTTGCTACAATCCCACATAAATGTGCTTGAGCACCCCCCAATACTTTTAATAAGTTTATGTTGATGCAGGAGATATAGTTATTTAACAATGAAATTACTTATTTTTGTGCTCTACATTATATAAAATGTTGACATAACCAGTAAAAGGCTGTGGCCTGCAGGCGAAAATAGTGTTTATATGAGTTTGATATTCTAGTTGATGACAGAGTTACAAAAATGGCGGGTAAAGCTAAGAATTTGTCAGAATGTGCGAAAGGCAAAATTTTGGGTGCACGAAGAATTGGTGTTTTTATTTTGGAAACGCGAAGCTTGGGGATTGCTCTAGTAGATCCGTCGTTAAGGTTTATAAGGTATGAAACCAAAATGATAAAACTATTGCTTGGTTACTGAAGTAAACGACAAGGGAATCGCCTTCTAATGAGAAATTGACGCATCACACATTAGCTGCTTATCATCAACGCAAAATGAGAAACCAACGACAATAACTGACGTAAAACTGCGTTGCATTCTTACGGGGATGGGCTACAAGTGAAGCTATCTTATAAGATACTCTCTATTGATGGCAATTCATCAACATAAACAACTCATCCCATCGTAACAGCATTGTGATTGGATTATAAAAATGTGTGTGAAGTATGCACCTTAATTAATGGAAAGGGTGACTGCCGAAAGCGGTGTAATCTCAGGCAGGTTTTAACATTCAATGAAACAACAGCCAGAGGCAGCGTGTGGAGGTGGATTTGACTGGCATACAGAAATGCACCGCTCGCACTGATGTCGTCACTTAACGTCAACCGAAAGCAACTCACGATGAATACGCCCCTGTGAGCGAATGCGAGTAATAGGTGGAACAGAAGGACACCTCGAGGCCGGCCAATGCTCCTACAGGAGCCCACAGATCCCCGTATGACAAGTATGGGGTACCACGAAGCGGCAAAGAACAGGTGGTGATTTTCCCAGGCGAGCAGACAGCGTAATCCGCCCGAACCGGAGTCAATGCCAATGTTCCAGTCACTCACGAGAGAATCACCGCTACTCCTCTATCGTCAGCCGGAACCAAGGCGAAGTCAATCCGGAGCGAGCACAACGCACGTCCGCACAGCCTGAAAGCTGAAACCGGTCATCTAGACCAGTGTTTCTCGAAGTGTGGTCCGCGGAGGTTTATCAAGTGGTCCTCAGAATTATTACCTAATTTCAGAAATAAAAAATGAACTAGAAATCACCGGTGTAGCTGCAATTTAAGTTCGGGCAAGATTTCAGGAACTTCTCGTAAGTATTACTTGTTATGAACCTTAATTTTCGGGGCGTTTCATGAAAGAGTTGAATCCTCTTAATGCACCCATATTGTTTACAGTGCTTATTATTATTTAATTGAGTTAATGATGCCATTTTCATTGTAAATTTGACAAAATAAGATCGTAACTCATTCTCTTTATCAAATAGCATTACTCTAAAAATTATTTTGTTCCAGGTGGGTTTGACAACCAACCCATATTTTGAAAACATGTTTGGATATTTTAGAGATCTGCCAAAAGTTGGTGTTTTTTTGAAGGAGTAAAAAAAAAACTAAAAAAGTTTAAAATTAACTATAAATTATATTTCAAGGGATGAATAAACCTCTCCTGTCGGAGCTCTTATATACGCATATACAGTAAGTCTTCCAATAAATTATATAAATCGAAAATTACTTTGGTTATGTTTTTTCTTGAGAAATGCTGGGGGAACCAGCATGACGGTGGCTAAGTAGGGGTTAATATTGTTAATCATAGTGGGCGACTTTAATTTAAGGCAATATATTTTTTAATGGGAAAAGAATTCCCCCCCGGTGGTCCGTGATAAATAAAGCAATGCTTAAAGAGGTCCGTGCGCGACCGAAGTTTGAGAAACACTGTTCTAGACCATAGAAATTGAAATATGTGAAATATGGTGTGCTAATCTGACGAATCACGTTTTGTACAACATTAGGTTGATTGCTACGTTTATATTTGGAGTCAGTAACATGAGGCTTTGAATTCATGTTGTATGTAACGAACCGTTAAGGCATGTAGTGAGGGTTACATGACATGAGACATGGGTATCTGATATAAACTGATAAAAACTTGTAGATTGTGTCTATTGAAAAAAACAAAACAAATTCTCAATGCCAACTGTTATCAAAGATTTTTCTCGACTATGTTAAGGTTTATGGTTTTACTTACTGGATGATTATGTCTTCCAGAATAACAATACCCTTTGCCATTTGACTTATCTGATACAGGGATGGTTCAATGAATGCAGTGTTGATAGCAAGTTGGAAAGTCCTCTTAGAATTCTCTATTTCTAAATTATTTTCCGTAATTGAACCAGCCTCATTGCTGATCTTTATAATAGTATACAGACACCGGTGTACACAGACACATTGTGCTACGGAAGAGTAAAGACTTCAAACAAAAGAGGCCGAACAAGCTATTAAACGAATAAGTGGTCATAATTCATTGAACACTCACTGTGTGTGTATATAATGCTAAAGAGTTTAATGGCTTGTCAATCCACAGCGAACTTCAACTAAAATTTCTAAATAGAAAGTAATATTTTATAGATGGGATGCACATAAAGTATCTTGAAATCAAAATAATTCATTCAACGAATTCTTAATTTATTTAAACTATTTGGAGAATAACATATAAAATTGAAAATAATAAAAAAAAATATATAAAAAAGACAAGCATGTTTTCAATAGCTTTAATTGGTGCAGAATATGTTTCTTATGGTCAACTATAATACATAAATAGTGACATTCAGCTCAAAGTCAAGTTGAATGAAGTTCTACACACATCTAAAAACATGTGCAACAATATATAAATTATATTACTAATTTGAACAAATTTAAATAATGAGTCCTATAATCAATTCAATCCTAAAAAAATATATTGAACTAAAATTGTTTACAGCATAACAGAAAATTCAGTCCCTTTGTGTTTTCTTTGGCCGGAATAATGATATCAGCATAATACTGAGGTGGTGTTTCGAAATTATTATATACTATTTTCTTTCTTTAACATCTTTTATGTCTTGTTTCTTCACATCAGGAAACGATTGTATAGATAGTCTTGGTGCAGGTGCAGTGAAATCACCGCAGATCATCCTCATAAGTGCTGTGACAGGTCCATCAAATAGACAGAAACATGCTGCAGCCAACGCGTATGACGTCATAATGTGACCGAAGAAAAAGTATGCCTGAAATAAAATAAAAATAACGACATAATTATAAAATATAAATATTGTTTACATATTATTTACCATGCGGTTTGTTAAATATATGTATAAGCGACTGAATGAAAAAACATTTTAAGATTAATTGGCCGTGTAATAAAACATGTTGACATTAACTTTCCAGGAGGGAAGAGAAACCTGTAGAATATAATGTTTTCTCTAACTGCATACGAAATATTTATTAACATATACAGGCCATGCAAATAACTTTTTATATTTTTTCAGTTCGCGTATATTACTGAACCTTTTCAATAAAAAGCATGATCTTTAATAAAGAACTAAGAGCAATTACTAAAAATTCAAATAGGCCATTTTTCTTAAAGAGCGTATGATTATGGTATTTTTCTTAAAGAGAAAAATTAATTATAAATTAATTTTTCTTTAAGAATATCAGAGAAGAAAATGTAGGTATTAGAGCTCTTAATATAAGGCTTAACCATGATATAAGAATTCAACTCTGAGTATATATGTGATATTATTTAAAAATTTTGTAATAAATAGCTAATAAAATATATCGTGATATTTATCAAGACATTGCTACTTCTTTTGTTTTATTTGCCGAGGTCAATTGTTAGATAAGTTAGAAAAATGCGAAAAATTTACCTAACTAAAAAATATATTAACCAAGATTTATTTTAAAACATTGAACCTTTTGAGGTAACTGTATATTACATTACATAATTAAATATTTAAAAATATAAAAAATTAAAAAATATATAAAAATTTAATTACGATTACCTCCACTATAGCAAAAACAAATTAATCATACCATTATTATATGATTTGTCTGGAGCCTTTCTCTCACGTAACCAGTCAATATATATTGAATTAATGGATGGACCAAATACACAATATGGGTAAGACGACTAAGAGGTATGAATACTTTCCAAGAGAGCATGCGATTAATAATACCTGAAAACAATTTCAAAAGCTTAATTACTATAAACGGATTTCCTGTACAATTTCTTAACTAAAACGCAAGATTTGTCATATAATTTTGTATGGTGTTTTTTCAAATATGCATATGGAGATAACTGAAATTTTTAAACTAGTCTTATTGCAATGATTATGCAAATTAGACATAACGCTAGTTTTATAGTTTAAAGCAGTGTAAAGACCTTTATATAATATTTTTAATCATACAATTTATATTATGAGGCCTTGAAAATAACAGTGGTACAAGTCTATTTTTGCTTAAAATGAGATGAGATGGGGTTTGCGTCTAACGAACCGCAAGTTTCGTTTTAACCAACAGTAATGTAGTGCCATTCTGTGGTAATTAATTACACTATAGACATATACTAGTGTTGCAGGCAACAAGGCCACCCCCGAGACTGGATTTAACTTCCATGGACTAATTCAAAAATTTCAGTTTCGTGACTTATGCCACTGTTGTTTTCAACTCCTCATATATTACTATCTTCTCTGAAACTGCATATATATATATATATATATATGTTTAGTGTTCTCCCAAAAATATGAGATTTCGAGATAAATATTATTTTAATTTGGTAAGAAAACACTTAGATTACAATACTAAGGCTTTAGAATATATTTTGTGACAGGTATTGCTGTTCGAGTTAAACCTATCGCTTACTAATGACAATTTGAATTTATATGTCATGTTTAAATTTCATGTATAGTTTACTTTTATGGAGACAAAATTAATTATGTAAGTAATTATTTTAAAATCATTATTTTTAAATACAAGAGTAATACTTAAATTTTCTTTATATATATACGCAGAACCAAATCCAAATATGATAAAATTATTTGAGCAAGTAAGCGTCTTTATGTTTATGAACATTTTTTTGCAAAGTAGTACCGTTAAACTGTAAACCATTAAACTGTAAACCATTTAACTGTAAACCATTTAACTGTAAACCATTAAACTGACTTAATTTTGATGTAATACTTTTTCATGCACAGCTATTCAAAATATTCACCACCATATCCTGATACACAGATAACTGCAATCCACGAAAGGCCTAACGCCCATGCTGTCCTATGAGTTGCTGCGTACGCTACAGCAACAGGCATGCTCGGTAAATTTCCCTTATTCCATTCCAGAACCCCATACACAACAGCTGCAGTAACAGCAAAGGAACTTCCCCAACCAAGCAAATGATGATACTAAAAGAAACGGAAAAAATATTTAAATCAAATGTTTAACAATGACAAATGCATTGGCTACGTGAAAATTCCAAGACATGTTTCTCGGGATACTTTAGTTTCTTTATGATTGTACTTTTGGTACGGAATCAATATAATAAATATTATTGTCGTAAATTGAGTAAGTGGTCATTCCTTAGCTAAGTGAATGAAATTTAGGACTTTTTTGGGAGATTTTAAAGTAGAAATTTTCGGATAGTCAGTGTATATCAAATCAAGAGACAAAGCGTAACTAGTGGCCACAAGTTCTTATGTCTGTTACATTTTGGTTTAATATTTTATAAATAAGAATTATTATTCCATTCTTGGACTTTAATGTTATTATATTGTCAATATAACTTTAAAGGCCAAGATAAACCCAAAAATATCAAGAAAGATAAAATATTTTAATAATTATATACGTTTTGTTTCCAAATTTTTTTTCATAATAATCGTGAAAATTGATGCTAATGTTTTAAATATCGAGGTTAGAAGGTAGCATCTTAACAGATGTTTCATTGCTAATCTTCATTAGGTAACTGATGAATAATCACTGTACAGTGTTGCTATTTCTTAATATAGCTAATTCTACAGAGGTCTCGCCTTTTGTTGAAGGCAAAATTTGATGAAGGGGGAAAATCATTCATATACACACAAAGGAAAAATAGCAAAGATCTAATAAAATTTTAAAAAAATAAAACATTTTTTCAAGGCTTTTGCTATTACGTTTCACACAGCAACTTTTCAGTCAACAGATTGCGTAGCCTCCGTGAAATGGGCAATATGAAGAAATAGCATCACTATGGTGTTCACTTTTAGTTCCTTTCCTAAGATGCAAAACACCAAATAGAGACAGCAATCGAAATGTTATTCTCCAGCATAATTACCTCCGCTTATCCCGACAATGTTAATTCTTAAACTTGTTATGTATTTTACATTTTTTTTTTTATAATTTATTTTACTTTTGAGAATAAAAAAAGCTGTGACTATGTCTCAATCTGAATTTAAACCAGCTACTTTCGTATTACTGGACTGACACTTTACTTACTATGTCATTAAGTCCGGACATATGGTCCCTTTTACATTCTTGTGTTTGTCAAGAAGGTGGTCCCTTTTATTAAAAAATAGGTTGTAAATATATTAAAGTGGAAGGGTTTTGTGACCAGTTCAGTCTGAGACACAGTTTGTTTTATTTCAATAAATAAAATAAAAGTTTTAGTTTGAACTTGAGTGTAAAAAATTAATAATAATAATAATAATAATAAAATAATCGTTACACCATCTGATCTTTAATAATGAGGATCCCTTCAATTAATATAAGCATTTTAAATATCTCCATTTTCATCTATAATATAAGAAATGTAGGATTTTATATTAAGAATTTAACATCTGTTCATACTTACAGCTTTTAATTTAATCCTCCTACAATTATAGAATATATAACCCGTAGCTAACCCGACACAATATGGTCCTAAATGGCAAAATGGCTTGCTGATTATGACATGGTTCAAGAACTTCCTTTCCCTGTTAAAAAAGGAGCAGTGATTATTAATAATTGTGCTATATTTTTATTAAAGGAAAAAAGATATATAATAGTAGTTTTACTTCAATTATCTTCATCACTTACTGAGGATCTGGAAAGCTAGCTAGAAGTGTTGGTGGTACATTGTAAAAATAGGTGAGTGATCCAGTTAGAATCATCGAAACCATGATTAGGCTAAAATTCAGTATCAGTCCAAACACAGGACTTCTAAAATTTAAAAATTCGTTGAAATAAAATAATTTATTAATATAATTCGACAAAATTAGCATACCAAATTAATACAAGGCGCAAGTGAATATGATATGTTATTCTGAACAGAATATGATGTGTTATTCTGAACAGAATATGATACGTTATTCTGAACAGAATATGATATGTTATTCTGAACAGAATATGATATGTTATTCTGAACAGAATATGATACGTTATTCTGAACAGAATATGATATGTTATTCTGAACAGAATATGATATGTTATTCTGAACAGAATATGGTATGTTATTCTGAACAGAATATGATATGTTATTCTGAATTATTCATGTTTCAACTTATACCTCGCTTTATTTCCAATGTGTGTCGCTTTATTTCAACTGTGATTGTTATGGAAAAAAATTCAAAGAAAAAAATTACTTGTTTGTTACTAGTCATACAAAAACTGAAGCTTCCATACAATAACTTTTTTTTATAGAAACAGTAATATAATTTCTTAAAAGAACTGTGAAGGAAGAAAAGGCTTATTCACACTTTAATTTACGTTTCCATTTTCCTTTAACAATATTCACATGATTTTTATTTATTTGTTTATAAAAACATAATTGATGCAATAATCATATATCGCAATGAGATGTAAAAGCAAAAAGTTCATGAAAAAACTAAACATTGGTTTACTTTTTTGTGTGGAAATCGATTTTTGGAATTTGAGATTTGGTTTTGTGCTCTATAACAATGTCATTTCAATTGGCAAAAACCGGACACTTCTGCTGGATTGGTGTCTTTAATGTATCCAATTGTTGAGAGCACTGGCCGAAATAAATTGATCAGCCGAAAACAGCGCACAAATGATCACATCCTTGTCATCCTACAAGACAGATAGCATCACCTACTGAGGGTACAAATCTACCTGTGACACCAGTTGGCCAATCCATTAACATATCTTCAACAGTTTTGTTGGATATTGTTGTATGCGATCTACATTTGTCACCAGTCAGTATAGCCGTAGAATTATATGGATTCGTGGGGCCCAAGGCCACCTCCCCTCCAATAATTTGAAATAAATTGCAATTTTATGTATATTGTAATGTATAAATATGTACAGAATATGTGTTTGACCCTCCCCCCCCCCACTCAATAATTTTGAAAACTCTACATTGATGCCAGTCGGTCCAAATATGGTTCCCGAACTAGTCATCCAAGTAAAGACCAGTGTACGAAGAGCTGGGCCATTTTGTTTCATTCAATTCGTACATTTGGCCCAAACGAGATCCTCAAATTACAGCTAAGTTTTTTCAAATAATGTGAGCTCTCATATGGGATGTTTGTTGTCTTAGTTGTATTAAAATTCATTGAGATTTGGGTTGAGTAAGTTGCGGATGAAATCTTCATGTACTTCTATGAGTCATTCGGAGTGTGGTAAATGCACCACCTCCTTTCTATACGGTAGAATCTGTCTATCTGAAAATTTATATATTTGCAGCCTAAATTCTATGTGTATTGTGTACAATGTCTATGGAATTTTCTGTATCTCAAAAACTCTTTATCTTGAATTTTTTTCGCGTTCTCGAAAGATTCAAGATAGACAAATTCTACTGTATTTCATTAAGGTTTTATCGGCAAGAACATTTGTACCTTTACAATACTCATATTCCTTCAAAAAGCCAACACACAGTTTTTCACTCTTTTAATTAAAATTATTTTTAGCTGAACTACGTCAAACAAGTTTAAATATATGATTAGATGACAGCTTGAAGCGCAACCTTTCCAAACCAATGTAATATATTGACATTTAAAGTAGCTTTCCTGTTTGATAGTACTTGGAGCTTCATCTATTGAAATAACGTCTCAAATTTTGACTCAGTCAACACATTTTAACAACTTGATCTTAAGGCACTCGCTACACACGAACTATTTTTTCAGGAATTCATTATACCTCAATGTGATAACTAAACAGCACCTTGATTAAAAAAAGCTGACCGTTTCTAAGTTATTTCATATGTATAAAGCTAAAACATTAAAAACTGATGATTATATTTTAGAATATCTACATACTTTATAATAGCAAGAAGAACAAATAAAGCTACAATGAATAGTTGAAAATCACAAGACAGGTACCATGAATGCTCCAGACACTGAAAACAATAGAAGACACATCTTGTTTTATATATATGTTTAAAACATTTATTCTTATTTACTTTTGATTGAATAGCGTTTAATTATGAAACATAGTTGAAATAAAGTACAGGAAATACAATATTCATGGATTATGTCAAAACCTTTGAAAGAATCATTAGACAATTTTTTATCACAAGTCAAACGTTTACAAGTTGAAAATTTGTTTTTATTATGGTTTAGAAATGAATAAAGCAGTCTTACTCTTTCTTCTGGTGTAGTAAGGAAATTATTAATGAATAAAAGATTGGTCCACCAATTCCGTCGACAGTTTTCCACCACTGGGTCGACAGTTTCATTCCAGAATGGACCAGAGCCAAAATGGGGTAGTACGAAGGTTGAACCAATCACCATCATATAAGATGGCACAATCCTATAAAGAGAAGTAGTAAATATATACTCAAGATCAAATTTGGAATCATATAAGTATTTACTGAAGCATTTATACGCTATTTTGTTTCGTCGTTTATGTTCCTATCGATTTTCGATCTCTCCAAAAGATACTCTTCAAATAATTGCTTCTTAAAAAATTATAATCATTTTTATAATTTTGAATTTGTCCTTTTAGTTGGAACTGTAACTAATTTTCCCGACGCAGTTTTAGCTAGCGCTATTATATTTATTGATCACCATCTTTTTAGTTGTACAGTGAATGTTATTGGGAAGGTTGATTAAAAGATAGACGCTGTATTCCCGGAAGAGAACTGCAGAGGCAACAGAGGAGGATTCCGATTCCAATTCTTTGACAAAGGGAGGATCAATCTTGGTGGGGATGGAATTGATACATTTGTTGATAACATAATTTCATGAGTAGCTTACAAGGGAACCTCGCAAAATGTCAGAGCTCAATTTTTCTGAATTTCGGTTTATAGGCCAACATGACCGAGTAGATTAAAGATCCAAAATCAAATTTGTCCAAATCGACCTGGGGGTCGAGCTACGGCCCACTGAAAATAGAGCTCACCCTACGATTATGCTTCGCTGCATGAGAGGTGAAAACAGTGTTTTGGCGTTCTGGCAAGCATTAGGCGCCAAACGTTATCGTAGAAAAAATAATACATATGAACAAAATATAGCATATATTTATAATAGTCATTTTAGTTGTACCTGAAAT
>QLNU02015360.1:44561313-44576919 GCA_006491805.2 Dysdera silvatica
AAAATATTTGAAGTTTTTACCTTACTTTTGCATAACTGACAAACTTTGAGATCATTTTTGGCGAAGAACTCGAAAAAGCTACCTGGTACGTAAACCAGTCTTGAATAAATATCCTTCAATTTTCAAATCAGAAGCAATCATCACTTGCCTGTGCTTTCATCACCTTTGACCTTTTTAATTTTTTTGTTGGAAAGCGTGGAATTTCAAGCCTTATTTGTCACCATGTCTTCCTTTTCCACCATATCAACATACTTGTTTCGCGTTGTTTGTGAAAAATACACAAAGCAAGCCGATTTTGTATCAGATTATAAGATGGATATTGAGAAAGAAATATTTACATTTGCCAAAACTTTGATAAGTGGGTTAAAAAATATGAAATGAATGACGAGAATACACTTGATATTTGTTTAAATAAAATGAAGTATGATGCAATACAGGGTAATGAAATGAATGATGAGGAATGGGATGAACAAACTAATTTGCCGTCACGCGTAACTTACACATTAGAAGACATGAAAAGAATTTCCATGGAGTGGGTCAGGAAAACTACGTTCCTTGAAAAGCATACAGCATCGCTTTAAAGACAACACGTTTTTACATAGACAAATTTATCACTTTCGGGATTACATTGCTTCCCCGGGTACAAGATGTGAAAAACTGTTACGGATGAAAGACGAAGTATTTGAGAAGTTTAAAAATGCCCGGGAATATGCTTTATTAACAGTTCACGATTCCGATTTAAAGTTATGGTTTCTGAACATTGCAATGAGAGAAAATCTCACAAACTTTAGCGCAAGTGATGCTTTTCTATTAAAATTTTAATAAAAGAGCGTGGCATAACAAGTAGAAGAGTCACCAAGTTCGTTACGCATAAACCTACTATGCACACAATGGCTTTGGACGATAGAGATATAGAATTCGCCCACGTGGTTACAGATGCAATGAGCAACTATTCTTTTGATGAGGTTTTAGACATCGACCACGGAGGATTCACTAAAGAACGGGCATCTACGCGCACTCTGTCGATTAAGAGGGAAATCACACTCCAAGTACCATTCAATCTTCTCACGCCTTATCTCATTCCGTAACAATTGAACCTGTCATTTCTGCTACTGGACAATTATTGCGACAATTTCTGCTCACCCATCAGGAACCAAAGGGTGTATTCGATCCACGGGTACAGGAAAAGTTATTTAATCTCCTAATGTTATTCTGGAATGTTCCAAAAGTTGCAAATCCTCTACCGAAATACATATGTTCCTCAGCGAAGTACTCAAACCGAACATAACATCAAAAGTTCTATTAATTATGGATTCGTGGACAGGTCAAATGGACGAAAATATATTTGACGATGCATTTAGTCAAGCCAGTCTTTCAGAGCAATCGAAATTGATGATTATTCCACCTGGAGCGATACCCCTCTTATAGCCATGCGACGTATATTTCTTTCTTCAATGGAAATATTTCGCTAAACGCTTAACACGATTTTGCCTTTTGCATTATTATGATCATGTAAGCTTATCAGAAAGGAATAACGTCACAAAATTGCATTTTCTCATTCACCACAAATCAGCTGTCTTCCCCAAAATTCGGAAACACGATAATCTATGCTTGATGGAAATCAACGTATCCTGTACCCAAGCCTGAAAAATTCTTTGACGTGCAAGAAATTTGTTTTGATTTCACGGACCAAGTAGGTTACGAATTGGACTGCGATGGCATTTCATTCGTTTGTTGCAGTCATTGCTCAAAATTATTATGCTTTTCTCATTTTTTTATTGATCTTCATTTCCATTAAAAGCGTTTTAAGTTCATCATAGCCAAGAGCGCAGTTATAACTCTGGTAACCCCAGCAGTTAGGGACCTCAATTTTTTTTTCATATCTACATAAATTCATTTTCATACATAAATACTCCATGTTCATAATTCAAATCAGTTTCATATGTAAATACTCCATATTCATAATTCAAATCAGTTCCATATGTCAATATTGATGTGGTAAATAATTTTAATTGGTTTTGGAAAGTGCCTCTAAAATTATTTACAAAGGACCCTCAGCTTTTACGATGCGCCAGGACTTCACGTCTACAAGACGTAGAAAGCTGAACTTCTAACATGAATAAAAGTAACTCACAGTAAAATTTTGGCGTTTAATGCTTGCCCAGCACGCCAAAACACTGTTTTCACCTGTCATGCAGCGAAGCATCATCGCAGGGTGATCTCTATTTTCAGTGGGCCGTGGCTGGACCCCCAGGTCGACTGGGTCAAATTTGATTTTGGATCTTTCATATACTCGGTAATATTGGACCATGAACCGAAATTCAGAAAAATCGAGCCTTGACAGTTCGCGAGGTTCCCTTGTTAGTTGCACCGATTAGTCAACATTTCATCATTTTAGCCTGATTTTTATAAATTCGCACAGGTTCGACGGCACAAATACCATATGGAACTTCAGCCAGCGGCGTAGCAATTCAAAAATTATGGGAGTCTCGGGTGGTTTTAAAAAAGATCAAGTGATTGAGCCTTAAGGAAAACAAAGTACTTTGATCTCTAATTGGGTGTTGGAGCCCACGACCACCTCCCTTTCCTTCTCTATTAGCTGCAACTATCACTTTTAAGTGAACAACAAAAGCTATATGGCTAGCTCTAAAACTGAGATTTCGTTCCGTCTTAAATATGTCTTTCACTAACACTATATTACATTTTTGTGTTATATTATTGTCTGATTTTGATGATCGGATTTTGCTTCCAATATTTTTGAAGATTCCGTCTCAGTTATCATTAATATTTGGAATAATACACACATTTGATCATTTTCACAAAAGAATACAGTGATTGATAAGGGCTCATCATACGTAATAAAATGTTTGTCAGTGATCGGGATATTAAATAAAAAAAAAAGAAAATGGGAAGACAGAAGCAAAGTAGAAGAACAAAAATGAAAATAAGAATAGTAAATTTAAGGGAATGGGAGAAAAGTACAACTTAAAAAAGTTCAAGAAATCAAAAGAAGATACGAGAAAATGTGAGTAGAAAGTAAGAAAAAAAGGAGTAAAAATTAAATAAAACTTACCAGTAGCACCAAAAAAAAAAACTTCCAAAACGCTTCGAGAACTACCGTTCTTTTTATTAAGCGAAGTTAGTCAAGCGAAAGCAAATCTTCTTGTCTAACTCGTTGATTATTTTTTATGTTTTGTCAAATAACGCTTGGCTTCGATATTCATCCTATTGTTAGATTTTGTTTCCTTGCTAATTGAAGTATTGGGTGATTATTTTTATTGATATGCAAACATAATTCAATGGATCTTTTGTCACGTTTCACTTCTCATGGATTGGCAGTTGAGCACACAAATTTATTTATAATTCCTTTTAATGTGTATTACTTTTGAAGATTTTCTGGACATTTTTTTTTTCAAATGCTTTTCTAAAACTATTGCTAATTTCTCTTTGTTATCTTTTTTTTACATAACGCCAATGCAAGATGAAACTTCTTGAATTATATATTAGACATGAATGATTTGAGCCGATTTTAATAGTTGAGGGTGGAAGAGTTTTTCATGGGTTTCTAAATATATTTATTATAATTTTTCTCCTTTAACTTTAAGAGGCGTATCCAGAAAAATAAATATTTTTGGGAGCTCATTTTTTGGTCATGAATCTTATTGGTGGGTAATAATTGTTTATTCCTTCAACTCGTTTTCCAAAATCTATGTCGACATCGTCTGCGAAAGTAGAACTTCTACTAGCATAGCTTTAATAAATCTATATTTGAAAAATGAAGAAACCTAGAATTTTAAATATATATATATATATATATAATATCTACATTTAAATAGAGGGAAACGATAACCGCACCCAAGAAGCTAAACAAATTTATAATAATTAAGCTGAAATATATAACTCTGATCAGCCTATCCATGTAAGCTATGCATGAAAGCATCTCATTGACAAATATAAAAATAATAGCTAAATAATAGCCAAAACGGCGCCCGAAGAACCTATAATACCAAATATGATGTCAAGATCAATTAAAAGTAAAATCTTAAGAAGAAGAAAAAGGCATTAAAAAGAATGAGAAAGTATCAGAAGGAAAAAAGAGCATCATTTTTAAAGATGAAATTTTCTGAAGGGGACGTTTTGAATAGATCGAAAATTAATTTACATTAAGTCAGGAAACAACGTAGTAATTAATATTACGCATACTGATAATACTCATGCATTATTTAATAACGACTTAATACATTTTTAAATTTATTACTGAACATTATTAAGCTTCCAATTTTAAGTTATACGTTGTGTTTACACTTATCAATGGTTCACTTTTTATTGATGATAAATTTTATGATTTTATACGGATATATGTCTATGAAAAAAATGCATTCTTCTTACCTGACGTATCTCCGAACTAGCAAACGCGGTATGCTATAAACGCCTTCTTTATTTGCGTACTGCAAAGTCAAATATGCAAGAAGCACTCCACTAATAAATGAAAGATTATAAAAATGTTACTTTACATATTTAATATACAATTTTGTTCGTTAAATCTTTTATGACTTCGAAATCCGTTTTAGTGTTTTACATACTTAACAAGTACATAGTTCAATTTGTTAATACCTAAACACAACCCAAAATATGCACTCGTTTACAAAATGAAACAATGCATTTTATGAAATCGTTTCATTTAGCTAGTTAAAACACATAGGTATACCTGATGAAGAAAAACGTGTCAATAGAAACTGTCGAGTTAACGATTACTTGGAAGAGGAAGCCTTCAGCAAACGCACTAGCTTCAGTCAGATTTCCTGTATGTTGAAATAAAACAACTATTTTTAGTACATCGGTGCATTAAAATTTAATTCCCTGTATGCACTGAGTAGTCAGTGCATTAAAAAAAAACACCTGTCTAATACTTTCTCGTGGGCTACCATTTATCCACGAAACAGTTTGCAGCGACATGGAGTTGATAAACTTACTATTCACGCGTTTAGTGGAATATTAACATACACATATTGCATTATATTTTCCAATTATTGAAAACTGAATTTCATTACCGTATGATTTCACCTCACAGATCTGCATTTAGATTGAGATTTAAGAATTGGGGCAGCTCCAGTGAAGCTAAGAAAAATCTTCATTTTATTCTTGAAACCACCCAAAGGTAGTGCGGTAGTGCGGTATGTTGAATTTGTCTTTTTCCTCATATAAATCAAGAGGAACCAAAATTGTTTTGTTCCAAGTTGTCAGATGAAATGTAAAAAATCGGTAATCGGTAAAATGGTGATACACTGTACCAATCAAATAGAAGCAAAAATTACACAAACGTTACTGGTGAAGTTAATTTATAAAAAATGTGGCCAAATATATATTGGCCAAACGCGAAGAGCGCCGAGTCTTTCTTAGATTGTAAGAACATGAAGCTTATGTAAGAAAGCAAGAATTTCATAAATCGGCTTTAGCAAAACACTCATGGGAATTCGAACACAAGTTCTTATTCTCTAATGCACATATTATTAAAAAAGTCAACTCAACACTTGATCTCAGTTTCTTTGAGGTATTTCACATTCTAGCAAACATCAACGTTTCAGTTAATGATGAACTCCTTAGTAACTCTATCTCACCCACTTGGAAAAATCTTTTGTGTCTCACGGCTAAAAAGACGAATCCACTAATACACTTAATTCCTCGTCGACCCAATCAAGTTTATAACCAACGTAATGGTAACACGGGCCAACACCACGGACATAAACAAAAGCCACCATGCTCCTACGATGATAGCCACGTGCGTGCCATCGAGGTATAAAAAAAGTCTGGTTATAACACAGAAAATAATGGTGTAATAGAAATTTAAATTAAATGTTCAGGGACACTTACGTGTTGCTTTAAAACACGTGAGAGGTAATGAAATAATTTTTAATAATAAATAAAATTGAGTGGCGATGATGGCATTCTTTAACCTGCCCTGAAAGTTGTAACACTCCTCAATAATGAGCTTATTCATGGTATATCGTAGAGCCCTAGATTTACAGACCGGCGCATCAGCCGCCATTTTCCTTCATATTTCCGGTTTCATTTACCTTGGCGATAAAGGTTTTCCGCTTTGACGCAACTATCGCTATTTTGGCATAAAAATAATGAACAATCCGCGATTATCCGACGAATGTAAACATTGGCGCAACTTTTAAGATGTCGCCAATAAATACAATTTGCAACCGTAACTTAGTTTTCGATTAATGTAAAATTATAATGCAAATAATCAAAACAAACTTTACGCTGCAAACATTCTATGTTTATTCCTCGAATGATTAGAACAATTCCCAGTGGAACACTCGTCCATTTCACCTTATTTTATTAAAAATAACACACTTGTAAATCACTAAACTTTAACACAGCAGTGAATAGGATCACGTGATACGATGGTAGGAAAATGGCGAATATATGCCAGCTCTCTTTTCTAGGAGCCTTAGTATATCGGGTCAGAGGTATCCTACGCAGACATATTAACCTTGATCTAATTTACCGATCATAGATAATAACATCACACATGTACCATAAACGAAAGATTGGCCTTAGTATTCACTGATTGGCATTGGCATAGCTGACTTCGTATAGCTCTGGGCATATCCTCCCAACGCTCCCATTTGCAACACACATTTCGGTTATTTCGGACTAAAATTCTTAATTAATGCCAAGCAATTTACTTTTAGGGGGGTAGGTCATGCCTAACCCCCCCTCACTTACACCTATTTACTTATTGTTTATTAAAATATACAGAAAAAATATCGTACCATACATCTGTGCATTACTACTGTAGTATGTGTGTCCCAAGACCAACCATGCCATTCCAAAAAATCGCATGCCACGCATGGAGTCTAATCCATTCTTTGAGGCTTCCGTCTTGAATAATAATTTAGCATTGCTATTTAGCGAAAAGTACAGAAGGAATCTGATTACTGCACCTAAAAGTCAAATAAATTGATATTTGCAAACCTGTAGATCTTTCAAAACTTTTGCACTGTATGCCATTAATTTATATTAAATCGTTAAAGTTAATATTAAAAAGACAACAAATGCAGAGTTTGCAGTAATTTATACAAAAACGTATGTATTTTTATTTGGCAAATTCTGTATTTTCCTAAAGAAGAGTGCTCCCCTTAGTATGTACTACGACAACACTGAATGTGTAATATATACTTGAGAAATGTGATTACATAATTTACATAGTTAAAATTTATTTAGATTAAACCGTTTTCAATAGCATGTACGACTTCCTTCTTCAGAGTGACCGACAGAAGATGGTACGAAGGTTTGAACTGTGTCACTTGTCTAATTATTTCTCAAGTATTTCTCCTTCTTCGAAATTGCCAATATCCACAATTTTTTTTCTATATTTGCATTATGAAACCGTATTTGTTAGAAGAAAAATAACTTACACAATGCTATTTGGAAATATAACCAATTTTTTCACTATTTAATAATAATATTTGGGTTTTTATAGAGATTTTACCGGTCGTAACTAGCACAAAAAGTCATCTATTGTAGTTATACCACTTATGTGAGTAAACTCTGTAATCAAAATGAAGAATGGGTTTCATAACCCGGTTTGTAACTCGCTAAGTTAACTAGGTATTTACTGAAGTTTCTTGGTATTCATAAACCGGTTAGTAATATTTGGGTAATGGAATTTTTGAAAGGAAAACGTGTTTACTAAAATATGTTATTATATGCATAACCATTCATTATAGGAATCACGCGACCTTTGTTTGCAAACTTCAGGAGTTCAGATTTATGTCAGAGAAAGACCATGAGAGGAAATTTCCCAAATCAAACGAAAGAAATTTGTTGAAAGACAGAATTTCAAGCTTTTAACACAAGAAATTGCTGATCGTTAAGATCGTGTGTGTTTATTTATTTATTTTGAAAGGTTGTAAACTAAACTTTCATGGTTCTCTACATCTCTGACTTCAATCTCGTGACTGTGCAAATAGTCTGCTCATTTGTTAAATCACTTGTTCCACTCCATGAGAAGGTTCTCGTTTATGAGTGTTCAATATTACAAAAGTAGTTTTTGCACTTTTTTTTTTTGCAACAAACAGTTTTTGAAAATTTTTTTAATTGCTATTTTACCAGTGTTTAACCTTTTGTAATCAAAAAAGTCTTGAGTTAGTTCCAAGCAAGGGCCTATCCAGAATAATTTTTATGGGGTGGGGACGGCTTAAAACTTTAATGCCAATTTAAAATTATTCTGTGAAATTTGTTACCTTGTTTGAGTAAACTATAATAAATATAAATTTATTATTCGAGGGGTGTCTTCTGCTCTCTCCTGGATCTGCATTTGGTTTCAAGGATTATGAATGCAACAACATTTCTCCATAGACATTCCACGGACAATGATCTAAATGATAATTCTAGTGGGCATCGATCCTCAGATTATTAGGTAGTTTATATTTATTCTCATAAAATGGTTTTGCACATCATCTAAAATCATCACGCCATATTTTCCCCTCGTAACTGCTGCAGCGTGTCTCGGCAAGGAATGCGTGAGATGTTAGAAACATTAAGTTAGTGCTGCAGTCCACTGTTTCAGAATCGCCATTTAGTGCACCCGAAATTACTGTTAGTATGTATGCATATAGAGTGCATATTAATTTTCCGTGGAAGCTGTATTTTTAATTCATTTTGCAAAATCATTTGCCGCATCATATTCATTTTACCTTTTTTTTAACGTATTAGATGCAGGCAAAAATTACGCATATTTATTTTTTCTATGGACAGAATATTGCTAGCTTTTTTTACTCACTAATACTTTTCGTTATTTCCTACTAACCTTTCAACTCATCCCGGTTTTGAATTCGATCGGGTTTGCAACGTTTTTTCGTTCGGTCTAGCATGCCCCGGATGGGTTTTCTACTACTTCGTGGTAATGCAGTCGCCATTATATCGAGCTCAACTCCCACCGGTGCCAAAGAAAAGGACACTTATCAAGTAACTGCTCACTGTTGTCCGGGAGTTGATTCCATAGGCAATAAGATGTTCAAATTCCTCGGAAAGTGGTATGTACCGGAACAGAATAACCCTTGTTGTCCTTGCGCCACAAAACTCACAAATAAACAAACTTTTATTCAAATTATATAAATAGACTGTTTTTCCACCTGAATATTATTTTAAACTTCATTTTAATAAGTTCTGAAAAATACCCGACATTCAAATTTATCTTATAAAATAAATAACACGTGCATCTGTATTTCCCCTCTATGTTTTTAAATAAATATTTATCTAAACGAATAGAAGAAGTTGAATTCTTTCGGGTAGTTGCAGGTTTTCTAACCAGTAATTTCGTTAGAAATTTTTATTATTTCTTCGAATTCTTTAAATGAAAACTTTATATGATTTCTAGTGTTTTCTATTAAAAATAATGTCACAAAGATCGTAAATTCAGGATTTTTTTTTTGTCAACGCCCACAATTTTGGTTATGAACCAGTCGGTGTCTAGCAGTTAGGCTAAGAGATAAAATTCAGGTATTTGTTAATCATTTTATTGTAGGGGCTCCATGTTAGACGACTGATATCACCCTATGACATATTTACACTCAACCAAGTTTATTTCAGAGTAGAACCCAAACCCAGTGGGTCCAAAAGCGCATAACCATTAGGCCCACTGAGGGGCTTAAATTTAAAAATGTAACATTGTTAATTACAGGCAAAAAATATTTATATAATGCGGTATGAGCATTAAGCTAGCATACAATTTTCACGTCATTTATAATTTTAATTGCTTATTGGGGATTTGGATTAATTTTGTAAAATGTCAATACCATATATTGCTTCCTTCTTTTACATTAAAGTACGCCAAAATATATTTTATTGTAAGATATTATTACCCTTCTCAGGGATAACACAATTGCCAAATAATGGTCAACACACAAAGCCAATGGAACGATTTTTTTTTTGTGTGTATGTGTGTGTGGATGTGAGGTTTTTCTTGGGGAATTTGTTCTACATCAGGGACGATGTCTCTTTTTCTCTTTTAACAAAAAGCTCTAGTTTCAGCAAAAAACGTGGGTGTCGGAATCATTGAGTATGATGAATTCCCCACGAAAAACTCACAAAAAACTCGCCCCGGTGGCTTTGTGTGTTGACCATTATTTGGCAATTGTGTTATCCCTAAGAAGGGTAATAATATCTTACAACCTTATATACGGAGAGAAGGAGCTTCGTTCCGATCCTCGATGGCCTAGCGGTTAAGGCACTTCGAGGTCAACGGAGAGACCCTAGTTTGACTCTAGGTTGGGGTCGATGTCTTTTTTTCTCCTATAACGAAAAACTCTGGCTTTGAGCTAAAAGCGTGGGGGTTTTGGAATTATATATATTTTATTACTTCTGTAAATAAAATTCGCGTTTACTATATAGCATATGAAACAAATATACAAATTTTTACTAGCCAATTGGCATAAATTTGAATCCATAATTTTAAAATAACTTACAGTTTAGCCGCCGATGTAAAATTTTTGCTGCGCGAAATATTTCTCTTAAAATATCTAACAACGTAGCCAACACCACCAGAGCGAACAGGACCCCGACAGCACATCTGTAATAAATAATGTCAAACTCTGAAAACGATTAATAAAATGAAAACAACATTTCATATATAAATTAAAGATCGCTGAAAAAAAGTCAAAACGCAGCGTCAGTAAACAACAGATCGCATATTCGAATCCAGTTTTTCTAGGTGCATCTTTTTTTATTTATGTGTTTTATGTTCCAACATTGCGCTATGAGCCATCTAGAACGGGTCCAGCGACTTGGTTGGTTGTATTTTTATGACGTAAGGACAACAAGGGTCGTTCTACGACAAGTAAGGTGAGACCGTATATATGATTTTAAAATGAACACAAGTTAAAAATGTAATGGCATAAATGTATTAAAATGCACTGAAACGAAACGAAAAAATAAAATCAAAAGACATTGAAAAACCAACATCAGATAAAAGTTAAAAATGATTTCATGATTAAAAGAATTGCATAAAATGTCACAAAGGGTAAAATTATTTTGGTTAAAAGCTAATGAACGTTGTTGGTTAAAAATGGGGCAAATAGATAAAACATGCAAAACATTTAACGGTTCGTTGCATGTAGCACACATCGGAGTATCTTTTACCATTAAAAGATATTGAGGCCCTGCGGTGGCGCAGTGTGGTAACGCGTTCGCCTAGTGCGCCGTTAATCCGGGTTCGACTCCCAACAGTGTACAAAGAACGCTTACTCAGAGATCTCATAAAAAGATCGCACTGCTCACTGTAGTCCGGGGTTTGGTTCCCTAGGCCTTAAGAGGTTCGGATTCCTCGGAAAACAGTAGGTCCCGGCGCAGCATGACCATTGTAGTCTTTGAGCCGTAAAACCACAAACAAACAAAAGATATTGATGGGAGAAGCGCGTGTGGTCGATGCGAAGTCTAGTGAGAGTGACCTCTTTGCGACGGTCACTCCTGTAGCTAGACTGTCACATTTCAATCCGTGGTTTGATGAGGTGCAGTTTATTAAAAAATTGCTTGTCCCATTCCAACTGCCATTTTTTGTACAGATGGGATAAGACATGAGTGTTAAAATCTCCAAATGGAATGGAAATACACTCAGGTTTTGCAGTTGCTGTTTTCACAGCAATATCTGCCCGTTTATTACCACAAATACTAGCATAGCCTGGAACCCAACAAAATTTCACAATATACTGTGAGTTTTTTATATTCACGAATTGTTTTTGAACTCTATGGATTTCAGAGTGTTGCGAAGTTTTGAATGAAGCCAGGCTCTGTTGCACGCTGAGTGAATTAGTACAAATGGCAGTTGGAGTTAATGAATTATATCAAATGTATTCCAGTACTAATCCTATGACATGAATTTCTGTCGTAAAAATGATTCAGAACTGTGGCAGTTGTTGACTTTGTATAACATTTCCACAGACAAATGCCGCACCAACATATTCATCCACAACGGCGGCTTTAAGTAACATCTGGAACGCGATACATTTACTCACAAACACGCTTACTTGTGTATCGGAACCAGTTGGGACGAAGGCGATGTTTATAACCAGTGAGGTGCTCTAGATGTATCTCTTTCACTTCCTGATGTCCTTCATACCTTTCTTGCTGCAGTGGACCAGTACAATTGTTGTTCGACTTCTCTAAGAAAAGTTACTTTTAGAGAAGCGACGAGTTCTAGATTAATACCTTATTTCGTCAGTAGTTCTCTTCGTAAAGATAAAGGCCTTATAATTCTTTTACTATAGAATAACACTCCGAACCTCACTAATCTCTTCTCCATAATCTTTCATGTTCAAAATTGAAGCCTTTTTAAATGACTTAATTATAAAACAAAAAGACACAAATCATAACTTATAATATTCATAGCTTATAGCTAATGAATCGGAACTAACTGGTTTGTACCAGTGAGTATTTTATTCTTGTTTCATAGACCCAGGGCCTGATTACCGCAAAGGCGTCCAAAGCCCGGGCTTTGGGACTAGACTCTAGTGGGAGTGGGAACTGCACGGTGAACAATCCTTCTGCGCATGTGCGTGGTCCACGCACATGCTCAGAATATAATCTATTCTCAAAGCTCGGGCTTTGGACGCCTTTACGGTGATCAGGCCCTGCATAGACCATTTACCAAAAGCGCAACTCTAAGTTGTAAGCAAAAAACTTTGCAGGGAGCATTTAAGGCTCACACCCGATTATTAAAAATAGAAGTTTATCCCTAAACTAACCACGGGGAATAAAACTCTCTAAAAGTCCTCTTCTCTAGTATGTCATCATAAAACTATTGATTCAGTAATTCGAAGCTCGCTCGTATGAATCATGCTGCTGATAGGTATTTTTACTTTTCTGAGTAACTAAAACACTGCGTGGTTCAAATTTGTGTCTTCATATGGAGAAATATGATGAAGAGAAACTAGATACGCACAGGGCAGTTTGATGCTTAACTGATATATTAAAAAATTTCGAATCTTGCAGGAATGGCCTCAGAAGTAAAATGGACAGCTTTTGACACTTCTGATATTATTGTTAAAAGATGGCCTGTGATGTATATTAGCTCGTCATATTTAAATGTACGATACATTTATTTATATTTGGTTTACTATTGTATGCTAAAATCCTACGAATAACATTTTTCGCCCGTAAAGTGTAGAACATTTTTCACAAAAAAAATTAAAGTCAATTTTGACAATGATAATAAAATAATGCAATTAAAATCTGAAACATGCGAAGCTGGATAACTCTAAAGATAACATCCAGATAATTGCTAATATCTCTAGAGTTGTCTATCATATACCATAAGATAACAATATTTGAAATGCTCTGTGATGTTCTGATATATACTTACATCATTGCAATCTGACTATCATCCAGGCTCAGTCTTTCCTTTACGCTGCATCTTGGAACAACTACTTCTATATCAATATACTTAGAAGCTAAAAGCAGAAAATCCAGAATTCAGCAATTTCATTAACGTATGTAGAGCAAACTCATCTCTGTGTGAGATCACCAAAGAGGAAAGTACAGTGATTTCCTCCAAATCTGTTAATGTCTTTAATTAGTACATCATATCTGTTTACTTACACTTTTAATCGGTTATTAAAATTCAGTAATTTATAATTTTATGCATAGCAACCAGTTGTGTGTAATACTAAACTTTCAATTTATACGAATAAAATTTAGTTTATGTAACTCTAATAAATGTATATTTTTACAGTAATACTTATTCTCAAAATAACACTTTTACTGTTTTGTAAAGTTTTTTTCCCCAAATAGATTTATTAAGGCTCACTTTTATGTAAAATTAATTAATTATTTATTTATTTAATGTAAAATTTATTAAGGCGCACCGGTTCATATTGTGGGTCGCTGGTTCAACTTCGGGTCATGGAGGTGTCTCTTTTTCTCCTTCACAAAAAGCTCTAGTCTGAACTTCCACTTGGGTGTCAAAAATTATTAGTCACTTTCATTGTTACCTTTCTGTTACATACGTTAGTTTGATCGATTTCCATTGAATGCCAAGCTCAAACAAACGTAGTAATCACGCGATAAATTTCTAAGAGTAGAATAAAAAGAAATTAAATTTAGCACCTACAGTTTTGGCTCGAACTATAGAACTTTGACTCATACTATATTACAAAAAGTTAGATATCACTACCCTTCCTTGTGTTAGCACAATAACCACGAAAATAGTTGGAAATTGATCACGAATGGTTCAGCAGACGGAGACTCAAGGGCTAATTGTCATAAGGAGGGACGAACAAAAAGGCGAATTTCTTTTAAAATACATAAAATATAAATTATATATTTCTAGTATGAAAAAACATTAGGAATACCTAAATAGTTTCAATTTTATATTTACATCAGTAACCGAATAACTGGATTAATAAAATATTATTCATTACTCGAAGATTTTACAACTACCATAGAGTTACAACTATTACACCTATACTATACCAGTTACAACTATTATAAACTCATATACCGGATGTTCCATAAATCCGTAAGACATTTCAATCATTCATAAAAATCTAACGAATTCGTGTATTACAGTACGGTTTTCACGAAAATAAAGGCAAAGGAGAGGAATTCTTTCTCCGAAAAAAAAGTTCAAATTTTCAACAGGCCAGCATCTCATATCGCATTTCCAATGGGACGGTCTCTTGAGTCTCATTTAGTCGAGAACGACAACTCAGCCGTTACTACAACGACGTATGACGCCCAGGGCCTCCGGATCTGTGGATTGTAGGTTGAGAGGCTATTTGAAGCCCGGAGTGTATCTAATAAGGGAAGGGCCCGAGCTGGACGACGCCAATTTTAATGGGAGTGGTCTCATTTGAAAGCTCTCAAAAAATTGTTAGACACGTATTCGAGCGTTTTTCAGCATACGCCTTAATATAGATGTCAGGGGCCAAAGAAGGGCAAAATTAGGGGCATTTTCGAAGATTTCAAACGGCTTTATCTCGGTTAAAATTTAGAGCTAAAAATTAAGTTTTGATATATTGTATGCATCTTTCAAATATATTGAATACATGTTTTAGGATTTTTAGGATAAAACAGTATTAAATGTTATTTTGTAATTTTGGATATCGCCTCTATTACTGCTATCTATCGAAAGACTTCTTGGCAGTTTGGCGATATTTCCAGAAAGATGTTGAAAATTGGCTTGCTCTTATCATTATCTCATCTGAACCTGTAAGAGTAGAGTTACATTTTACGGAAAACTCAGTGACTAACATTTGCATTTTTTCTGCATATTCTTGCAGTAAAATTTAACATGTATTACTTGATAAAAATTGATAAAAATAAAAAAAATTATCCGATTTTTTTTTATATTTTTGAGAAATCTGTTTTTGTTTTTGTAAGTAACAAATATTCACTTTCGCTAACGTTCTTTGCAACTAAAGTCATAATAATTGTCAAGACGTTATAATTTCCTACACAAGTTTTCTGTAACTTAATATCAATCTGAATAAAACGTATAAACGTAGTTCATATCGTTCAAACACACATATACATTACTCATACACAACATGCTCATCCTATATTATAACACGAAAAAATAATGAAAATTATTTCTGT
>QLNU02015360.1:44583566-44597779 GCA_006491805.2 Dysdera silvatica
TTTTACCTTACTTTTGCATAACTGACAAACTTTAAGATCGTTTTTGGTGAAGAACTCGAAAAAGCTGCCTGGTACGTAAATCAGTCTTGAATAAATAAGACGCGATCCTTCAATTTTCAAATCAGTAGCAATCATCACTTGCCTGTAACTTCATTATTTTTGACATTTTTAATTCTTTTGTTAGAAAGTGTGCAATTTCAAGCATTGTCACCATGTCTTCCTTTCCCACTATAGCAAAATACCCTTTTCGTATTGTTTGTGAAAAAATACGGGAACCCAGCTGATTTTGTATCAGATTATGGGATGGATATTGCGAAAGAAATATTTACATTTACTGAAACTTTGATAAGCGGGTTAACATACAAAATGAATGACGAGACTACACTTGATGTTTGTTTAAATGAAATGAAGTATGATGCAATTCAGGGTAATGAAATAAATGATGAGGAATGGGATGAACAAACTAATTTGCCGTCACGTGTAACTTACACATTAGAACAAATGAAAAGAGTAGTTGCGTTTGCATGGAGTGGGTCAGGAAATCTACGTTCATTGAAAAGCATACAGCATCGATTTAAAAACAACACACTTTCACGTCGACAAATTTATCGCTTTCGGAATTATGTTGCTTCCCAGGGTACAACATGTGAAAAGCTGTTACGTATGAAAGCCGAAGTATTTGAGAAGTTCAAAAATGCCCGGGAACATGCTTTATTAACAGTTTAAAATGCCGATTTAAAGTTATGGTTTCTGAACATTGCAATGAGAGAAAACCTCACAAACTTTAACGCAAGTGATACTTTTCTATACAAATTTAAAAAAAAGAGCGTGGCATAACAGGTGGAAGGGTCACCAGGTCATTATGCATAAACGTACTATGCACACAACGGCTTTGGAAGATAGAGCTATAGAATTCGTCAACATAGTTACAGATGCAATGAGCAACTATCCTTTTGATGACGTTTTAAACACTGACCACAGCGGATTCACTAAAGATCTGGCATCTAAGCGCACTCTATCGATTAAGGGGGAAAAGCACACTCCGAGTACCATTCAAACTTCTCACGCCGTATCTCATTCCGTAACAATTCAACCTATCATTTCTGCTGCTGGACAATTATTGCCACAATTTCCGCTCATCCATCAGGAACCAAAGGGTGTCTTCGGTTCAAGCGTACAGGAAAAATTATTTAGACCCCCTAATGTTATTCTGGAATGTTCCAAATGTGGTAAAACCTTTACCGAAGTACATGAGGTGTTCCTCAGCGAAGTACTCAAACCAGGCATAACATCAAAAGTTCTATTAATCATGGATTCGTGGACAGGTCAAATGGACGAAAATATAGTTGATGATAAATTTAGTCAAGCCAGTCTTTCAGAGCAATCGAAATTGATGATTACACCACCTGGAGGGATAGCACTCATACAGTCATACGACGTATATTTTTTTCTTCAATGGAAATATTTCGCTAAACGCTTAACACGATTTTGCCTTTTGCATTATTATGATCATGTAAGCATATTAGAAAGGAATGACATCACAAAACTGCATTCACTCATTCACAATCAGCTGTCTTCCCCAAAATTCCGTAATATGATAATCTATGCTTGGTGGAAATCAACGTACCCGGTACTTAAGCCTGAAAAATTCTTCAATGTGCAAGAAATTTGTTTTAATTTCACGGACCAAGTGTGTCACGAAATGGACTGCGATGGTAGTTCATTCATTTGTTGCAATCATTGCTCAAAGTTATTATGCTTTCTCATTTTTTTATTGATTTTCATTTCCATTAAAAGCGTTTTAGGTTCATCACAGCCAAGAGCGCAATTATAACTCTGGAAACCCCCGCAGTTAGGGAACTCGAAAACTTTTTTTCATATCTACATAAATACCCCATGTCCATAATTCAAATCAGTTTCATATGTAAATACTCCATATTCATAATTCAAATCAGTTTCATATGTAAATATTCCATATTCATAATTCAAATCAGTTTCATATGTAAATATTCCATATTCCTAATTCAAATCAGTTTCATATGTAAATACTCCATATTCATAATTCAAATCAATTTCATATGTAAATACTCCATATTCATAATTCAAATCAGTTTCATATGTAAATACTCCACATTCATAATTCAAATCACTTTCATGTGTAAATACTCCATATTCATAATTCAAATCAGTTTCATATATAAATACTCCATATTCATAATTCAAATCAGTTTCATATGTAAATAATCCATATTCATAATTTAAATCATATGTCAATATTGCAGCGGTAAATAATTTTAATTGATTTTGGAAAGTGCCTCTAAAATTATTTGCAAAGGAACCTCAGCTTTTCCGATGCGCCAGGACTTCACTTCTACAAGACGTAGAAAGCTAAACTTCTAACATGAATAAAAGTAACTCACAGTAAAATTTTGGCGCTTAATGCTCAGCACGCCAAAACACTGTTTTCACCTGTCATGCAGCGAAGCATCATTGTAGGGTGAGCTCTATTTTCAGTGGGCCGTAGTTCGACCCCCAGGTCGATTGGGCCAAATTTGATTTTGGATCTTTCATCTACTCGGTCATATTGGCCTATAAACCGAAATTCAGAAAAATCGAGCTCAGACAGTTCGCGAGGTTCCTTTGTGAGTATCAAAAACAAAAATAATGGCTTTACAAGGAAGTTAAAATCTTTGATGTTATCACACGATTTGTAATGTAAGTATTGTTCTAGTGCTTTGTTGATATTTACACAAATAGAGCATTATACTGTGTTTTAAGTGGGGAGGGAGGGGCATGCACTTGACAGATAGCCAAATGCTATCTTTATTTAATCATGGTATCCTAAGTTGATGTATAAAATGTGTGTAACAATTGAAGTCTACAAAGAATATTTGTAAATCACAAACTGGAAACTGATAATAATATTGTATTATTGCAATGAGATGTAAAACAATGCATTTGAAATCAGCTGAAAACTAATTATATGTTAAGTCAGTGATTTTGAAACTCCTTCAAGCCACAGAGAGACCTCCTGAATTCTTTATAGGATCTACCGCCCACCCCCTTCTCCTTTTACCACCAAAGACAACAAAGGAGATATACGCCATTCCCTATAGTTAGTTTACATTAATAATAATATATAACTATTTATATAAGTAATACATTTATATAATTAGTATTATCAAGATACCTCATTATAGATCATTTTATATCAAGATGATATTTAAATGAAATATTAAAAAAAAAGCACGTGAGGAGCTCCGAATAGAGATGAAGAACATTAAGATGCTCCACGTATTTATTTATTTATTTATTTATTTATTTTACTGATTTTCCACCAGGAGATTTTGAAAACCTGACACAGCTCTTTAATTTAATAAAACTACAGCTATTACGAAAATGATAAACGTAACTTTAAAAAATGCTGTTATTTTCTAAAAATAATAATAATACTGCATTAAGAAATTTTCAAGAATTAAATTATTGTTACGTATTCTTAGGCTTTGTGGAGCCCTGAAAAGTTGGTTGCGGATTCCAGGTTGAGAATCACTGTTTTAAGTGATTTCGATGAGTATTAATAACTTTAATAGTTTACTAAATTTCGGTATCTCAGTTTTTAAATATCTTACAAGCAAGACCAAAATTGGTCCTTAAACAATAGTTGCAAGGATTTTATGTTTATTTCGTAGAAGTTAAGTATGCAGGTTTTTGACTTAAATTCTTAATAAAGTTTAGGTTTATATATTATCGTTGTCTTGTGGTGTAGAAGAAATTGTTTTAACAAGCGTTTTCACTTCATGTATATATGCGGATTTTGTCTGTAATACTCACCCAATTGCGCCATGTTGTTGACATCCTCTTGCGTACAAGTGGATGGTACACATACATCCATACGGTACGTAAGAAAGTAGAATGCATGAGCTTGTCTGGCCGCTTGCCTAATCACCTAAGCAACAAATTACAACTCATAAAAAATTTTAACACATAACATGCGAAATGTAACAAATGTCACCTCTATCTCTCTCTCTCTCTCTATGGTGTCATTACAAGAAACCCAATTTGCAACGTTCGAAAGAGTGCGTGTTTGCTTTCCCCAAGCGTTCCTTATGGCAAACTAGTTCACGTGTATTCTCACGTGTAGGATTTTGTCTTTCAAGCAGGAAATGTAATTACTGAACCTAGAAAAAATTCATTGCATTTATTCATGAGAGGAAAAAACGAATTTGGCGATGATAGTTACCTGCATCCTCGCCAAAGTCATTGTGTTTGAAAAAGCGCGATTGTTTCCTAGTTAAGAAAGGTGATGAACCGTAAAGGTACGGTTTTTTTTTTTATTTGCCTAAGGCTTTTAAAGTAAGATTTTGGATATATGTGTATGGGGGTTCACATGTTTTGTTTTTTTTTAAGAAAACAAATCTCCTACAATTTTACCATTTTTTTCTACTCCATGTTTGTATTTTGGAAATAAATAAAGACTACACGCTTAACCCATTGACTGTCAGTAGGACTAACATTTGATTTTACTTGATGGTAAGACAACATCGATCAAACTTTTGTGAATAACCTCAAGCAGCGGGTAAAGACTCAGTTCGCACTAATCGGCCTGGTCTAAAAATCAGAGGTGTAAGCTACTTTGTAAAATGCTGGTTATTTATAACAGTTACTTTCCATGTAATAAAAACAGGATACTCAAAAGATTTATATATCTTAGACTGCATCTTCAGTTAAGTTGCAAATACTATACTGTTTTATATAACTAGTTTTTATACCAGTTGTGTAACATATCCGACTTGAGAAAATCATAATATTTGTAAGTTCCAAATTTTAGTTGTAAATTTAATAAAAGGTTATCAGTAAATTCCATACTGATGCATTTTTCTACGACTATATTTTTCATTATCGTTAGGATGTTTTATCGAATATTTTTCAATCTTCAATTTCATGAAAGCAGATTATGAAATTAGCAGTCAATTAAATAAGTTGGATCAAAATTCTTAAACAGTATACGCATAAAATATCAAGTGAGCAGACAAAACTAAAATATATGTGAAATTCGGAAGCTAAATGAATCATTTTATAATTTCTTATAAAAAATGTTCCGCAAAAATTTTAAAAGTACACAGTTAGCATAAATGAATGACCGGATTTTAAAAATTTATATTTTCGAAACTATTACACATAATATAATCAGTGCTACATGAAAATAAAGAAAAGCATTCTAAGTTTCCTTTTTGGCGCAGTATAGCCCAGATGCTCTTGCGCCATAAAAAAGCCAAACAAACAAACAAACTTCCTTTTCTAACATCGCTCAATTGATGGCAGCTGTCCTTTAGAACGCTTCTATTGAAATTCAAAATGGCGACAACGAGAGAGAAAAGTTTTTGTTGTGTATTAGAGCATAGGCGTACATAAAAAGTTCATAAGCGGGGGTTTATAGGCTCAATGGGGGGTTACAGAGCTACAACTCATATATTCCTATGTTAAATATACAAAATTTCATTGCAATAGGGGGTTACAACACCCCCGAGACGCCAGTGTATTCGAGTAGGCAAGGGTCTTTTCCGTTATTTCAGCATGTATTTCAAGCCACATGACCACTGTACGACACGCATTTCAACCAGCATGCATTATAAATTACCATTACCGAAAACACTCAATGAACTTAAAGAAAGCATCAGTGCGGCATTAACACAACGGTGGACAGTGAAAAACTGCAAAATGTTTGGAACGAACTTAATTACACGTTTTGTCGTGTTACGAAGAGTATACTCAACGAATACTTTTAACTGTAAAAGAAAATTGGAATGTTTTTCTTTATTTCCATGTGTCACTGATTATATTATGTAGTATAGTTTTGAAGATGTAAATTTTTAAAATTCGATCATTCATTTATGCTAACCCTGTATATGGAAATATTTTACGCCCATGAAATATATTTCCACTACGGTGCCATAGAAATATAAAAGTTTACACAGAAAGTTCGTATCCGTCTTGTACTTATCTCTGCGTAGCGAAAGCGATTTCCTCAATAGCGTAACTGCTGATCGTATGATAAGAAGAGACGCATCGTTGGCTTGAAAAGGAAGCCGGTTGATCACGTCAACGTATCTTCAGACATGTGAGTCGGAACTATACCACAGTGGGACAACGCTGGCAGCAATGTGTTTGACAGAGCACGCATGCCTGTCCCGAGGTCGGCCTGAGATGACAGCTGAACGGGAGGGTATCATTCAGTCCCAAGAGCAGCTACAACGACATCGACAGTATAGTTATCTACCATCCATAGAAATTTACCTTCATCCATAGGACAGACATTGTCACGACGCAGTTAGTTTGGTGGAAAAAAGATCCAGCTTCTAAATTTAAAGGTGTTCTTTCTATTGTGTTCGCCATTTTTTCTTTGAATACATCCGACCTTACATTGGTAAAACCAATGTTCTTTACATTATAGATTAAGAGAGCACCAAAGGTACATTAAAAATGCAAAATTTCAGAAATCGTCCATCGCCGTTGGAAAAATACGCACACATACGCTCATTAATTTAATTTTCGAGGACCCGATACCATTTGTCGACTTAGGTCTCTCCACTGGAATAAGATTTTCTAGAAACCTTCCACGTTGCAACTCACTCTAATAGTATCATGAATGGCCAAAAATCAACCCCTTGCTTCATCCGTATATGGTTAGCTCCATTAAAATACACCTAACAATAAACATATTGTTATCGGAATATACATCGGAATCCCTTCTCTAAAGAGTTTTCCATAATATTTGGCGCCGGTTGGAGACACTGTAATAACGAAAATAACACTTACGACAAATGGCAACAAACCCTATAATATCTCAAGTACAAGTCTTAAACGTCATAAATTCACAGTCGAGCATAAACTTCAGTATAAAGTTGTTTCATAATCTAAGGACTTCCTTTTGTGAAATGTTTAAACGGTAGTTGTCTGTAAAATAGCTGTTAAAGGCTATATAAAGTGTTCGAAGCTATATAATTTCTATTCCTTCTAGCTCTTTAATAAAGCTATATAATTTCTTCAAAATAGTATTTCCTCCTAGAACCCATAAACATCTACTATTATAACGTTCTGAGTGAATAGCTTCTGTTTGGTAGCATTAAAAGAATAATTACATTTTTACATTTCTGACAGCAAGTTTATTAACAAGGGTGTTATTTATATCGTTAACACTATCATCAACAGTACTTTTAAGCTTTCAGAATCACGGCTGGCTACTTACACTACGAAATACCGCATTTAGAATTCTCAATACTTCTAAAGGTAACTAATAAACTTACAGTAGCGCTCATAAGTATTTTGACAAAGAGATTTTGTTTACCAGCGTCATCTATATTAAGCATTTACTTGCATAGTGATATGTCGTTATTTACTACAGAGTTGCTCATTCTACAATAACGACGAACTAGCGCTCCGTAAGTAATTGCCTTTTCTTTCAGTTCAAATAAGAAAATTCGTTCAAAAGTGTTTTTACATGCTAATTAGTAATTTGTTTTCGTAGATATACTTAATTAAATAATGTGTTATATTTTGCAAAAAGCCTTCTCTTAGTATTTTTAAATTGTGACGGCATTCTAAAAGAAATGAATACTCTAAAGACTTAAAAAGAAGTAGTAATTGCAGCTTTAAGAGAAGTTTGCTCTAAAGCAAGTGTAGCTTACGATTTCAATCATCCAGACAAATTGTAAGTGTGTGGAATAAAGTTTTCAATATCAAGCAAACTCTATCCGATAATCCTAGGTCCGAAAAGTCACGAAAAACGTCCAGCAGAACTGATAAAATGATCAGAAGAAAATCTGCAGCTGATCCCCGCCTAACTGCTATAGACATAAAAGATGATTTACAGGAAAATTATAAAGTTAAAGTGCAGGTTTCCACCATAAAAAGACGTCTAAATGAAACAAATTTAAATGGCTGCCGGCCAAGCAAGGAGCCTTTTATATCTAAAAAGAATAGAAAGGCTCGACTTAGTTTCTCCCCAAAATATCGAAACTGGACTTCTAAGAAGCAATGAAAGCAAGTTTAACCTTTTCTCATCTGATGGAATTCAGTATGTTCGGCGCTTTCTAAACAAAAAGAACGCTGTCAAAAATCAAGTTCCAACCAAAAAGCATGGTGGAGGAAGGTTATGGTATGGGGTTGTTTCTCCCGCCACGTGGTAGGACCTCCAATTCGTGTTAATGGAAACATGGATCGCTTCAAATATTGTGATATACTTAAAAATCATATGCTACCCCATACCAGGAGGAAAATTCACGCTCGTTGGATTTCCCAACATGACAATGACCCAAAACACACATCTCAACATGTCAAAAGTTTTTTGAAGCAGAAGAAAGTGCAAGTGTTTGATTCACCTACTCAAAACTCAGACTTAAACCCAATCGAGCACATGTGGTCAGAACTAGACAAACGTGTCAGACGCCAAAACTACACAAATAAGGATACTTTCTCGATGCACTGTGCCGTAAGTGGAAAAACATTCATCAAGAGCACATTGTACATTTAATCGACACAACGCCGAAAAGATGCACGGCTGTTATTGATTCCAGTGGCTATCCAACCAAATATTAAACACTGAAGTGTTTTTTGCTTTTAAGTTATCAGTCAAAACAAGACTGAGCTATAAAAATAACATTTGTCAAAATACTTATGACCCAAGAGATTAAGATCAAGTATAATTTCTATTATTACAAGCTTTGAAATAAATGCTTTTTTATACATTTTTAAATATATATTATTTCACTATTAAGGTATTTTGTATTCAGATAGAATGAAACATAAAAGAAATAAAATAATTGAACAAAAACTGTTTGTCAAAATACTTATGAGCGCTACTGTACTTCATTGGTCAGATTGTGAAGAACAGGGGAAGGTGCTTTTCATTTTTTCCCTCTGTTTTCCTTTCGTCTGCCTTTATCGCATTTCGAACTATAACATAATCTCTATTCGCGCGGGCTAGGCGGTAGGTAACGATTGCTCCTTGCTTTGGCTGCCGCGTCACCCGTATTCAGATGACAGCAAAAGTTCTCATCGGGCCGCGTCTCCCGTATTCGGGGTGACGCTTATTTGACTACTTACAAAGGATCTTCGAAAATATTTGGACAGATATTCCACAGGATGTAATAAAACTATCGAATTATTATAAAAATGTTTTATTAAAAAAATTATTTGGAGTGTAAAACATTAAAGCATTCTATGCAAAGCTGAGGTTGGTCAGGACATTTTGGACAAAAAGTTGTTTTCTTCAGATTCCCTCATGCCTTTGATGGGTCCATTTTACATCTTTTATTTGAATAACATCGTTTGCATGCACGTCTAATGCTTTTTGCAGAATCATTTTTGCGAACGGCGATATTATGCTGACTTCGTCGAACAGAAGGCTTAGTTGTAATTCTATTTATATTTCTCTTTCTGGGCAATCTGATCTCTTCCTCATCGCTGCTCTCCGAATTTATGTGAGTATCGTAACAGGTTTCTTCTTCACTGCTATATATGACTCACTAAGAACTAACTTTTCCATTTTTCTTTTCAATATTGAAACGAATTAGGGAAGAGATTTTAACTTATACCACTCGGTACTCGGCAAAGATTCGAACTTTCTATGCAGAGTAGCGAGGTGACAAGTGAGGACCTTAGCAATGTATCGATAGAAACAAATGAACAGATATGAGCCAGCAACTTACGCTTTGTACAGCGGCGTGCATGGCCTGACGGAGATTTCGTTGCAAACGCGCGCGGTAGTCAGCGTGTTAAAGATAGAAAAGAAAAACATTCGGAATTGTTTAAAACTTGAAGATTAATTCAGATAATCTAAGGCATTAATTGCTGAGTGGAGTAAACAACTTATCAGGAAGCAAAAACGATGTGTAACGACAAGTTAAATTGATGCTAAATACTGCTCTTATTTTACATGTTTTTTACCTTTGTTCCACCTGTTCTGCTTTTCAACAATGCACATTGTTGATCTAACAGAAACGATACTTCAAAATAAATAATAAATGCAAAAAAAATGAGTTTATTTTTTAACTGCCAGGTACAGGCCTGTCCACCGAATTTAAAAAATGTTTTTTTATGAAAATGAAAGAGTTTTGAAACAAACTTTTCTCTCACGGGGAGTTTTATTTCACAGCTAATAATAGTGTCCAAATGAGGGGCGTTGTTTCATAGCACAAAGTTTACCCTTGAAAAATTAATAGTCCATTTTTTTCTTCTTACAGGATCTGTTCGAAATCTAAACATTCTATGTTTATTCCTCGAGTGATTTGAGCAATTCACAGCAGCACACCCACCCATTTTACCCTATTTTATTAAAAATAACGCACTTGTAAATCACTCAACTTTAATACAGCAGTGAATGAGATCACGTGGTGCAGTGACATTAAAGTGCCTTATGCCCAAGCTCTCTTTTTTAAGAGCCTTAGCTATAATAGTGTTCAACTGTATTTTAGATTGAACTTTTATCTACTACTAATAAGACTACTTTCATATCTGTGTTTTTCAAGACCGCAGCCAGGATTTTATTTCGGGGGGGTGGGGGTTCAAAAAATTCTACAGCATGTATTAATACAATCATGGCATGTAAGGCCGTAGCCAAGTCCCATTAAAAATTTAATTTCGGGGGGGGGACCGGTCCCTAAAATCCCCCCTCTGGATACGGTCATTGTGTTTTTCTTACGTATTACGATTTTAATAAACTCGACAATTCTTGTCTTATTAGTTTATTTTTAGTATGATTTGTTTATATATTTCTTTATACGTTTCCATATAAAGAAATATATGAACAAATAGCAAATGAAAAATTAAGTACATAAGAAATTTCACTTACATATAATTTTCTTTTAATAAAAACAATTAAAATCATTCATAATCATATTGAAGTAAATACTTCAACCTAATAACTGTGCTATAATATATTTTTGATTTTCGAAATATATATTTTTTTTAAATTTTATCTACTTCTCACAATATTTTTCTCTCGTGATACTCTAGAAAGCTGTAAAGAAAGCTAAATGGGTAATATGTTATTGTCTACTCAAATATTTACATGCTACAGGAGTCGAAATTGCTTCCTCTCATATTGTTATAAGTTATAAATATATTGGCACTCTAGTACGAGTATTTTAATAACTATAATTTTATGAGCAAATATGAAATTTGAAAAACGGTTGACATCTCCGATGCCAGCTTAATCTTGGATTTTCCAGTTTGTAGGTTTGCACTGTCTTAATAGCCGATGATTTCCTTTTCGTAACTTTGCTGCATATTTGAAAAGAAGCAGCTTTGTTGAAGGAAATGTAGAAGGCAGGATAACCACTATAGAATTTCCCTCTTCCACATTGTGGTTATTCGAATTGTAAGATCAAATTAACCCTCTTATTTTATCAAGTGGAACGGTATTTAGCGTTAAATAGTTCCTAAAAATATAATTCAAAACCTTCACTAAATTGTTCTCACGTGCCCCTAATACTCGATTATGTTACTCGGAAAGAGCTATTCTTAACGGAAACTTTATTTTTAAAGAAAAGGAAATTTTAAACGAGCTTTTTGGAGCATTTTAGTGATTTAGAAGTTAAAAATATATGCGCCGAGGCTGAATTCGCCTCAGTCGATAACTGGAAATGAAGAATTACAAAGTGTTATGAAAATAATTTTTTCCGGTAGAAAAGTATGTACTTACGTTGTCATCTCCACTTGAAAAATTTGCCAATATACTGACTGGTTGATACATGGTATAGTACTGAGGCTTAGGAGGTAATGGTGGCTTGATTTCTACTGTACAGTACTTCCCTCTAAAGTACTGTTCTTGTAGACCAGTATTTTTTACCTTAAGATCTGATGTGGCCACGATGTTCACGCATTCATCGTAAGCACCGAAGGACGTCACTGTACCTTGAAGCATTCCGGCCGGCGGTTTGCCAAAAGCATCTATCACTAGGCAATTAATTCATAATTATAATATATCCAAGTTCAAAGTAAATATAAAGAAAATTTAAATTTACATATTTTATTTTTCTTTTCGTTAAAAATTGAAACAATTCTTTATTCGATTAGGTTCTCCGGCGCAGTTTTGCAGCTTAAAGAAAGCTTTAGTACGCATTCTATAAATGACATAGACAACTAAGTTTGACCATCCGAGACAAACCTCAGGTGAAACCACATGTTTTTAAAGGTGAAAATGGCAAATCAAATAATATTGAAATTAATTAATGTCAAAAAATATAGATTTATAAAAATGGAAATAAAATATTAAAAGCCAGTAAGAACAAAAATAAAGTTTTTTAATAACTGTGATGTTGTTCTTCATCAGGAGCTGCACAATGTCACTGCTATTGGTTTGCTTTTTCTGATATAGCATTGAGATTCCTAGACACTGTGAGAACCAATTACAACCAAAAGGTACAAAGAAAAGAAGGGTGGTAATTAAATATTATTACCAATATTATTAACACCTGGTCTATTATTTTTAAATGTTCAAGTATCTTTTTAAGAAAAACTTCATAAATCTCAATGTTGTAAGAGGCCCAAAGGCGATCTTACAACATTGATAAGAAGAACTCTTAGCTAAAAAATCTGTATTAACTCCATTCCCATGTAAATAATTAATAACAGTGAAATTCAGAAACTTGCAAAGATTAATATTAAATGTAACCCTCAAAAAACTATTGGTTTTATATACAGATTCTTGGTGAGTAAATACTAAATAACTAAAAATAAGTTGACAATAATTCTAAACACAAAAATGCTAGAACCTGTCTTTCGTAAAAATTAAATGATAAATACATAACAAATTACACTCAATATAATATTCACATTGTAAAACACTGCACAAAGGTCTATTACATATATCAAATAAATTCCTCCACAGATATGAAATGATAAAGGCGCAATATTAATTACTCTATAGAAATGGTAAATACACATTTCCAAATACTCCTCAAAATTTGAATGAAGGAATGCGTATTTGCCATTTCTATGGAGTAAATAATATTTTGCACTCATCATTTCATATCTGTGCAAGAATTTATTTTATACATGTAATAGATTTTTGTGTAGTGTTTTATAATGTGAATATTTTATGAAGTAAAAAGTTAAACTGCGCCAAAAGAAGGAATTATTTTGAAATTAGTTCTTTAGCGGTGGCGGAGGGAGCGCCATATTCTTTTTATATAAATACATAAATATATAGTAAAACCTCCTCTAAACAACGGTAACTTCCGAAGACCGGCCACATACCAATGGGAGAGAACGCGATTCCATAGGATTAGAATTAATGCTAACTTCCAAACAACGACCACCCAGTAGGCATCACAAAAAAAAAATTATATTCAAATGTTCAAATTTTTCAAATATGTCCTCAACCTAAATTGTGCACAATATAAAGTAAAATTTGCTTGACAGTACTTTCTTTCAAGGTACTTCATTCAAACATATGTTCATTTTGTAGTTTTATACGTACAACCCCTTTCTGTGAATACGGTGTCGCTATTTATATCCGACAATTCGAATATTTCGTCTGCGCAAATAACCACTGACCCTTAGAAATTGGTTTTTGACAGTTCTGGTTTCTGTTGTTACCATTGAGTAGTATCATATCAACCTAACTTTGTGGTTTGAACGCCAGTTTGTAATCACGATGAGAGTTAGTTCGTTCACGAAAATTCGTCTAAAGGAAAAATCAACGCTACCCATGATATTAAAGAGCGTAAGTGTAATTTAAAATTAGCAAAAGCTTTACTGCCAGGGAGATCATAGATAAATGAGATTTTAAAAAATAGTGAAGATTATCTACAGCAGTCCTTTCTAGTTGTGAACTTAGATAGAAAAACAAAGTGTCGGAAGACCGGAAATGAAGATCTTAACATAGTGCTCTTAAAGGGTTTTTCCACCTGTCCATCAAAGAACTTTCAATGAAAAATATTGCAATTAAAATATTTTTTAATTGCAGAATTTTTCTCACTTGATGAACCTGAAAATATAGACAGAGATGATGGTGGGGAAGGGTTGGATGGCATTGTCAGATTAACAGGAAATATAAAAGTGAATTTATTTGATGGGACAAAGGTTTAGGAATTTCTGTTACGCATAATACCATTCAGGAATTGTTAGAAAATATGATGGAAGGGGAAGAAAGTGATGAGGAAATGGACGCGGAAGAGAGTGTGGAACTGACACAAAATTCTAACATTAAA
>QLNU02015360.1:44597879-44614820 GCA_006491805.2 Dysdera silvatica
TATTATATTTTCCTTTTCCGGACCAATCAGACATAGTAATAATGGGTTTTGACATTTGGATAAGCTCAAAAGGTATGGGTCATGGTTGCGTAATAGAGCTTTCGGCCATGGTTCAAGATAACTCATATGACACCTGCATCAAGGAAATGGTTATTCCTATTTAATTTTAACGTTATGTTTTATTCAAAGCAAACGTATCTTAAAAATATGGCATAAACAAAGATGGATTTTGATAATAACTAGAGGAGATGAAATCAATAATTAGAACTTATTTAGTAGAATTTAAAAATATGCTCGAGTTTTTTCTTTTCCTTCAAAAAATAAATAAATAAATAAACAAACAAACAAATAAATACTTGTGATAATCACACCTAATAAGCAGATGTACTTTATAATTAAATGCTAATGCCTTTAACGTTTTGTACCATCAAAACAACATTTATTTGAATAATCATTAATTTATGAAGGAACGCATTAAAAATTTTGTTCTTCATTGTCATAAAATTAACTCGATATTCTTCTGTAAAATATTAATTAGATAAATTAAAATGAACAATAGGAAACTAAAGTATCAGAATATATTTTTACAGTTAATTTCAAATTTTATACAATTAGCTTTCATTAGAAAATAGCAAATTTCCTTACTTCGGAAAGCCCATGGCCTCAGCCTTCGTAGTCCAAGTAGTAATTGAAAAAAACTGGTGTAACATCCATCAGTCAAATTTATTTCTGATGACGCTCGAATTAATAATGGTAACGCTTGTCTGACAACAGCATCTACTGATTCACGAAACGATTCTTCTAAATTCTCCCACTGATGGAGAACGTGAATTGGATTTAACGTATCCAGGACTTCTCCATCTTCTTTCTGCCCTTTTTTAACAAGAGATTCCAACTCCGAGAAAGCACTTTTTGACTGGCGATTGCGAAAAAGAGATTCAGCATCCCAATTTCGTTTGTTGAATTTGTTATCGTCTGCATCTGAATCGGATAATATATGTAAGGGATCTTTTAAACGAGAGTCGGTGTCTTGCTGAATATTGCTCATTGGCGAAATATGATGGCTTGTGTAGTTTTGTGATATTCCACTGTTTCGAACATCATCTTCGAAATCACTAGCATTCATTAAAAATGCGTATAAATTTTCATAATTTGTCAAGTTCAACATATTGTTGACTTCGTTTTGAACATTTGCAGTAGTTGATTGATTAGAAGATGAGTTGGAATGTAATGTTAAGTTTTTGGCAACACTCTTGTAAGTTGGATAGCTTTCCTCGTTATAATTTGAACTAAATGGTATCGTCTCAAAATTATTGGTACCTTCCTCTTGAGCACTCTCATGTTTAATAGTGCGAGTTTCAAGACTAGGTTCTACTGAGGCGTAAAGTGATTCTATAACATTAAAATTGGTTTGGTAGTGATTAATTTCGGATGGAACATTTGATGTATGGTTCTTGGGTATATTTGTAAATTTTATTGCTTCTGGTGAATTTTGAGGCTCTTTTGTAGTTTTGTTTTGAAATAAATCCATTGCAGGCAGTTTTGTCTTGCTTACGGTAACAACTTTTTTATTTTCACTTCTGTTAGTTGAGTTTTGCGGCATATGTGGATGCTGTCCTTGCTGCATTGATACATGATCTTGCTGCTTCATGTCCGGTGAGATAAGTACACTATCAAGTATGGCTTCAGAATCTGTGAAAGGTTTTCTTCTATGTGAGGTGTTAGCTGCTGTTGGAAAATTCGTTGAATTCGTCAATTTTTCATCGTTATTAGTATCCAGAGTTGACAATGACTTTGAAAGAACTTCCGGGATTTCTACAAAAATCAGTAAGTAGAAAATCGTTTGCACAACTACAATTCTTTTTCGGCGAGATCTGCACATATTGATGAAAATGGCGAAAAAAGTGTAAAGTTTATATAAAAAGTATTTCGCACACTCGCGGTAACAATACTCACAAAATTTGTTATTGTTGAAGTATTACTCTAGACCAACGTCAAGTAAGAATCAGGTCCAACACTTGTTTTAAAAAGTATGTTTTAAAGTAATTATTTTCTGGTGAATGCATCCTCAATTTCATGAGTCCGGCGTCAACACTAAAAGCACACAAATAATAGGAAAGTTGGGCAAACACATTTTTGTGTACACCCATATCATTCAAGAATAATAATATTTCGTTCTCCCACTAATATATTTAATAACCGAAACTTTGGCTATAACTTTTTAAGAGTCATCGGGGAAAACCATTACTATAACAAATCATTTATCACAATAGGACACGCGCGATACAAACGTAAAAACTTTAACCAGAGGAATCCTCAGCGTTTGTTGTAGAAGACAAAGTTCTCTGACTACCCGGATGGAAGCTGTCAGGATCGAAATCGAAAGCTTTCTATTCACCACTACTGACAACGTTCTTGTAATCGTCCATTTCTAAACTAACTGGTTAGCTTTGCTCGTGAAGATTTAGTTCGAAGCGGCTTTCGGAAATTAAAGAAGAAAAAAAAAAAGAAGGAAAAAAAAAATAGTTGTTAGTTGTTTCCTTGCCAACTTACAGGCATTCAGTTTCACTTTTCGGAAACAGCACTTTCACATATCATGGCGGAAACCAGCGACACCAGTTGGAAATCTGTTATTTAACCACTGGAGGCAGTCGTCTATGATTTGAGAAAGTTAGCAGCCTCAGGCTTTAGGCCGCAGTTCCACTTCCCTATCTAACTTCAAACCTCACGGAATGTATTTCAGAACAGTTTGAGGTGTAACTACTTTTCTTGTCTTTCTTTTACATTTTCTAGTACAAGAGTTACGCCTTCTGACTTTCCAGAGGAAGCTCTGTTATTTTCTATTTTTGCTACAAATTTAATACTCCAAGGAGTCGAAATATCGCTAACTGCTAAAAATGTAACTTATTAATAAGCACTGTGATTCAATTATGCCGTGAAATATAAGTATTTGTGAAAATGAAATAATAAACGAAAGGTTTCGTTTCTCACGAAAATTAAGCTAAACAAATGTTTTATATAAGCAGCTTCTTCATATAGAATTCTCATTCTACAAAATTTTGTAACTATTAGACTTTTTATTAAGCTTTTTGATCTCAAGATCAGGTTTTGATATATAAATAGGCATGTTAGGCATATGTCCGGGCGCCAAAATTTCAGGAGTGCAAAATTTTAAAAGGCACGGCTAACATCTTTTTTAATTGCAATCCATCTACTCTAGAATCCCATTTTATGTCGCATTTAATGAAACGGAGCGACGGAATTCTATTTCTTTCTTTTAGCAGGAAATTACTAGTAAGCATCTATGAAAAATTTACTTCATAAACACATTTTTATACTGAAATTAAACTATTTTTACACTTATTACTTAACTGAATTTTAAATATTGTAGTTACATTATTTTTACTAGTACATATGTGTAAACCCGTGTATGTAAACTTTATCGAGTTATAAATTGCAATCAGCAACGTAAAGTTTTCAAAATTACTGGGGGTATATTATATATATTTATACATTACAATATATGTAAAATTGCAGTTTATTTCAAATTATTGGGGAGGGGGCTCAGGTCCCACGGGCAGGGCCAGATTTATCCATTTTTGCGCCCTCAGCCCGAATGTTTTTGGCCCCCCTAAGCGTAGAATTTTTTGGCGGTAAAAAAAAAAAAGATATATAAATATGGGGGGGACCCCATATATATATTTACATCTTTTTTTATACACTTACTTTTTTTTGTAGTTCTATTAAAACTTAAAAATCAAGGTGCTGCACGTGCATAACCAGGCACCACCCAACCTGTATCTAAGCTTATGCCCCCCACCTCTACTCGCCTTATAACTATATTGTCATGTAAGCTAAAGCTAGAAAAAATAAACTGAAATAAAAAGCATGCACTTATTAAAAAAAATGGGGATGTCCCCAATTCATTTAAATAGGTATTGAAACAAAAATTTACTCACGATTTTTATCTTTACAATGCCTTCCGCCTTGCTTTTTTGCAGCCAAAATCGTCAATTATGTCCTCGTAATCGATCTCCTTAGTTCGATTGTAAAAAAATCCCATATTATATAAGATGAAATTTCGGTTTTCGTAAAATAAAGTAAGTGCAAATAGTAGCAGGATTTTTGTTTTGAAGTATTGTTTTATTAATTGTTATTTTATAAATAGTATTCCTACATTTACATCGAAAATTTAAAAAAAGAAATATTTATCCTTCCTATTTTCATCAATTCATAGCTGAATTAAAGCGATTTCACAACAGAATTTTTTTCTTCTGTCAAATTTATATTTTTTGAATGTTTCGTTTTTATTTATTTTTTTCACCGCCGCGTTTCAATGCGCTCTTAAAATTTGCGCCCTAGGCCTAGACCTAGTCGACCTTATAGGAAATCCGGCCCTACCCACGGGCCGGATACTCCACGCCTATGAGTATACTCGAACTCGGTTATCACGGCATTCAATTGACCATCAAAATTTTGACGGTCATATACAATACAAGGAAGGTAGTTTTGTATTCCTGACCAAAAAGATAACGAAGTCTGTCTAAACGTTAGTCGAAACCAGTTTTTTAACATTACGCCTATAACGTTGAATCCTATTTATAAATCTAATCTACTTAAAGCTACATCAAATTATCTTGCTAATGCTGTTAGTCAAAAACTGCTTCTAAGTAGGGAATGCCATTCTAATATAAGGTGGAAATGGTGTATGTGTAAAAGGATTGGAAACCATTGCTATACAGTGACGAAAGGTGATAACTTCCATCGTTAATGACCATAAAACTACCTGCTATTAAACGTCTTTTTCCTTTATCCTAGTTTTTCTTAGTTAATACACGTTCTGCTCTCTCTTTTTATGGCGAATGTTTTCATTTGACAGAGTCAAATTAGTTTCATAAGAAAAAAAAATATACAACGTTTACCATCCCTGGATCGAACTCAGAATTCGATATAGTGACAAAAGCCACTTTCATCGTTTATAATCATCAAACTGCCAACCACTAGAGTTGTTTCCTTTTTTCTGTATATTGCGTTATTTAGCATGCTCAAACCACATTAAAAAAACACGAAGTTCTCGAGAGTTGGGTATCGAACTCAAGACCTTTTACAGTAATAAAAACCACCGCCTCATCGTTAATGACCATAAAAATGCCTGCTTTAAAGCTTGATCATTTACTTCAGTGAACATAAAAGAACTTTCTTAGACAACGTTATGTATGCGCAAAAAAATGAAAATTTAATCATACGATGTATATTTCAACCAGGCTTAGCTGGTCTTCTTCAGGAAGTTGTAAACAATTCTCGTGTTGCCACTTCTTGGAAGCGTTGTTACCTAGCCGGGGCATCTGTTGACATGTATGAATGAAGGATGGCCGTAGTGGGTAGAAGTGTAGACCAAGTTGGGCTAAAATCGGCGTACTATTTTGGTCATTCACAATGTTAAATTTCAAAGCTTTTATGTGGAAAGCTTCTAAAAATCAAGTTCAAGTGGAAATTTTAGCTGAGAAATGATGGTAGGCTCTAGGAAATTGAATTTCTGACCATTTTTTCAGCAGTGCACAGTTATGGATGACTTTTGAAACTCAGCCCATTCAATATATCTTTGGTGTTCTTTTAACCTACGTTTTAAGGCTCTCTTTGTTTGTCTGATATACGAACATCCGCCTTCACAAAAAATTTGATATATTCCCCAGCGTTGGATGACATGTAACTTATCTTTAAGGGTGGGTTTAGGAATTTTGTTGGAAGGAGGGAAGACGACACGGAAATTAGCCTTTTTTTAAATTTTTTCTATGGCGTACCCGAGTTTCGGTGAGAAAGGAAAAGTTACGGTTGCAACGAATTCTTTTATGGAATTGTTCACCAAAGTTGTAGAGGGGTGGGGTTTATTAAATTTCGCCACCGCAAGGTCAATAATATTGCAACTGTTGCCCCTATTTAATGCAACGGCTTTTAAAATCTTTAGTTCATTGGAAAGAGCTTCTGGTGTTGAGCAGATCTTTAACGCGCGATACACAAATATATAAAAAGCCGCCATTAACTGTTTGATCAGATGGCGTGATTGGGAGGTAAGGAGACAGAAGAAGGTTTGCAGTAAACCGTTGTGGTGAACTTGTTCTCCGCTCTCTTGACCAATACATCCAGGAAAGCGAGAGAGTTGTTTTTCTCAAATTCAAGGGAGAATTCGATGTGTGGATTCAGAGAATTTATTGTTTGAAGTACCGGCTGGATGCTATCTGATGGCCCCTGCTGCAAGATGAAAACATCGTCTACATACCTTACCCAGAATTTAAAATTGATTTTTTCAAAAACTCCCAGTTCAAAATAATGAATGTAAAAATTGCATAAAATGGGAGAAAGCGCGTTTCCCACTGCCATCCCTTGAGGTTGCTGGTAGTATTTCCCTCCATAAATGAAGTTTGTGTGAGTCACGCAAATTGTAGTTAAGGCGATGAGTTTATCAATTTTGGGCTGTGAGTAGTGAAATTCATTCAGCCGTCTTCTTAGGCAATCTAGGGCACCGGAAACAGGGATGTTTGTAAACATTGACTTGACGTCTAGTGAAGCCATTATATAGTTCAACGGATTTAGATTTCGGAGATTCACCACGAATTCGATAAAATTTTTCAAGAGAATTTGTTCTCCGAGTTCACATGAGAAAAAACGGTGACCAGGTATTTAGCCAGTTTATAGGTTGAGGTACCGATATTGGAGATGATAGGTCTGAAGGGCATGTCCGGTTTATGTATTTTTGGTAGGGCGTAAAATCTGGCCAGGGTAGCACAAGAGGAGAAAAGGAACTTTTTTTTTGTTTGAAACTTGTGTGTTTGAAATTGTGTCAAGAAGGTAATTCGTCCTTTATAAGCATCAAACCACCAACTTTTTTTTCCTCCTCATTTCAAAGCGCTGCTTCATTTTGCATGTCCAACCTTTTTTTTTTTTTTTAAGAAAAAAAAAGACACAGTGCTCGCAAGCCCTGTGTCGAATTCAGCACCATTCACAGTGATGAAAAGCCACCTTCATCGTTAGTGGCCATAAAACATATATAGTTATAATAATATATAGTGTGTAATATAAAAGCCGTAAATTTGACGCCACCCCAGCCACCTGTAAATATTAATTTAAAAATAATTTCTTTTTTGGGGCAGTTTTTTTCCCTAGGGATTTCCTCAATAGTCAGTTGAATCTTATTACAAAAAATACTGAATAGTATTACAAGACGGAAAGTCACAATAACAATTAAAATTTCCTTTCAATGTAGCTAAACCACAAGTACTTTTTCTGATGTCTTAATTATCTGTTAATGTCTTAATTATATGTTATGATGATTAAATTGTTTTAATATAAAAATCAAGGCCTTATACGAATTTCAATAATCTGGAATGTCCTCTGTACAGTCAAATAAGCTCATCCATTTCGATGTAGTTCTTGCTTTCCTAATTTCTTACTCGCAGTGTCATATTGTATCATACGAAGAATCCGTACATAGTGTTCATTCTATATCAGCCTGAATTTATTCAGAAAATGTGTGGAAGTAATGTTTGCAATTACATTTTTTGCATTCAGAGAACTTATATAACATCAACTTGATTTATTGAAACTTATTTAAGAATAAGCGCTTAGATGATCAAATTGGATTTGGCCTTGTCTGCACTTAGAGGTTGTTGGGCCATTTTGTCGCCTCCCTTGGCTTGGCGCCCAAGTGTTAAAATTCAATTTTAACACTTTCAATGTTCTTTTCTACAAGAGGTGAAACTAAAAAAAAAAAATATTTTTCTTCTCCAAGATAGTCAACTGCGTATATGTCGTCTTCATAACTCATTTTTTCCTTGTCTTACGATGTAAGTTTGTGACCAAATATATTTGACAATATATTTTTCTCATACACGTCACATTAAATCCTACGGTAAAATTTGAATTAACTAATCAAATGGGCTGCTTATTGAAAATTACTTCGCAAATTATTTATTAATTATTTTGTGTCTCTCTCTTTCCATGCTTAAATAAATGATTACATGAATACTACAATCTTAAACTGGCTTGCAGAATTTGTGGTATAACTCCTTGGTTTCATTTTTTTTAAATGCATAGGCACATAGGCACAGCACTTATACGATGCTTTTTTCATCGTATATGTTTCATTAAAACTTCCACAATGAAACTTCATCATCCAAATAAATAAGCGGAAATGCATATAATATTTAGTTTATTTTGATTCGAAAACGTAACCCAGTCTGTTATAAAAAAAAAGAACTTTTAATCAAAGAGCACTTTTAGGTATTTGTATTTACTGATTCCAGCAACTTTTAGCCACTTATAATGCAGTCTTTGCTTAATAACGTTTCAAAAGAGCCAGAACAGTCATTACTATAATCTTGTCATATGGGGAAGGAGGAATTTACGTTGTACGCACCCATAAAACTAAGTCCTATATATTGCCATAAAATTAATCATAAATATTTTTTTACTCTCGCATATCTGCTACAGTTCTGATGACCCAACTTCAAAATAGGTTGCGTTTCTTCCACCCCTGGAGCTCTGAGCAGCACAAATGAGGAAAAATTAAAAACTGATACCTTTTTAAATACGATAACAGTCTTCCTGCAGAGTAATACTGCACTCTGACCCGTCGGAATGACTTCCTCTAATCATGAGAATTAAACAGTTTAACAATGTACACACGTTTATTTCATCCGTATTTTTGCTTTCCACAGCCTCATTTAGAAAAACAAATCAGGTTTATAATATAATCGGCTATTGTAGAAGGAAATCTCTCTCGTTTCTTTCCAATACTTCCTTCCGCCAATGTTTCTTTCTGATAAACGATTATGCCTCTGGCGTGTGACTGACTATAGGTGAAGCGGATTAGTGTTATACAATCGATAAGAGGTTGAATGATAACAAAGATTGCTGATTTGAAAACAGTAATGGCCGCTAATTTTCGCCCGTTTTAGATAATCTGATTTCTAAATTATGATCCATGCTTAAACTGCAAAAGATAAAATATTATTTTAAAAAAACTGAACTGCCGTTACATAATCTTAATAAAAAGGGGTTTGCCTGTTTTTCTATTCGAACGTTTGCAGTCGCAGTTTCATGCTTAAAACAGAAAGTATGTACGGATTGCGTATCAATAATGCAATTAAAAACTTTAGCTTATAATATAAAAAGCAATTTATAGCTTTTATTCGTATATCCAGTGACGTACGCAGGATTTGATTTCGGGGGCTGAGCTTGAAATGTCCGATTCTGAAAATTTTATCTGTTCTAAGCAATCAATTGATCTATATTTATTAATTTTAATTAATTAATTAATCTATATTTATCAATTCTAATCAGTTATTTGAATGATTAATTAATATTTATTAAATTCTAATTATAGCTATTAATTTACGAGTCGAATTTTTTTATTTATCTGACGCACCTCTAAAATCGATTAATTGATTGATAATGAAATTACTGGTCCAGATCAGAGGTCGCCAACCTTTCGGACCTCACGGACCACTAAATTCATAATTTTAAATCCCGCGGACCACATTTCGTGAATTTAGTGCAATATAAAGGCAAAAATTGTCATTCAGAATATGAGAATTTCTTAGAATATTATTTTTGTTTTATTATTAATCAAACATTAAAAATGCAAATAATGTCCAAATTTTTCTGCAGACCACCAAAATTTTCTCGCGGACCACCCATTGGTGACCCCTGGTCTTTATCATGAGCTGAAACATACAAAAAATATTTATGATAAAATGTCTAAACACACCAAAATGTTATTTCATATCAAATCAATTAACAATGTGAAAATACGAAAAAATAACAATAAAATTTGAGTTTACACATGAGAAACACGCATATTTTTATGATTAATACTTAGCTTACATTGGCAAAATTTGGATTAATGATTTAAAAAGTATACAATACTAAATAATGGCTTTGAACTGTGGGAAAAAAGGGCAGTTTCTTTTGTGTGTAAATCTAGTTATATAATGACATCTGTTCTAAATATTGAACTGGAGATGTCTTGCATTTCCAGATCCTACGAAGTATTAATTACTTCGTCATTCGTAATGTTTAGAGCAAACTCTCCATGTATAAAAAGCAACGCAAGACCATTAAGCCTATTTTCGCAGATTGGATTTCTTAGGCACGATTTGATTAACTTTAAATTGGAAAAGTTACGTTCCACAGAAGCTCTAGGAACTGAAAGTATAGCCAACATTTTCAACAAGATACGTACATTTGGGAAAAGGTCTCTATCACATTCATCAATCGTCAATTGCGCATGTAGGTTTTGTTTCCCCAACTCCCCTCCATTTTTGCCTCCATATATCCTATTCTCCTACAAAGGCATCTTCCAAATAATAGCTCAAATCTTCTTTATGCAACTGAACTGCTTTTTAGATTTTTGGTGAGTCAAGGAACATTTTGTTGAAGAGGAAATTATGTCCTCTATGCAAAGAATGTAGACGGTAAGTCGATGGTAAGTCTCCGGATCAGTTGGTGGAGGGTTTGGACTATGTTTCTGAAAACCAGAGATTCCTGGTATGCTAAGAATAACTTTGAGATGGGAGGCCATTCTTTGTGCTTGTGTAAACAATTGACGAAATTCGAAAGTGGCGTCTTCTCGAAGATTCTCAATGACAGTCATAGTCTCATTAACTCAACTAACAGCACTAAATAGGTCAATATTCTATTTTTGAAGACATTTTGAAAGATTATAAGTTAATTCCAACAATTTTGAGGCTACGACCAAGGCTGATGGGAAAAATGGTATACATATAGCTTACTGTTCGAAATAAGTGAGGCCTTTTTGGAATGATCACCTGGCAAGTCGCTAAGATGCTCCAAAGCTTAAACAATTGGCATAACCATTTCTTTTTTTTCACTTTTCAAAGAATAACACAGCTTCCTGACGCTCACAAAATCTGGTTTCACAAAGGACTTAAGTCTATAACTATCACAATTTGGTTCATGTTTTTAATTGTATCTTCCAAAATTTTTATTCGCTTTGCACTAGCTCTATGAAAAGTTCAAGTTTCTGATATTACGCCCACTGCGTTCTGAACACATTGGACTTTAAAAGAATCTGAGAGGCATAGATTTAAGCAGTGGGATACACAGTGGGCGTAAATAGCTTTTGGGAATTTCTTCTTTAAATGGGCTTGAACACCGCGAAACTCACCTCTCATGGCGGAGGCTCCGTCGTAACCCTGCAATCTTAACACGTATCCGTCCGCATGACGAAAATTCGTCATTTGTATATTGCACTAAATAATTGATTCTTGGTTTTTTTTAAATCCGAATAAATTAAAACGAAATTTTTACCAAACAGAGATAATTCTATGAAAAAACTGATTTCATCTTCAATTACGTCGTATAATGGTGCAAACGCAAAATAAAATAATTTAAAAACGTATTAGTCGGAACTGTGTACAGAAGAATTTTGTTCAAAGTTTAAGCGCTTGGGTGTTCGGATATCCAAGAAATTTCAGGGATATTACTGTTAATTTTCTTAACCTATTTTTATCAAAATCAAATAATAAAGTAAACCCACTTTTATCACCCCACTTTTATTAAAATCAAATAATAAAGTAAATCTAAAATGGAGAACGAAAAAGAAATATGTGCAGACAATTTATCTTATTGTGAGTCTAGTGATAACATTGAAGATCTTTTAAAATCTAATTTTGATAGTGATGATAGTGATATTGTTGTGACAAGAAAACGCCCACGTTTAAATCCTTTACAATATAGTGACTCTGAAAATGATAATGATTCTGAAAATGATAATGATTCTGAAAATGACTTGTGGTCTGATACTGACATAGAACCCGTTTTGGAACCTTTTGAAGGAGTGCCTGGTGTAAAACTACATGTATACTGGACTGCACGTATACTATATGTATACTGGAACATGTTTCGAACAGTACCATTCGTTGAAGAACTATTAATTATTGATAAAATTAAAGTTTCTAAAATAATTTGCTGTGTCTAATAAAATAATGAGACTATAAACTTTACGTTTTCAGTAATTAATTTCAACTTTTTTTTGTGGATTTAATTTTTATTTAACTTCAGAAAGAAAAAAATTAAAAATAAAGGTGTGTATATATAAATACAAATTCATTTTATTTCATTTCCCAAAATTTCACTAAAAATTATATGATTTTTTAAAAATTAGGTTGTTTTTATATAGAGCATATCGTTTCTACAAATAGTGTCAAAAAATGATGGCATTTGGTCAATGACAGCGCAAATAATGCCGGAAGAATATGTGTTAAGATGAAAAATATTTATCATAGAATTTGGGGTCACAAACTACTCACAGTATCAATTTTAAAACAGTCTGGCATGAATAAATATTTACAACCAGTTCATGAAAAGCACCAGATAAACTCAGGTTAGCTGCTGAAGTGCATAGATGATTAGGACATCGCATTTTGCGCTTCTCATGCACTGGTTGTCAATATTTGTGTATGGTGGACGGTTTTAGAACTGGCGCTGTGAGTGGTTTGCGACCCTAGATTCTATGGCAAATATTGTTCGTCTTGATGAGTATTATCACCCTTAAACTTTGTATCCATAGTAGCGAATCACTCTGTATAAACATACTGTTGTTAATTAAAATAGTTATACAATTCTGTTAATAGGTAACAAAGGTTTAAGAAACCTACAATACAAAGTGTTATATATATATGATGTTTTCTGTAGAATATAGGCTACCATAAGGGTTAATGCGTAGCACAAATGCTTTCTGTGATATATTATTTATTTTAAAATTACTTAGACAATGATCTCTAGACTGAGCCATAAAACGCAAGTTGTTAAAAAAATTCATTTTCATTATCTCCTCACAAAATTTACAAAAGAAAATGCACATTGAAGCTCAGTGTGATAATCCCTTTCGTAGCAATTGTACGGTCCCTTAGGATGGCAATAATATCTTAAAATTTGTAAATATGAAAAAGTGTCATCAGCTGTCTCTCAATGATCCAGTTGGCAATACACTAGGGCTTTAATCAAGAGGTCACTGGTTAAATTCCAGCCCTGAATAAAACCCATTTTCTTCTTTTTGACCTACCCCCATATTTATAATGTTAAATTCATAAGATTTAGTTTAAACCATAGACTGTGGATGTTAATGTCTAGTTTAAAAAAATTACAAGTAAATAAATGTTAGATGATAAATTACGTGCAAGGATGTTTACAATAAGTGATTTTAAAACAAGTGTACCAGGTTGGACGTGGAACCATTTTCAAGGACTGTTTTCTTTTTCAAGCTCCTTCAAATACTGTAAGCATGGAATGGCGATATTGAATCTCATGTTTCCTGTAGAGAATGGGAAAAACATTTACACAGAAAAAATTATCAAACTTAAATTCGAGATTTCCATTTATAACACTTTTGATTCTGTATGCAATGAAGCAGCATATATATATATATCATCATCATCATATTCAACCATTATCTATCCACTGCTGGATGAAGGTCTCTCCAAATGCTTTCCACACAAGTCTATCCTGAGCAATTCGCTTCCACGTCACCCCAACCTGTTTTCTTATTTCATCCACCCATCTAGTTTGAGGACGTTTTCTAGGTCTTCGGTGGTCTCTTGGAATCCAGTTCAGAATTTCTGTTGTCCATCGTTGATCAGTTCTTCTTGCAATATGCCCAGCCCATCGCCATTTCAGCCCTTTTACTTTAACAATGATGTCCTCTACTCTAGTTTGCTCTCTCACCCAAGTGTTCCTTTTTCGATCTCTCCTAGTTATTCCAAGCATGCACCTCTCCATGCTCCTTTGCGTTGTCTGTAACTTTCGTATTGCTCCAACTGTTAGACTCCATGTCTCTGATCCATAAGAGAGGACTGGCAATACACACTGGTTGAAGACCTTTCTTTTTAGACACAAAGGCAATTTCCCCTTCAGGATAAAACTGTTTCTTCCAAATGCACTCCAGCCAAGTTTAATACGTCTGTTGAGTTCTTTCATAATGTTGCCATCCATTGAAATCAGCTGGCCAAGGTAAATATATGAATCAGCAATTTCTAGCTCAATGTTGTCAACTTGTATTTTTGTTTCCTCTACAAAATTATTGAACATGATCTTAGTTTTTTGTAGGTTCATCTTGAGTCCAACTTCTTTACTTCTAGTTGAGAGCTCCTGTACCATGTCTTGGAGTTCTGATGGGTTCGTTGAAAAAATAACAATGTCATCAGCAAACCGCAAATGATTTAAATATTCACCATTTATTTTTATTCCCTTGTTATTCCAATTTATCAGCTGAAAAATCATCTGTAAAGCTGAAGTAAAAAGTTTTGGAGAAATGGTATCTCCCTGCCTCACCCCTTTGCCAAGTTTGATAGTTTTGGTATCTTTATGTAACCGAAATTTTGCACTTGCATTTTTATACACACGTTTCACCATGTCAATGTACACATCCTCAATGTCTGTTGATCTTAAAGAGTTGATGACTGCTGATGTTTTAATAGAGTCAAAGGCCTTCTCATAGTCAATAAATGCAACACACAATGGAAGTTCATATTCATGTGTTCTTTCAATTAATTCTCTTAATACTTGAATATGGTCCACTGTACTGAATCCACTTCGAAATCCAGCTTGTTCTCTTGGTTGAGCTGCATCTAATTTTTTCTGCAGGCGATGTGTTAGCACTTTTGTGAAGATTTTATAAATAGCAGGTAACAAGCTAATTGGTCGGTAATTTTTCAAATCCTCTTTATCACCTTTTTTATGCAAAAGAATTACTGTTGCAGAATCCCATTGGTTTGGTATGTTACCGCTGTTAAGACATTTGGTAAAGAATTTTGCAAGTATGTCTTCTACATATTCTCCAGCTTCTTTTAGGATATCTAATGTAATACCATCATCGCCAGGGGCTCTTCCTTTCTTCATACTTTTTATTGCAAATGAAACTTCTTCTTTTAAGATTTTAGGAGCTGTTCCTTCGACTATTTCAGTGTCTTCGTTTAATCCACTGTTACTTTCATATAGTTTTTTGTAGAATTCTTCAACTCTTCTAAGTATTTCTTCCCTATTTCTTGTTACGGTGCCATCCTCTCCTTTTAATGCAATGATGTGTTTCTTCCCAACAGATAAACTTCCTTTAACAACCCTAAGGCTCTTGTTATTTTCAATGGCCTTCCTTACTAGCTCACAGTTGAATTTTCTTATGTCTTCTTTCATTTAAAACAAATTACACACAAACGCAGTTTAATTTGAGCAGGAGAGACATTTTCCACCGAAACAATTGTAAAATGTTTCTCCTGCTCAAATTAAACTGGACTAATCAATAATAGTGTTACAAACTTGCCAGTGTCGCTCATATTTCTCTCATCTTCTTTCATGCTTTTGCGCAGAGTTTTACAAAGTTCTATGTACTCAATCCTGGAACTGGTATTTTGATTGTCCACCTTCATATCTCTTCGCCTTTTCATGAGCTGTTTCGTCTTCTCAGATAATTTGCTATTGTGCTTTTTACAGGTTACACCACCAATTTCCCCAGCAGTTTCAACTATTGTCTTAACAATGTTTTCATTTGCTTCTGAGATATCACTTTCATCAATAAGTCCTTCCAGTGCAGAAAAGCGATTTTTTAATTCCAACTTGAATGCCTCGGTATTTTCTTTTAATTTCTTTAAATCCACCCTCTTACTTACTTGTTTCCTAATGAGCTTCTGTCGTTCTAATTTAGTATTTAAGTGCACTTTACATCTCACCATTCGATGATCACTTCCAGTATTAAATCTGTTCAGTACACTGCAATCTTCAATAATTGATTTCTTGTTTGCCAGGATATAGTCAATTTCACTAGTTCCCCCATTTGGGTGTTTCCATGTCCATTTTCTTTGCGGTTTCTTCTTAAAAAATGAATTCATGATGCTAAGGTTTTCAGCTTCTGCAAATTCGATGAGTTGATCGCCACGTTCATTCCTTTCCCCATATCCGTATTTACCAACCGATGTCTCTCCTTGTTCCTGTTGTCCAATTCTTGCATTGAAATCCCCCATGATGAGCTTGATATGTTGTTTCCCTTTGGTGTGTAACTCTTTGATTTCTTCATAAAATTCTTCAACCTCTTCGTCGGTATGGCTTGATGTTGGTGCATATACCTGTACTATTTGAAGTTGGTATCGCTGGGTTAGTTGAACAACGAGCCTCGCTGCTCGATCTGATGTACTTTCAACTTCCAGAAGACAGTCTTTAATTCTTTTGTTGATTAAGAAGCCAACACCACTTGTTCTTCCAGTTTCCGTTCCTCTATAATAAAACAAATGTCCACTTTTAAGTTCCACCAACTCTTCACCTTTTCTTCTAACTTCACTGAGTCCTACAATGTCCCATTTGATCTTGTCAAGTTCTTCTTCCAATTCCTGAAGTTTTGCTTCAGAAGCAAGGGATCGTCCATTAAACGTAGCCAAGGTCAATAACAAACGGCAGCCTGGGCCATTCCAGTGATTCTTAGCACCCCCTGCTTTCATGCCACACTGACCGCTGCCTTGATCAGGAGCACTCCAGCACCTGGAGACTAGGGGCCATGGTTTCTGGTGTGTCAACATAATGGAGGAATTAGCCATAATTTCACCACGCTGGCTAGACGGGTTGGTGAATTAGCCCTCCCCTTCCGCCTTTCTATCCGTGCAGCAAATATTAATTTGCCACATAAATAGAAAGCTCAGCCTGCACCACTTGAAGGCGGGGTAGGACACTAGGTTACTGGCCTGGCCGGTTCCACACATCGTCACATACGTTCAGCGTGTGGGTCTCCTTCCAGTTAGATACCAGCAACCCTTTTGCAGGCCATATATATATATATATATATATTATAAGAAGTGTATCCAAAAAGTAAACTCTGTTACCAAATATTGGTGCTGCAGTCATAATTATGTACATACATGCCAAGTTCTTTTATCCATTGAT
>QLNU02015360.1:44624947-44651801 GCA_006491805.2 Dysdera silvatica
AAAACCGTCTAGGAAAGGGAGTTTATTGTTCTGTTCTGTTTCGTATGTGAATTTTATATGTGAGTTTAAGTTATTAAGGTAATGGAAGAAGCTTTGGAGTGTATTAGTTTTAAGTACAACAAACGTGTCGTCGACGTATCTTTTCCAGAATTTAATGTTAAAATTCGGTGAAGATAAAGCAGTTTCCTCAAATGACTCCATAACCAAGTTAGCTACAACACTTGAGACCGGAGATCCCATGGCAGTGCCAAAAACTTGTCTATAGATAGAACCATTTGAGGAGAACACAGCAGAGTCCAGACAAAATTTCAACAATGTGCAGATGTCGTGAGGTGTTAGTGAAGTGCGTTCATGTAGTGTTGTGTCATTTTGGAGGCGTGTAAGTGCGGTGTCGATTGCAAGTGATGTGGGAATGCAAGTGAAGAGAGAAATTACATCGAATGAGACCATAAGGTCGTCGTCGTCAAGTTGTAGGTTATTTAAAGAGGTGCAGAAGGATTGGCTAGTAGAAACAGTGTAGTCGTTATTACCGATTATAGGAGAGAGTAGACGTGAGAGGTGTTGTGATAGGTTATATGTAGGAGAGCTGCAGAAACTAACTATAGTTTTAAGAGGAATATTTTGTTTATGAATTTTAGGTAATCCGTAGAAGGATGGTAAGCGGCCGGAAGTGCATTTTAAAGAGTCGTAGAGATTAAATGTAAGTTTTTTAGATTTATAGAGTTTTAGAAGGAGAGAGTTCATTTTGGATTGAATTGTTTGTGTAGGGTCTTTTGTGATGTGGGTGTATGTATTTGTATCAGATAAGAGTGTAGAGACTTTATGTAAGTAGTCTGGACGATTTAAGACGACTGTAGTACGGCCTTTATCAGCTGGCAGTATGACAAGGCCCTTGTCGTTTCGTAGCTCCCGGAGGGCAACCCTTTGCATAGGCGTTAGGTTGTCCTCAGGAAGTTTTGGACGCCGAAGGAGTCCTGCCACTCTGCAGCGGATATCAGCTGCAACACGTTCGTCAGTGTGAGTATTTTGTAGAGCATTTTCTATGGAAGCGAGAATCTGTGGTGTAGGAATTTTAAGTGGAGCAGGTGAGAAATTTAGGCCAAAGGATAGTACGAATTGCTGTTGTGGTGTGAGATTTTTATTTGAAACATTATATGTAAATATTTATTATATAGGCTGTGTTGCAGCTGTGTACAGTTACAGCTGTGAATGTGCCCAGTTATTTCAATTCCGATTAAAGTTATAGAAATTTATGAATATCTTCTTTTTTGTGTGATCGACCCCTTTTTTGTGATTGGCCTTCTCTTTTTGGTTTATTTTCCATTGCGCTTTTTTGCACAGACATTTTTTGCATCAGCCTTTTTTCTGCTTACCAGATGGACTACACAGAAAAAATTCTGGGACCTTTTAAGAATAGAGCCAGGGTTCGAAATTTCTCAGGTTCACTGTGCACATGCAATTTTATATGTGCACATAAATTTTTAATTTGGGTGCATGCAGTGCACCTAACTATTCAAAAGTATGGCTACTTATTTTTCAAGAACAGTGACCTATGGAATAATTTTATATAATTTTCTCAATGTATCTGCATTTGCTTTGAATTTTTTTTTATTACAAATGAATGTTCAATTATTTTGAAAAGTTGCATTTTGTTGTAGTTTACATGCTTAAATATAGTTGCTACACTTACATTTTACCCGTTTTTAATGTTGAGGTTTACTTTCTATTCTGTTCGTTACTTGTACACTTAACTAGTATTTAATGCACGTAAGTCGTAAGACTTGGGTGCACTTGTGCACCTGATTTAAAAAGTTAATTTTGACCCCTGGTATAGCGAGAGCTTTTGGTTACTTCGGAATAAGCTTGGTGACAGGGGGTTATTATGCAGTTTTTCTGAATGTTGTTTCTGAGACTTTTTTACCTAGTACTTTTCCTGAATCAGTACATTCCTTGTGGGTTAGGCACCCATGGATTATCTGCATATACAGGCAGATAATTTTGGCAGCAATCTTTTGATTCCGTAAACCTTGCAGTAGTAAAAATAAAATGATAAAATGTTTTTCAGACCCAGTACTCTTCCTGAATCAGTGCATGCACCATTTGAAAATTGGTGCCAAATCATTTTCATCACTAGAAGAGACATTCTTTGCATCAGATCTAAGCAGTGAAGTTGATGGATTTTTAGAAACGTCTTTCTCATTCTCTGTAGCTCTTTCTTTTCTAACTATGTACTCGGTAATTAAACTTTACAGTGATGATTCTACTAATATTTTTATATAGTTTAGGATATCCAAACATGAAGTTCTTCAGCCCACATTGGAAAGAGTGATGTGCACATGGGTTCACGTCAAGAAAGAGAATAAAAGCATGGTACTTGTAAATCTCCTGTCGTTAGCAAATATTGCACATGAAAATGTATCGAAACATGTGCAGTAAAATCTTTTAATCTGCACACCATGTGTATTAAAAAAAATTCAGATGAAATATAATCCACACAACTTTAAAACTGCGTAAAAAAGATCCGCATAAAAAGGAATTCGACTGTATACTTCTAATTATAAAAAAAAATATAAAATAGTAGTGTGCAAATGCTATTTTATTAATATATAATGTAGTACTGATAATAAATTGTATGCAAAGAAAGATAGTGATCAATAATTTTTTACATGCTTTACTTTCATTTCAGTCATGCAGTTACCTGGAGCCTAGGAATGTTCCATTGAAACATTTATTGAACATTCGCAACTTCGTAACACCGGAAACTAAGGTTCATACTTTTTTTAGCCTAAGAAATATTGGGTCTTTTTGTTTAATTGCTCTAGTCAGGTTCAACTACTAATTTTTGAGAATGGGGGTGAGGGACGCTTACCAGTCAACTTCTCATCATAGTCTGGGGGTTGATTTTCTAGTTGTTAAGAGGTTGGGATTCCTCCGAAAACTGTAGGTCTCAGATCAAAATAACTCTTTCTGTTCTTGCACTGTAAAACTCAAACAGTTGCTCAGGTTGTTAAAATTTTTGTCAAAGGGCTGTTTAATATTCAGTGAAGGGAAAGATATATATACAGTGGTAGTTTGGTTAACAACAGTAATCTGTTCCAGGATTTACCTTCATTATCCAAAGTGGGATTCCCCATAAGATTTAATTGAAAACTGATCAATTTATTCCTGCTTCATCCCACAATCATAGTACATACTGAAAATGCAGATATAACTCATTTAAAATTTCCTAAAATATAGTAAATCTAATTTATTATATTTGCTACAAAAAATTTATGGTTAATAAAATGAATTGTTCATGAAAACAGTTTTTATTTATCTATCTTCACCGGAAGGGCAATTGGGCTGATTTCGGAATTTTTACATATGGACCTGTAAAAAACATGTTTAGGGTTGTTTGCTTCTGCTTTTTTTTTATAATGTTTCTGAAAATTACATGAACTTTTCTTTAAATAGATCCGCTGTTCTGATAATCTCAGATTTGTTTGCATTCCATTTCATAGCATCATTTTGAACTTCTTCCCACTTTGCCAAAATATTTTTAATTGTAACAGTCATAATTTATTAGATTTTTTCTCCATCCTCATCTTCAAATAAAATTTCCTTTTCATTACATTTCTGCTTGAAAAGTTCTTTTATCTCATCAGTTACCAGTTCTCAGTCATGCATCTCCAGTAATTAAACATCATCTTCCTCTATTTCCAAGTTAAAATCATGAGCACTTACTGCAATATCCTTTACCAATTTGTGTTCTTTATCTGAAGTTTATTACCAAAGGAAGGACACAACACACACACACAGTTTCCTTCATGCTGCTTTGAGACATCTCATTATTACTTCTTTTCAAGCCTTTACAATTAGCCTAATTTCTATAACAATGTTGAATTCTTCCTTCCAAAATTTCCTTAGGATCATATTGGTGGCCTCATACATTTCAAAGCACCTGGTAAAAAGCAAGGGCGGATCCAGTAATCTTTGAGTGAGGGGAGAGGCAATTTGTTTCCCATTCCTATCTTTAGCCAAGTGTCCGGTATTTTTCATTTTATTTTCCATGACATTATCCTGGCTCAAAGGAGGGGGTGATCATTGCATCGCCCCCTCCTTTGATTTGATCCCTTGGATTTGCTCTTGGTAAAAAGTGCCCTTGTGTAAAACTTGCAAAATTATCTATTCAACAATGTTTTCCCCTCGTGTAGCTAAGTGAGATCAGATAGAGGTTCACATCATCAAAAGTCATTAACCAAAGCCTGTGTTGTTAACCGAGAGATTTTTTTTTCTTACATCCACTCATCGTTAACCAAGTACATCATTATCTGAGGCTGCCGTTAACCAAGGTACCACTGTTTTTATATTTTAATCTTATCACCAAAACACCAGTGAGCATGAATTTATTTTGTTTTTTTAAATTTTATCAGCGTATTTATAAGCATATAGATATTTCTGTATAATAAAAATTACTTTCAAACTACCAATGTCTTATATTTTTAAGCATTTCATCAGTGCTAGTGCTTGTTTAATGCATATTGTTACTTAATTATTAATATACTCCATTAAGATGATTGTTAAGATTTACATTAAGTTAATTACATAGCAAAATCTATTAAGTAACCTTAAAATAGAGAGACAATATAGCAAATCAATATTTTATGTAACAAAACTTTTATTTTCCAAAGTGCAACACAAATTCTAAAACTAACCAAACATAAAATCACACATTGACTTATATTTTAACAGAAAGTGAACATTGTATGAAAACTACATTTCTAAGTATATTATCCATAAAAATCACTGTTCTACATGTGTAAAAAAAGTCATTATAATTAAACAGATTTGAAATAATGCAAACACAGGACCACAAAACACAATTACTTCTTTACATTATAAATCAATATATGGCATTCATTGATTAACATAAATATACCAGTTATTTTTGTTTTCCCAGGAACAAAGCATATTGATGAATTTTAAGAAAAGTATCTATAAACAAGCTACATAAAAATAGATATTGTAATCCCCCTGAACATTTTTGGCAGAAAATACTGTAGATTGTGCTTATTATACTTAACATGAAAAGATAGTGAAATGGTGCTTTATTTTTAAATAATATATCACCATGGTGTGTTTAAAACTTTTATTTACAAAATATTAATGGTCACAATATATTTTAAAATTCCCAGAGTCTAAATTGATTATTATGTATTTAAAAAACAAAACTATATCCCAAGTAATATAAATTCGTTGAAAAAATAGAAAATTCATTGCCACATAAACTGCATGCAAGTATACAATATTATTTTAATATTTTGTTTCAAAAATGCAAATAGAATATGAGTTGTACTTATAAATTTGTTATTTTAAAACTAATCAAATGTATTTTGAAATTACTATTTATAAAAATTACTGAAAAATTTTTGTATGAAAAGATGCAAATATATTTTTTAGAGCACAAAATTTAAAATTAGGTCATTTATAAAATACTGTATGACTCTTCAGTAATGATTTATTGAAGCATTATAAATTAATTTTATGATTATTCAATGGCTTTATACAAAATCACTCAGAATCAAAACCAAATGATTGCTAAATTTATTAGCCATTGCCTCATTACATCTAGGAAACACGTTAAATTTTCATTTATGACTAGCTTCTTCTTTTAGATGTTCTAACGTCACCCTCCGTTCCCGACGGATAAAATAACGTTGTAATGGTGTGATGAGTAGATGTAGAGGGTGAACAAAGCAAATCATCAGAGAAACACCACAAAAAACGTTCACCTATATAAAATAAATATATAAATGAATTTTTTAATACATTTAACATTGCATTAGTATTTGCTGTTACATGTTAATCCATTATTAATAGTGATACCAAAAATGTTTCATTACAATATTGTTGTTATATGTGATATTTTTTGCTTTTTTTTATTTGGTATAGCTATTTTGAAAAGCTCCTAATATGTATATCAAGTAATTATATACATTTATATAAATCGAACACTATGCAGATTAAATTAAACAACAATATTAATCAACGTTTTTTGGCGTAGTGACACCAACGCCAATGTTATGGCATCGTTAGGTGGTGAAACATTCGAAAGAAAAGAAACGTTTACTGCGTTTGATGGGACCCTGAACCCACAACCTTCCACTTGCCAGGCGGAGGCTCTACCATCTGAGCTACAAGACAAGATTTAATCTCTTACGAACGTATTTAAAGATTATTTACTGAAGCCAGTCATTTTCGCAGAATGGGATAGTAATATGAACTAACTTTTTAAACCAAATTGCAAAGAGACTGGTATTAAATTGATCGAAATGCCCGTTGCAGCATATGTATTTATATAAATCGAACACTACGCAGATTAAATTAAACAACAATATTAATCAACGTTTTCTGATATAGTGATACCAGAACCAATATTATGGCATGATTAGATGGTGAAACTGGTATCACTACACCAAAAAATGCTGATTAAAATTGTTGTTTAATTATACACATACTCTTCTAATGTTTATTTTCAACTTTAATGTCTACACTTCAAATTTTTATTTTATTCACCAAACAATTTTCTCTTCCAGTAAACTAGATTTTATAATTAAAATAATTTAATATTTATGTCATAGTTGAAACTGAACTAAAAAGTTAATTTAGCAGTGATAAGTGGAACTATTGCCATATGCTATATCACTAAAATTAATCTGTTGAGATACCTTAATGAAGCATAACCTCCATTAAACCTAGTAAAATGGAAATTGTGTGTATAAATTCAATTTTGATTTTGTCACACTAATTGCAGTACTTACTTTAAATAATCAGTTATTCAGTTGTCTAAAAACCAGTTTATCACTTATATGGTTAATGTGTGGAATATGTGTGGTGTTCTCATATAGATAACCACTTGCAGCCTTCTGGGATCAGCACAATTGCTGATCCCAGAATGGATAATAATATCTAGCATGTATTTTTTCAAGGATTAGAACAACAAATTATCATAAAATTACTATTTTATTTTGAAGGAACTTTAGAATTACTGATGTATAGTTTAGCTTAGGTGGTTTGGGGGTCGCATTAAATCATTGGGTCTCATCTCTCGTCTCATCTTGCAGTCTTGGAACAAAACTTGACGAAAGGGTAAAAATTTTTGTAAGCTGTTCATTGGTCATAATTTGTGAAAATTTGCAAATGATTTATTTTACCAATGGTTTATTTTTATGTGGGAGACAGAAAAAGTTTTATGTATAAGAGTATGTAACAGAGTTTTATGTAGAAGACATAAAAGGTATTTGAGATTAAACGTGATGACTTAATGTGTCCTCTGAGCCATCTGTGAGGTTTACTATTCCCATAAATAATCAGATGAGCAGATAAAATTTGTTAAAGTTTACTATGATTTAATTATACAGCAAGGATGACATAACATAGATGTGTCAGATTAGCATAAAGCTCACCTCACCCTGCTAGTAGTGGTGCCATTTTGCAAGACACCAAAGTTAGTCTCTAATGCCAGTTTTTTAGCTACAAAAATTTTTTTTCTGGTGCATTATGTTATCCATTTGCAACCATCTCTCATTGAATCTTGAAGATAGAACGATGTGGTTCCCACACATGTATCCAAGAAAAGAGCCATGCTGACATGTTTTTAGTGGCTTAATATTGAAATGATAATCTGAGGATCATTATTTCAAGTTCAGCCTGAGTATAGGGAAAATTTTCTTTTCTCAGGTTTATTAAGCAAAAAATAGGTTCTAATATGAACATGGTGTTTGTAAGCCATAAAAGTCACAAAAAAAGTGCCAAAATTAAAAATCAATCATGAAAATGTCATGAAATTTGAATGTTGGTCACAAAATTTTGACATATTTCTAATCTATTTTAATTGCTCATTTTTTGCTAAAATTTCTGTCCTTTTCATTTTAATTTTTTCATTCAGATTTTTCATATAGCTCGACTTCCGAGAGAAACATGTGGAGTAACAGTGAGAAGTAGGGCCGTCGCGTCATCACATTTTGCAAGGCATGTTGTCTTATTCTAGAGAACTTCAGTGATATTCTCATTGGCTAAAAGCAGCAAACTAAAGAAGACAAAATGCCCTGAAATTTTGAGTAACAGGAAAAGCCTGCATAAAAGGAAGGCCTTATTTTGATTGGAAGTTGTGGGATTGACCCACATGGTAATAATGTTTCTAGAAATGAAAAGCTTGAAGAGGAAAGCAAAATTAATGCCGGATTTTTGTCCTGTGTGGAAGCCGGGAATTGTCAGAAAGTTTGCTAGGTGGGAAAAGTAAAGGAATTTCTAAAGAATGCTGAGAATTTGGTAGAATCGGCATGGTAATGTGTTCAAGCGAGCCAGACTTTCTTTTTTTTTCCCTTAGCTTGTGGTTTTTCCCCAAGCCTATTTGCTTGTAAGTTGCTTATGGAACCAAGCATGTGTATTTTATTTTTTTCGCAACTCATGATATTCACATAACTGCTAACTATTATGGATTATCTGTAAGCATTACAGAAAATGTGCTGATTTTCGTTAAGTCGTTATTTTTACAATGTGTTTCTCAATTTTTGCATGATCCTTGAACTGTAACTTCACCGCAATGTCTTCTCATCATGGGACCCCAGACAAAGCAGGGACAGGATTTATGGTCCCCCCTACCATGTTTAGCATATTCTCTCCTCCCCTCCCCCTTCAGTTTTCAATAGCTATAATGGATTGTTAAGCCTTTTTAAATATATATCCCCCTTTTACATATATAGAGCTCTTTAAGTTTCCATATACATAGAACTACAAGGTTTTTTATTGCATTTTTTTAAATATTTATTCCCTTCTAATATAGAAACTCTTAGGAGATTTTTTAAGATGTTTAATGATAATTGTAAAAAAAGAAAGAAAAGAGAAAATTTGCTCTGGGCTGCTGAGTCTTTGCTCCCTCTGCCCTCAACCTGTCCCAGACCCTGAAACTAGAATTCCGAAATCTATACTAAAATATTTCTTTTATGATCTTATTTTTATGGAGTGTTTGAAGCCATACTTCTAGATGTAGTGTATCAACTTAGCAACCACACCTCAGAGTTTATAAACTCTATAATAAAAAATGGCCTTATGCAATGTGTTCGTTCTCTTCCATATACTTCAGTTTTTCCTCACTGTGGGTACGATACGGCCCATTTTATTTCCATGTAAAATTTTTGCATTTATTTTAGGAATTCTGTTTTCTTAATCAGAAAAAAAAAGATATTTATCAATTACAATCACCTGGTTATTTTTTTAAACCTTCTTCAGCGATATGTCTACATCAAAATTTGAAACCCAGCCGTAACTCCATATTCAATCTGTTTGCATCCTTTCATGAACGAGTGATTTTTCATTGGTTATATTTCATTATAATGGCCCATATACCAACAAACAAATTTTTTTATTTATTTTTCAATATCACAATGATTTTATGGAGACAAGCCACGTCTGATACATGTTTAACATCTATGTTTTAAATACGGTTGGTTTTTTTTGGGTGGGGATTAGGTGAGGGAGAGCGATAAGCTCGAAACAAATTTTAAAGTAAATTGATACATTAAAATTCAAAGTTTTCAATGTTTCATAATTTATTTTTCAAAATGAATATTAATGAATAAATTGTATTCTAATTTTTTTAGTTTTACTGGATATAACATAGTAGGCACCATGATGAACTTTAAAAGTGGAGTTTTGGATTGAATCGCAATAATTAGCTTAGTTCTTTCATATCCTCATCAATTACTTAAAGATATCCCTTTAATAAGAATTCAAAATAAATATTAGTTGTAGTTGAAGGATAATAGTTCTCTCTTATATTTCAAAATAGACCCAAAATGGTATTTTAAAAAGCACTAAATCACTTTTAAAGAGAACTCTATTCATATTTTAACCACTAATTATGGCTTATATTTATCATATCATGAGATATATATCATAAAATGACAATGGAATAACAAAAAGATGCATTAAAAATATTAAAGCTCACATCAAAAACATCTTCTCTTGATCTTGACTCCCAAACATACAAAGGAAACTGTAATAAAGTTATAATGGCAGCTGTTGTACTCATTATTCCCAACAATCTGTTGAAATGACTTGCTGGAAATCTAAAGTGGGGGAAAAAAATTATTTCCTAAATACATACATGTTATAAAACAAGTGCTGATAATTATATTTAAAATGTTAACATCACTTAAAAAATTAAGTGCACTTTTTTCAGTACAAATCAGTCTAAAGGTTTCAAACATTGATAATATTGAATTACAAAATAGGGAGATAGTTTTACGATAAAGACTTCATATTCAGTTCCAGGTTGTTATTTATATTACTTGTCTTTATTTTTTAGACTAAAACCATGTTTACACCTATAAGTTATATTGTGAATAATGTGTTATTAAATTGTAAACTTTTTAAGCTATGTATTTTAACATGGATTAATTCTACACATATATAATAATGCAAGAAATATGCCTAATAATGTTTTTGAACAAAATTCAAAAGTATATTGCTTTATGATAAATTTCTTGCAAAGAAAAGAATGATTTCTCGGTGCCTGGTGGGGATCAAACCCACAATCTCTTGATAAGCAATCAAGTGCTCTTTCTCAGTAAGCTACACGTATCTATCGAACTGCTCTCTGTTAGTGAATATAAAGCTTCACTATGAAATTAATGGCATAATTTATCCTCTAATATTAACCACATCATTGGTTATGATAGGAATTGTTTGATTTTAATATAGATTTAGCATTATACTGTAAAAAGAGGTTTTCAAACTAATTTCGGTACTTACATATTAACAGGCTGTCAGTGACAACTTTTTTGTCCTAGAAATGTAAGGACTGAAAAAAAAAAAAAATCATGACTTATTATAAGTCTGATCTGTGAGGATGTGGCTAAGAGCGGTGATGTCATCACACTTCAACTATTCAGGCATAATTCGAAGTCTATTCAAATGGATAGTGGGATGTTTACCCCAAAGCTGGGGTCTCCCCCACTAACCCTTCTGTGATACAGGTAAGAATAATTTGTTTTCAGGTATGAATTTTGGAAAATCCTCTCTCCCAAATGCACTGCATTCTCTTTCATTTTACAACAAACAAAATGGCGGTGTTGTAACGAGTTTTAAAAGTGTTTTTATGATAAAATCCAAAACAGTGTTTCCAAGTTACGATTTTTGTCCCATGAAACAATTGCCACATTGACACTCTTTCATTTTACAACAAACAAAATGGTGGCATTGTAACGATTTTAAAAGCGTTTTTACGGCAAATTCCGAAACAGGGCTCCCAAATTATGATTTTTATCCCATGAAACAATTGCCAGTTCTAGTACGATGGCGCTAGCGAGTCGCTGACGGCCCATTAACATGTAAGTACCCTAATTTCTAAGAAAAATGGAAAAGTAATTTGTTTTTATGTTCTAACTTTATTTCTTCACCATTTGCAAGGAACTAGTAAAAATGGCTTACCTTATCCTTAGATATGCAGTTGCTACGGCTACATGAAAAGATCGTAGAATCGTTGTGAAAGCTATGGAAACATAAACTGACTCTTCAGTTTCGAAGAATTTGCAAAGTTGGACAATTCCTTGAGCCATGGTAGTAAACAACATAGGCCAGAAACCAGATCTCAATTTAATTAATTTTCTTTTCTCGTAGTCACTTTCTAAGGTAAAAGTATTAGTAACAATTACTATTAGTTATTCATGGACACTCAGACAAATTTTTCGCCATGACTAGTTTAAAATACACAACCATTTTTAAAATGTAAAAAATCAGTTATAACTAACTTTTAGCATGTTTTCATTTGAAGACAAAATACAATGTATAAAATGCATATTATTGATTTAATTATGTTCATACATAAAATTTTCTTTTAATATTACATCTATTAAATAAAACAATTACAATATTTTAACATCACAGTTATTTGTGATATTCTAAAAATATTATGAAAGAAATCAATTTAAGCTTCTAAAATAATATTTATACAATTTGCCTATTTTATCATATTTACTTTAAATCATAACTTGATTTAGAATATTTTTTTAATTACATAAATTTAACAATTATTTAAGTCATAGAAATACTAAATCAATCGGCGTTATAAATTAGTATCATGTAGGTATTGAAACAAAACAGCAAAACTTGTAAAGTCTAAGCGGCTTTGGTAAAAAGAATAATTACGGTAGTGTTTCACTGACCTTGTGATGCTACATTGAGTGTGTAGTCCATTATTATGCCCGCAATTGGAGCTAGCACCAGAGACGACCGCCAGGCCGACCATATATCTTTCAATGTGCATGCTTACTAAAAAAGGACACATGGATCATTTGTTTAAATTTTGTTGTAGTAAATAATTATTAAATTAATATTAAATGATTAATAAAATACATACTTCAATAAATCAATGTATTACTTCAATCTCTTTTAAAATATTAATCTTCATTATAATTTTCTGTTTAATAATAGCTACACACATATAAATATACTAGGTACCAGATATAAGCAGTTTCACACAGTGTAAAAACAAATGCATACTTAATACAGGGTTAGCATAAATGATTCATCAGGTTTCAAAATTCTTTTTATTTAGAAGTATAACACCTACAAAGATGGGTAATATATGAAAAGATATGAGTTTATCTATCCCTAATTTCAACAACACTGCAAGAAGTGAAGAAACGTATCACTGCTACTGTGACAAACATTGCCTGGAAAATGCTATTGAACATACGGAACGAACTGAATTACTGTTTGGACATGTGATCAACGGCATCCGCATTGAATATCTGTAGTATGTATCTAAAACTTGGTGAGTGTATGCATTTCTTATGTATCACCCACCTTTGCAAGTCTTATACTTCTAAATAAAAAGTGTTTTGAAACCCAATAAATCATTTATGCTAACCCTGTACTCAAGACCATAGCAAAGATTTAATTTTTTTTAGAGGGGGGGTCAAAATTTTACAGCATGTATCGATACAATCACAACATGCAAGGCTAGCAAGTTCTATTAAAATTTAGTTTCCAGGGGGGACTGGTGCGTTGGATTTTATCCTCACCGATATAGGCATGCATGTACTTTAAAAACATTTTTTTTAATATTTGTGGAAGCACTGGTAATTACAAAATAGTTTTGTCTAATACACTTTTATGTCTAATCCTCAATTATTATAATATCAATTATTATCAAACTTCTCTGTGTAAAAAAAAAATTGTACAGTTCAATGTAAGACACCATTATAAATACTGTTTATTGTATTTTTTTGTATCCATAGTCACTATTTTCACAAGCATATAATTTTAACATATACCAGAATCAAAATTCAGTTACGTAAATTGCAATTTACTAAGGTAAATATTTGGATTCAACCTTTCAAAAGTTTGCCAAAAGGCTTTGTAAAAATGTACCAATAGATCTTTTCTCAAATCCAAGCTTAAATTCTGCTCCAGATCCATTCTTTGTATATTCTCAGTGATACTAAAATGCCCTTTTTAACTCCATTTGTTTGCTTACCTGTATGTGTATCAGAGCTTATTCTTTCCATCCATAAGTTGAGAGAACCTGCATAATTTAAAGTTGCTAATAATAGCCATGAAAACCAGTACTGGTGTAACGTGAAAGAAAAAGATAACAAAGCCTCTCTGAAAGGTAGCTGCTCTTCACAGGGTATTTCTTTGAGATCATCTTTTTCAATAGATTTATGTATAAAAGATACATCTGTAAAAATAAATGACAACAATTATCAAATGTATGGAAATTTTTGAAATAATGAATGTGACTGTCCATCATGACCAATTAATATATTTTTAATAATATATAATTGTATATATTTTTATAATGACATATAATTGTATATATTTTAATAATATATAATTGTATATATTTTAATAATATATAATTGTATATATTTTAATAATATATAATTGTATATATTTATGAAAAATGTTGATTAGATAATTCGATGTACATGCATTTTTATGCTATAGGGGATAGATATGCCTACTTAATATGCATTCTCATACCAATGTATTAAATTGAATTCTAGATAAACATTTTTATAAATAAATTGCAATACAGATATTAGATCAAATAATCTATATTGTCTTAAGTAACTCCATGAACAGTTTGAGGCAAAAATTCTAAAATTATTAACTATGATATTAGATGAGAGATTTCACAATGTATGCCATACTTGCAAAGACAAAACTATTATTCAAAGTTCCGTATTAGTAGAATAATGTCTATACTACAAAAATGTTAAGAATTGCCATAACTTCATTTAAAATTAATATAGAAGCATTGCACAAGTTTTTGGATACCCATGTCTGATTAATTACACTCTCTAGCCAATTATAAATAATTGACTAAGGTGTTTTATTTTTATGCCTTATATTTGAACAAAAGAAAAAGAAATTAGCCTTGTAAAAGAACTTAACGAATGGTTGCAAATGTTGTTCAATAGGTGCAGTTTTATAGTAAAAACAAAACAGTTCGTAATAACATTAAACAATGTAAGAATTGAAATCAGCTACAGTGACAAAATGTAGAAGAACAGTCTTAACTAATTAAAAATTGTATATTGTCTGTAACATGATTTTCAGTGTATTATTCTAAAATTAAACGTTCTAAACTGATGAACTATTAAATATAGAAAAAACTCGTAACAAATTTTAAAAATCAATTCTTAAGAAATTAAAAATAATATACCTAAAAAATTTAAATTTCTTGTAAATTATTTTCTTAAATTTTTAAATGTTTTCCAAAAACTATGAATTTAGACTAAAAAATTCAGAACAATTTTTATAGATGAAAAAATTTACAGTACAGTAAACACTATATCATTTTTGACAAAGAAAGAATTATATCTCAAAAATTAATAATTATGGGAAATCTTCCTACAATAAAGATATAATAAATTCTACAATGTTTATTTTTATGCAAAACTTTTGTATTACATGATAACTTTTCTATCATAAAATAGATTCACTTTATTGAAAAAATGTATTTACCTTTCATTGGCGATATACTGTCATTTGACTTTCGACTACTAAATGGTGAGGCTATAAATACAAAAAGAGTCCGATACTAAAATATAATTTAAGTTTCACAGAAAAGAGAAACAAAATGGCCACGGAAAATATTTCCTGTATCAATAATCATTTTAATTTATTTTTCATTCTCCCATCCCCCAAAATGTGATATGTTTATAATTCGAAAGAAATAAGTGTGTGTGTAAAAAGCATAGCTTGAAAAAAAAAATGTTTAAAACTTAGATTCTGTTTTTCGAAATAAAATAACTATCAACACGCTCACGAAATGTGTGATTTGAAACTGTTTTCTTGTGCATGACTTTCCTGTAATTAAAAATTGTACCATTTATCTCTATTCTTCACTTATATGTATCGTTTAATATTAAAAGAAGACTGCTGACTTTCTTCAAATTTTATAGGCAAAGAAGAAAACCAGGGGGAGGGGGGACAGGATTTATGGGTCCCTAAGCAATTTAAGAACTCGAGTCCTCCAACCAATTATGTATAATAATAACAAATTACTTTTGTTAAGTTATTAAAGTTCACCTCCAAGCCCCCTTAAGAAACCTGATATCTGGGCATTCCCCCTGTCCTCAGCCCTGAGAAAATGTTCTGTTTGTATTAATGTTTGATCCACAAGTTAATTTTAAATTAATAAATAAGTGGACAGCACCTACAGGATCATTTCTGGGGTGTTAGCTGCCTAGATCCAAAAACAATATCAGCACCTTTATTAATTTAATTAAGAAATTTGTAATGTAAAATGTTTTATATGATTTTTTTAATATTTAAGAAATTGAAAAAGATGTGCAGTATTTTTACTTTTATAACTATATACATAGTTTTAAACAGTTACGATGCAAACTATTTTTTTTTTCCATAAAGTGAAACAAAGATCTTATAATCTTTGATCATAAGGTCAATAAAAATGTGATGATAATATATGAAAAACGGTTTGCGGTCACTCCTGGATTTGGCCGCCAAGGTGTGGGGACGCCTTTTGCACATTTAGAACAGCACTGCTGTATAGTAACGATTTTCAACCATCTCGGGAAGTCCACAGGTCGCAAGAATTTTTTAAACATGCAATGCCTTACTATTTAGTCACAGGCACTAACCTCGTTTCAATCAAAATTATACCTATTTTTTTATTTATCTATTTTTATTCTGTTATCAGATCAGGATTTTTTTTTTTTGGTATGTGGCAAAATTTAGTAATTAGTTTGGGTGTGTTCCAAGATGAAAATGTTTGATAATCGCTTCTGTATAATAACGAAAATTCACTTTCATTGTTAATGACCATCACGCTGGCAGATAAAAACGTCTTGCACCCTTATTTTGTCATTTCTCAGACAATGTGCTTTCTTTTACTTAGGGAGTAGTAGCAGCAACAAACTAGTTACAAAAAGACGAAGCTCGCAATCCTGGAATCAAACTCCAGACTCTGATGAAAAGATACATGCAAAAAATATTGACGAAAAGATACTTCTATTATTATTAGCAACCATCACATTGCCATTTATTAAACCTCATGTTTCTTTGTTTTAGGTGTTTTCAGTTAAAACACGTCATTATTTTTTATATCGGGAATGACTTCATTCAGCAGGACTGAACCACTTTGAAAAAAAAAACCTATGACACGTATAATCCCGAAATCGATCTTGGGACTCTTTATAACAACAAAAAGCCACTTTCGTTGTTAATTATCAAATTGGCAGTTATCAAACGTCTTATTGTTTTATATTAATGTCTTTGGGAGCTTTTAAGTATTATGTAAGCAATATTTGTCCATTTGAACCTCCTTCCACCTAGTACGCAAAATTAACATTGGCTAACATAGGAAAATAAGACCAACGGCAACCTCCTACCACCATCAAGGTATTTACGTAATACTTTCTGTTAAAGCACATTTTGCTTTCTTTTATATGGGGAATGGTTTTATTTGACATAATCACACTATTCATTCAAAAAAAAAAAAAAGACTTTCACGCTCCCGTATAGTTAGAGAAATTCAAACTTTTGTTGGCTGCATAAAAAACTTCTAACTTCCTTATTTTAGTAATTCATATACAGTGTGTTTTCTTTTATATGGTAAATGGTTCCATTTAGCAGGACCAAACCAGATTTTTTGTTAGAGGGAAAAAGAAGACACGGTTCACAATCCCGGAATCGGACCTAGGTATTTATATAGTGGCAAAAATCCACTTTCATTGCTAATGAACCATTGAACTGTCAGACAAAAAAGTGTCGTTTCCTTATTCTGACGTTTCCCTGTTATTACGTGTTCCTTTTTCTTTTATTTGTGGAATGATTTCATTTAGAAGGGAGAGCAAATGAAATGCTTTAATAAAAATCAGCTACATTTCAAAACACATTACTTAACTTTCGACTTCATTGCACTTAAGAAAAGGCGCAATCTTCTCTGTCATTTTATAGTACAGATCAATGTAAAACTCAAGCATAAACATTTTCAACTCGGTGCTGTCCTCCATTTGCCTATCAAACTACTTACTTATGCGAGTGTACCGCAGGCCAACTAAAGACCTCTATCTTATCTTTAAAAAAATACACTGCCAATTCAGGCTCTCACCATTTGGCGTCTCATATATATTCACGGTCCCTCCCTTTGCCGCAAAACTCTGGCCCAACCCCCCACACACACACACACTTATATCAGTGAAGGGCACCAAGAACAAATTCTTGTTACGTTTTACAACACTGGTGGAACAAGCTAGTTTAAAAATGAAAAAAGGGCATCAAACTCGACCGTGTATAGCGACGATATGCAATAAGACTACATTATTATATTCCTACTATTTGGTTTTACTCCCTAAACCTTATGAGCTCCATCAGTAACTTGCACAGGAGGGCCAAAATAAAACTGGTACAGAAATTTTTAATTCTGACACTAAATTTACCTTTTTAATGAACAGGAGAACTGCCCTTTATAGAAGATACTGGAAATGGCCACCATTGATGTCGAAACAGTGCTGTCCTCGATTTAGTAAACGGAGACACACATAGCAGCTCTGCCTGAGGGATGGCAGCAGTAGCCTTTTCAATGTTCTGCTGTAGCTCTTTCAATGTGTGGGGATTATTTGAGTATACCTTACCCTTCAACTTATCCTGTGCTTAATGTCCAGTTTCCAAATCATAACATGATTCTTTCACGAAATTATTAATGTTCACCGTTATGTCTAGAATCTGTTTCATCCATTTGTGGATCAACTCACAGAAGATGAACAACTATATGGATATTTTCAGTGAGATGGAGTAACAGCATACACCTCACATGCTACCATGACATGAATTCATGAGGCATTCGGTGAAGAGAGGACAGTCAGCAAAAGCAGTAAAATCTCCTGGCCACCATGATCGTCTGATCTCTCTCTCTCTCCATGTGATTTTTACTTGTGGTTCAAGTTGACAGGTCAGGTGTATTCAAATAATCCCTACACACTGGAAGAGATACAGCAGAACATTGAAAACGTTATTGCTGCCATCCCTTAGACTAGCTGCTACGCGTGTCTCGCAGTTTACTAAATCGAGCAGAGCGTTACTTTGACATCAATGGTGGCCATTTCCAGCACCTTCTGTAAAGGGCAATTCTGCTCATTAAGAAAGGCAAATTTAGTGTTAGAATTTAAAAAAATATCCGGACAGTTTTATTTTACCACCCTGTAGGAGACAAAGACCTTCAGTTTCCCAAACTGAAGTATTCAGAACCTCTCGTACCTAAGGAATTAAACCTTGAACTATGAAACAGTAGAGAATCAGCTGGTTCTTTAAAAGCTATCGAGAATCAAACCCACCATTTTCGCACAGTAGAGAAACACGTAGCCTCTGCGCCTTAAATATTATTTTTAAAATATTCAGAGGATGTTGGTAATTAGTATATGCATAATTTTTCCAGGATTAAATGTGAACATATTGTTTTCCTAAAAAATGCAATTGTACACATATAAATATAGCTTACTAGTAAGAAGTTATAGCAACTGATTCTAGATCATCAATATTCAAATAATTTCTATTTTTTAATATATTGATATTTTAGTACATATTAACGGTTAAAAGAGGAGGGGCAGGGAACACACTTCACCTCATATACTTATTTTACTAGTACTTTGAGACGCAATTTGTTTTTTTATGGTGCAGGGATAGTAAAGGTCATGGTACACCAGGACCTTAAGTTTTCTGGGAAATTCGAATCTCTGCTGCCACATGGGAACCAATTCATGGGTTACTATGGGACCCACGTGATTTGTGACATCATTAGGAATTGAACACGAGTTAATTGTATGATAAACCGATGTGCTACCACTATACCACCATAAGGCAGTGGACCTACGTTTTTCCAAAGAATCCGAACCTTTGAATGCCTACAGAAGCAAACCCTGCTTCACCCACCGTTGGGCGTTTTGGTAGTCTAGGTGAACGTGTTATCACTGCACCAGCGAATGGTTTTTAAAGCCTTGATTTAAATATTCAAATGCATCAACATAGGGTTTTCAAAATTGTTGGAAGGCCTAAGCACATATTACATATGTGGATATTTATATAGCCAGGAGAAGAGAATCAACGACAAGGTGATTTGGAAATGCACGGAATATAAGCCGTTTGATTGCTGAGGGAGATGTCACACTATTATCGACAATGTTATTCAAATAACTAGCCATAACCACTTGGCCAATCCCTGCCAAGGTTAAATTTATTAAAGCAAAAACGACATAAAAGCGAAGGTAATGACACTCCGCAAAATATTTTATGCAGCCTTACAGCAACCTTCAGAAGAAATGCCGCTGGACAGGTCCCACATTTCAGTTCAATGAAAAAAAAATTAGATGTACGTATATGTAAAATCGTAATTTATTGGGGGGGGGGTGGGGGCCTCGGACACCATGGAGCCCATAAAACTCCATGCCTATGTTAAAATGCATCACTATCAATAATAAGTAGTGGGTGGGATGCTGAAATTTCAACGACTGGTTTCTTGGTCTGCAAAAATCCTTTTTCTCATTCAGCAAAAACGTTAAAAACTGGTTCGTATTTTCAAAAACATCCAATCGCCTGAGCTGGATTCAGTTCTCTACTTAGGCCCACAGCTAGACGTCTGTTATAGGAGGATTCAGAAAGCTACAAGGGGGCTTAAAATTCGTTAATATTTTGAAATATATTTTATTAATATATTAATACTAAATATCTAAGCAGACCAATATATATTTAACATTGATAAATATAAAATTCTTAACGTAAATTTTGCAGTGAAAACATATATATATCTATACTAAAATTTATAATTTACCTTATCATTATTATAGAATAGATGAAGACTCAAACCTCTGTAAAAACATGATGTGCCCTGCGGTGGCGCAGTGTGGTAACGCGTTCTCCTATTGCGCGGCTAATCCGGGTTCGACTCCCAGCAGTGCAAAAAGAACGCTTACTCAGAGATCTCATAAAAGATCGCACTGCTCACTGTAGTCCGGGGTTTGGTTCCCCAGGCCTTAAGAGGTTCGGATTCCTCGGAAAACAGTAGGTCCCGGCGCAGCATGACCACTGTAGTCTTTGAGCCGTAAAACCAAAAAGAAAGAAAAACATGATGGACACAAGGTCTACCGTAACAATCTATTTTGAACATATTTTTAACGTCAAAGTGGAATTTCCATTGTCACGTACAATTTTATACAAAAATAAATAAAATTGTACAATAATTTATTTGGGAAAAAAAAGAAAAAAAAAGTTTTCCAGGGAGATCATTATATTTCCAAAGGGGCTGAGTCTTCTCTAGCCCCAGCCTGGCTACAGCTCTGTCCCTACTGGTTATAAGGAATGCAAGAAATATGCCTTATCTGAAGTGTACAGTATCAGCCTAATATTTATTTTAAAATATTCAGATTTAATCTTATTTTCAAATTTTAATGTTTTAATTAAAATCTAACTTCCAAAGAATTAACTTGATGCTTTCAAGCAGCAATAAATATACAAAAATAGTTATTTACCTGGAATATTAGAAAATTTCCCCACTACACCTTTTGATATTATGGAGATATCACCTACTCGTTTGAAAATCGATTCTTTATATTCATCGTTGTCATCAGTTATTTTATCCACTGGTAGGAAAAACAAGGTTACTGGTAACATTGTACAGCTTAGAGATACAAGTACATAACACACCCACTCCCACTGTAATCCAGAATCATATCCATACTGAAAAAAAAATTATATTCATGCATGAACAATATTATAATTAATTAAATAATTATTTAACTATATAAATCTATTTATGCATCTCACTGAATCTTCAGTTTTCTCAATGAACCGTTTTTGGCTTTATGGATATTTATTGAGATAAAATATTAAATATTGATTTAGTTACGTTTTAATACCATATCACACACTGGTAGTTCAAATAATCCCATTAAGTCTCTCAAGTAATTTGATAAATTTTCATCTTATATGTATCTATTCAAAGGCATACTTCAAAGCACGCATTGTAAAGTGGTGAAAAGTAAAAATGAAGAATTAATTTTTTCTTCGAGTCTAGACTTGAGCACCTTGCAATTTGTATTATACCTAGAGCATTGAATCAGAGTGGTAGAGAGGGGACAAGACTTAAATAGACTACAATTTTCTTCTACTCGCTGTAATGATTATGTAGAAGTATTGCAACTTCGTTAAAGGACTTCTATTAAATAGTGCTGGTTTTGAGAAAAATGATGTAAACAAATATGCTATTAATTTCTTTAATAAAATTCTGTTTTTTAATAATAATAATGCAGGTGTCTGAAACCCTTTGTGAGAATAACGTATGCACATCAATACTATTCTCTATAAGTTATTTGCTCATGTCTACTTGCAACTTGGATTAAATCCCATTAGTTAGATTGGATTATTTTAGGAATGAACCCACTTAGTTTTTTTAATGCAAAGAATTAATCATTGAACAACTAACTCTTTTCATTAAAAAATGACTAAGTATAAGGTGATCTCTATACTCGGAATAAACTGCATATAATATATACTTTTTATAACACTTCCACTGGAATATGATTTTAAAAACAGGACACTTCAGGGCCAACTTCCTCTATCAAGTGAAGTCAGTGTACTTCGTATTCACTTGACTGAGGGTTTATTTATTTGCATTTTATAGGGCAAAAATAGTATACATCATACTGCACCAAGACCCACAGCTTTCCTGTGAGGAACTCCTAGGTCTCCTGGATTATGGACTTGTGGGGAAAAGACAGTAAATGCTAGGTAGCCCTGATAGAATCCAAAACTTGAAATATATTTACCAGTGTCTAAATAACAATCAGGATGGAATCTCCTGGTGAAATTTTATCTTTTCTCATTAAGTTATTTTTTATTATTATTTTATTTTGCACCAATTTTTTAAATTAAAAAAGTTGAGTATTTGGGAATTAAACTGAGTTTATTTAGGATAAATAAGAGCGTTCTCTTGCAGATTTCTTAACACAGTCGGTATATAATTATTTCTTTTGTTTTGCAGTGGTAGTCGTTATTGTTCCTGATTACATTAAACTGTGTCAACACAAGTCAGAAAGTCCATTAGAAATTTAACTAGTTAAGCGTATTTATTCTCAAGAAGCAAGTATTTTAGAAAAAAATATATTAATAACACCATCGGTGTGCAGTAAAATCATATTATCATTATCATCGCAACATCAAATGACCAATTTATTTATTAAAAATCATTTTACATGAATGCCAAAGTAGACAATAGGTTGGTTGATTGATTTTTTATGGCACAAAGAGAGCAATGATCATTCTGCACCAAGAATGGATAATGCTTTATTAAATAATTGCAAGGGAGTCCATGACTTGTTTATGGTAACATTTCCTAGAAACGGTACATAACATTATTCTCAAGTGTTGAGCTCCAGTATTGCTATATAACTTATTCACAACTGAACAACATGAGAAACTTGAAGACAAAAAACGCGAAGAAACTTCGTATAATGCCCACCCCCCTTGTTTTTCCAAGGATAGATAGAAACCTTCACGTTTTTAGCAGTTTTTGTATATAATATTTTATGCTGTTCAGAACATATATTATTAAAATTCAATTTTATGAAGCACCAGTCTGTTGTTTAGGAAACACGCTCACTTTTCATGCCGTTAACCCCCTGGTTCAATGCCAATGCTATCAAAAAACGCTTGCAATTTTTTCTGCCTACCATAATTTGGAACTGGGTACCGTAGATAACAGGAATTCGAATTCCTCGGGGAAAATGTAAGTCCTGGCATAATATGACCTAAGCTGCTGTTGCTTGTAAAACACAAACATAGTAAACATAGCTCATAAAACACAAAAATAAGGTTCACATTGGAACATTTTGTCTTGTGTAAGTCAGAGAAGAAATTAAATTGACCACTCACTCAGACTGAGCTTGTAATAGCGATTATGTTGGTTATTGGGAACTAAAAATAGGTTCTAATTTGAGCTTTATCCATGGAGTATAATATTTATCCAAATTATTAATTCCTCCACAGCCTCTCCTGAACTTGAATGTAAAAATTAAAGATTGCAACAGTAACAATGTTATGAGGCATAGTTTTAGATCTTGGGGGGGAGTCCTTAATTTACTCGAGGAGGTGCCCATTCGGAAAGCATATGGTCGAAAGAGTCCAGGAATTGTTAAGTTAAAGAATCACTCATATAACAGTTTTTACGAATTGTTAAAAAATTGTTTCACTTTTATCAATCTTAATCATGGATCACAGTTTTCCTATTTCCCCAACTTCATTCTTTTATAACGTTTGCATTCACATACCATCAAACTAGATGTACGATAAATATTTCAAAGATATTGAGAATTACTGAAGAAAAATTCCTCCATCCTCTTTTAGAATTATCTGTTTGTGCGTTAGTACTACAATTTAACAGTCGGACTGAATTCGACAAATATATTTCAGAAATTCGAAGAACTTGATGTCCTATAAAAATAAACTACAAGGAAAAATTTGCCTTTTTTTTTTAAAATATACTTAAATCATTTCAGAAAAAGAAATACTCTAATTTTAATAACTGTTAATCATCTTTCCTAAATAAGCAAAGCGTTTTTCAATGAAACAAACGTCCTAAATTACACAGATTGTCTAATATAGCCTATATTGTAATACATATTAGGTTTATCTGTACATAATGTTAATTTGGATATTCTGAAATTCCTGTAAACAATATTAAATAATAACGTTTTATTAACAAGCATTTTAGAGTTTTTATAAATGACTTTTATTGTGACCTTAACGTAAAATTTGCACGCCTTCAACATGCTGAAGAACAACATTATATATAAATCAAGGATACAACCAAACTCTTTTTAAAAAATATGGTATGTCCCATCCATGTTTCTGTTGATTTAATTTTCTCTGAGAATCGAACAGGTAAAATAAACTTTAAACATTATTGAAAATATTTAAAATTGAAAACAGTATTAAAGAGCATTATTGAAAATTGGAACTATTATTATTAAAATACGCATTGTAAGCCTTGGTATAACTGGGAGAGGCTAGGTATGTCTTAGACCCCCTCTAGAAAAATGAAAATTATAAATGAATGCTGGGTATACAGCATAGGGTGGGAGCTACAGCCACCCCTCCCCCTAGCTCTGTAATATATCTATGGCAATAGTACCAAGGCTTCCTAAACGTCAGTATCTGGATGAAATTTTTCATTGCTTCTCGACAAATTCTGAGTTAGATATATTGTCAGTTTGATAATAGTTTTCATATTTTCAGAAGCAAAAATACCAATAGAACTGAACACATATTCTGAACTATTAGTTTTCAGATATGACAGCAATTAAACAACAAGCAAAAACTAAGTTCTAAACCTTGCGCTGACTTACTTTAGCAAATATGAAAATCGATGCTGAAGCAGTGAAAGCTCCACTGTATAGAGTGATAACTGTCGATCTTCCTTTTGGAAATAAATTTGAGATCTGAAAATATAAAAATATTGGGTTATGGTATACTTAATGTTTGAACAGCGAAAACAACTGCCAAATTTTAGAATAAAAGCTTGAATTTCATATTAAATATACTCGTGTTTATAAAAATTGCAACACCATGAAGGACTCGTCCGAATTGAATGAAATTTAATGTACAAACGACCTGTGTTGATACAAATAAACGATTACAAATACAAAGCAAAAAAACAATATTACATGTCGAAAATCAGTATTTGGTGAAGCCACCACGCGCTTAAATAAGTAATCCTATACTACGTGGCATGGAATCAAACAGATGTTGAATGTATGCATGAGAAAGAGCATTCCAGATTGCTTGTACGTGACCCCAAAGTTTATCTGTAGTAGCTATGGGACGAACCAAATGCTATGGGCTGAGACGCCGGCAAATGAAATCCCACACGTGTTCAATTGGCGGCATATCCAGAGAATAGGTAGGCCAAGGAAGAAGCTGTATCTGTTGTGATGAAAAGAAGTCCTGAACGTTCCTGGCAATATGTGGGTGGGCATTATCCTGTTGAAATACAGCTCTGGGAATACCTTAAAGGAATGGAACAAGTTCGCGCTCCAGAACTTCATTGATGTACCTGTTGCTGTTAAGATTACCCACAATTCGTAGCAGCTGAGATCGTCCATGATACGCAATAGTACCCCACACCATCACGCTGGTGGGTTGGTCCACTATGACGTTGGATAACGCACTCCGGAAGGTGGCGTTCACCCGTATAGCATCTAACACAGATGCGGCCATCATTGTTCCCCAAATTAAAGCAGGATTCACCAGAAAACACCACTTGTTGCCAATCAGCATCCCAATCTCTACGTCCATGAGCCCATTGTAGCCACAGGTCCCGATGGTTTTGCGTCAGGGGGATCCTGTATAAAGGAACTCTTGCACGCAGTCCACGGTGCAGTAGACGCCGACGAATTGATGAAGCACACAATGATACACCTGTAGCAGTGCACCAACGTTCTGTCAACTGTCCAGATGAAAAAGGGTCCATCACCATCATGTGGACCAGATATCTATCACCCCGTGCTGACGTCACCTTTCGGTATCCACCCCCAGATTTCCGAGTTCATTAAGTCATTCCAGCCTTCCATTTTCTTTGGAAAGGGCAGGAGAACGTGATTGATTTATGGCGTTCTTGTTTTCTTCGGTTTTTATTTGAGATAATTGATCCAAATACATACGAAAACAGTTCTTTTCAAGGCTAATTCGTCTGCATTTTGTTTTTAAATTAAATTGCCATTAATGAAGTAATTTTTCGTTTATTTGGAACGTAAAACTAGCAGACAAAACAGTTACTAGGTGTTAGCAATAAACGTTGGCTATATTCTTGCAGAAGCGGGTAATTTTCAAAAATATATTTCTTGATGATGGCTATGTTCTTCAGAGACAACATATTTCGATGGCAGGAGTATAATGGGGTATAAAGGCGAAGGTATTTCCAATATCGATCTTTTCTGAAGTGATCAGGGCGTTCTGGGTGATTTCCCAAAATTTTTACACATCGATGTCCCAACACTAAAAGGAATCATTATCATAAGGTACTCATACTTCAATAAATTAAAAGGTATTTCTTCCAGTGCCCAGATATGTATAACCAGTGATTATAACCCCCACTTCACTAGATTTTCACATTTTTAGTATAGTCTATTAACCGCACACTTTCAGCCCTTTTAATATACAATCTATTAGCTACACACCCCACAAGGCTGTACACAAGAATGGGGGTTCAAACCTCCTCCTCTTGAAATGAAAATTTAAAAGTGAAAAGGTACAAGTTCCATAAAAGTGCCAAGCACATAGTCAACACCCC
>QLNU02015360.1:44656561-44670858 GCA_006491805.2 Dysdera silvatica
TTCGTGGGGAATTTATTATACTATAATTTTTGCCACCCACGTATTAATTACAGCTCAAACTAGAGCTTATGTAATTTTGGAGAAAAAGAGACGCTTTCCCCATCCGGGATTCGAACCAGGCTCCCTGCGGAGGGTAATAATACCTTACATCTTTACATACGGAGAAAGAGAGCGTTATTACCTGTCCTCATTCGTCTAGCGGTCCAAGACACTCCGGGCTAAACGGAGGGACCCTGGTTCGAATCCAGGATGGGGAAAGCGTCTCTTTTTCTCCAAAATTACACAAGCTCTAGTTTGAGCTGTAATTAAAACGTGGGTGGCAAAAATTATAGTATAATAAATTTCCCCCACGAAAACTCACAAAATTCTCGCCCCGGAGGCTTTCTTGTGTTGACCATATTTGGCAATTGTGTTATCCCTGCGGAGGGTAATAATACCTTAACATCTTCATTTGGGGGGTGTCAAATTTACTTTCAAGTTTTTAATTTTTCTCAAAATGTACTTACCAGAAAAGAAACAAAATAAAATATTCAGTAGCAATGAAATAATTCTTCCATATTTATATAAAAAAGTTCATTCTTTTATTCAGAGGAAAACAAAATTCAAGCATTTCTTCTTGGACATTTAGTCTATTCACAGACAGTTGATAATTTTTGAGGTGGCAGGATTTTACTTCGTATGATACTCCTCTCCCTTCAAGGTATCCTTATCTGTATTTTTATTTGAAAAATCGATACGTATAAAAGATTATTACAATTTACATATGCAGAAAAAGTATAGAAAAATAATTTGCGCAATGTTTTATTTCCTTTCTTGTAATTTGAATATTTAGCGGGTATATGAACTTTGAGTTTTAGAGGGGGTGTGTGTCAATAAATTTGGGGGTGTAGCAGACTCCCTAGTCCAGATTGCGCCAATATTTACTGCCATATTTCCCATTGTGAGTTATTTTAGCCTATTTTACGCCTCTCCTCGCTTGCACCCCTGGAGTGGGTCTTTCTCGCCATTCCTTAGACACGGCCCTGTATATGGGCCAGCGGGACCCGAGCACCCCCTAATAATTGAAAATAAATTAAAATTTTACATATACCGCAATGTGCAAATGAATATAATATGTGTTTGCACACCTACCCCCAATAATTTTGAAAACTCTACCCTTATGCTCCTATTTTAAATAGGGGGACCCCTTCGCAACTTTGACAAATGTAAGTACGAAACGAAGACCATGCATGGCTGAGTTCAGTAGCTTAATCATTATAGCGATATGATGGTTATTGGTGACATAGAAATATCGTGCATGAAAGCCCAAAGATATTGAGTAAAAGGTCGTTGACAAATCTAGGACAACACTTTGGTGAGCAGTCACGAATTTATGGACAGATATAGCGGATTTCCTCAAAACAATGGCATAAGAATGGGAATTTACCACACCTGACACAGCACGACCAAAGTTGTCCTTGTGCTATGAAATACGAACAAACAATGGAATGATAGCCATAATGCCGCTTATTTGATTCCAGCCTGGTGTATGGTCAGATTACATTCTCTTTCGGCTCTTGTGAGTAAAATATAAATGTTGATTGAAACGAAACTCACAGATAAGCCAAAATAAATATACACGTTTACTATTTCAATTGCCCTTATCTTTTTGTGTCTTGACATTTGAAAACCTTATTGTAGCATTGCGGTACTTTTGCATTTTAGTATCATAAGGCTCTTATGTACCAATTGCTTTCATAGCAATCCTCTATAAAACTTTTGCACATTTTATATCAAAAACGGAATTATGTGTATATTCAACGATCTTCCTCTGCAGGTGGGCATGTTATACTGTTGGTTTAAGACATTTAGAAACTGCCATTTTGCATATATCAGTACAATGTCTTAAAATTATTATAACAGGCATTTGCTTACTTCACTGCAGTATACCTCCCTATTCTTATTCCGTTACAGTGCTTAAGTGGAGGCTAAGAGCTCAAGGGGCAGTATTCAAATATACAAATGATTTTTAAACAAACTTTATCGAAGTTTTTCAAGTTTTCGCCATTTTTTAAATATTAAACTTATCAGCGATTATCACGCTCATAGGCGTAAGCAGGTATATCTTAACCTACCCTAGGATCAAATTTAGCCTACCTCCACTCCCCAGAAAAACAAAAACTACGAATGAATTCTATGTGCGGAGCAGTGAGGGTGGAAGTTATAGACCCTCCTAGACGTCGAGACTAGCTACGCTCAAGATTAAGTCAACACGAAACTCTTCTTCCAATCCTTGCACATATTCATCATTCACAAGCAAGAAGTTTTATTTTTCCACTGGGAAGCTTTTACGTGTATGCATAACTATTATGAAATCTAATAAGAGTCTGACCCAAAATCACACATTTGGTTTAAAGGTTTCCATTTGCTGACCATGTTTCTACACTATATAGTCAAAAGTTATGGGACACTTTCACTTTCAGATCTTTTTTTCAAATTTCTGAAGAAATACTGGATGAATTGTTCTTCAACTTCGGTGATATAAAGAACATACTTGAACTCAAACTTTTCAGTGAAGATTCACTGACGAGTGCATTTAGGGGGACCGTCAAAAAATTGAAATTTTTTTTTTTAAACTGGAAATGATCAACTAACTATAAAAATGATTTTATTTGTTATTTACAATATTTGTACGCATTTTCGTAAGAATAGGAAATATATCCACGAAGATAAGCCAGTTTCTTTGAAGTATTCCATTTCTTTGCGCATATTTTTTGCTTATAGCGTTCTGAGTTTTCAACCAAATTTCACGAAACTTACACAAAGCTTGTAAACCTATAAGAAAATCATGTTACTATGATATGAGGTCAATGCATGAAATATTCGATGAGATATGGGTATTTATAGAAAATATTTCTTTTGTTATATTTCTGCGCATGAGCAAAAGATAGCATTATTTCCCTTTTACAAGTCGATAGCCAACTGTATGGGGCAACTTATATAAAAACTACAGTTGAATATGATGAAAATTCCAAAAGGTATTGGCGATATAGTAGGCTGCATTTCTGTGTACTTCTGAAAGTAGCTGGATGATATGGGATATTCCACAAATTTCAATTTTCTGATTTGTCGAACACCCCTGTGCTCTAAATGAACTAGTCCAGAATTATGAAAATAAGTAGACACATGTTTCTCGTGCTATATAATGCGATTTACGTACTATCAATTATTGTCATTCATTTATTGAAATTCAACAAAAAATATAATAAGAAATTGCAATTTACGAAAATTCCCTTATCATCCAGCTAGTACTTTCAGAAGTACATTGAAATGTAGCCTATTATATTGCCGATATCTTTTGTAATTTTCATGATATTGAACTGTAATTTTTATATAAATTGCCCTATACGGTTGGCTACCGACTTCTGAAAGGAAAGTAATGCTTTTTTTGCGCATGCGCAGTTAAAAAATATTTTCTATAAATTCTCATATCTCATTGAATACTTCATGCATTGATTTCAAATTGCAGTACAATGATTCTATTGTAGAGTTTCAAATTTTCTGTAAGTTTCATGAAATTTTGTTAAAAACTGGGCATGTTATAAGCAAAAGAAAAACATGCGAAAAAATGGAATGTTTCAAAGAAACTGGCTTACCTTCGTGGATATATATCCTATTCTTACGAAAATGCATACAAGTATTGTAAATAGCAAGTAAAATCATTTTTTACAGATAGTTGATTATTTCCGGTTTTTATGATACAGGGTGATTCAAAACATTTTTTTTTCTTCAATTTTTTGACGGTTCCCTGACAGCACTCGTCACCGAATCTTCACTGAAAGGTTTGAGTTCGTGTATGTTCTTTATAATCTATATGTTGTTTTATATATAACCACCATTCGCCATCCAAGAGCAGTATCGTCGTCTCTGGCTTGTTTCATTAACCAAATGGGAATTCCTTAAGAATTAATGAATGGCGTGAAGAGGAAGAATGATTCAATACGATTAAAAATTGACACCCCACTTTTTGTAAGAATCATACTAGAATCTTTGTTTATAGGTAACGGGGAAATGTGTCACCTACTCAAGCTAGAGCCGAAACAGCTCAGAATGATCTTTGATTTCCTTGCACCATAAAAAGCAGCCAACCAAATCGAACCAGCGATCATTAGGTTCCCGTCCCTATTGTCTTAACCGCTGAACTACCGAGTACAACCATACGTGAGCCTTTTCTCTTATATGTGTGTATATTAACCAAAGAGAAACTCGTTAAGAGTTAAAGGAGGGTGTGGAAAAGGATCATTCAATGCGATTGAGTTTTGGTACTTCGCTTTTATTACGAACCATACAAAAAGTGGGTGTTAAAACTTAATTGTATCATTTTATTCAGTTATACTCTTTAATCTCTTCCTAAATGTACAACTAGAAAGAAGCTTGTTGACTTTTCTATACTTTAGAAATACATTCTATGTGTTTTTGTTTCTTTAAAGATACTCAGGTAAAGTTTCATTTTTTAAAGAAAGTACTTGCTTTTCATTCGTAACAGGGAGAGAACTGATGTTTAATTTTAGGAACAATACGCCGAAATTTTAAAATAGGGAACCTTGGAGTAACTTTGATTGCGCATATTAATTTTAAAAGATGAATATTCCATATTGGTCTAAATGTTTTCCTTTTATATGGAGATCATTAAATTGCATATGGAAAATAAATTATGCGTAGTCATTACAAAGATCCAATCAATGATAATCATACGTCCATAATGTTACAGGCTATGTCTGAGTCGTTATTCTTAACGCCCCAATCATTGCGATATATAAAAGTTCGTGAAAAGTGATATGGTGTTGAAGGCCACAAATGTCAGACAGAATAACGACATATCTATAAGTAGCATTTGTTCACAAACAAACGATGCCTTCATAAGGTTTTAATACAGCAATATGAGTAGTTCAGGGTTAAAATTACCATTTCCCAGATATTGTTGGCCTGATTTGTTTTTAATTTATTTTTTCTAGTACTATTTTTAATTAAGACTTTCTAATTATTTATTTTAACGCGCACAATTCTCAGTATAATTTTTAGATATAGAGATAGCCATCGTTGCTTTATGAAGCAATAACGAGATCTCATGGATACCAGTGTCTTAGGCTTCGCTATTACCATTGCAAATCGTGGCTGACCAGTAATATTATTTTTGGGTTAAAGAGTCGCATTTAAGTTCAAGGTACTTTTGTCCACATCACCTTCGTACCTTCAATCAACTTGTCTTAAAATGACGTAGGCTCAACAAGAACTACTTAAATAAATCTTTATACTATACTGCTAACAGTTGCTTAACGCGAATTAGATTCAACTAAAGTCCTGTTACTTGAATAAGGTAAGTACATTGCGTTCGCCAATTGACATGGTTACGCTTGGCATGTTAGCTGTGTCAAGGGTAGATTAAAGAGCCCTCAAAGTGTGATAGGTAGACCGTTTAGTTTTTATTATTACGAACTCTTCTTGGTGGAGAAAGAATCCTATTTTTTGAGTCCTGAGCGGGATTCGAAAACTAGTTTGGAAGATTAGCGCATACAAATCAAGACCTTGAAACAGGATGTTGACAGCAGTATCAGAAAGTATTAAGATCGAAAGGTTTGATTGTAACGCAAACTTACATCAATATTATTAAAACTATTTACGTTGCAAAATGTATTAAGAAACATGCGACTTACTTGCATATTTGCTAGCCGAAGTGGTACTCCGGCAAGACACATCAAAGTCAAGGCGGGAAATATTAGGAAAGATGTATCTGAAAGAAAATAAATGCTAAAGTTCCGTATGAATTTATATTAAACTTATTTCAATTACTGCATATAAGTCTTTTTAGATATATGAGTTTAAAATTGCTATATTAATTCCTAAGTTTATGACTTTATTAAGCTCTTATATAAGTCTCTAAAATTATTATCCAGATTTATAATGATAATGAGTCATTATTTCTGTTATACGAGTTTCTAAAACAGCTGCATGCGCTTATTTAAACATGAGATGTTGCACTAGAGATGAGCGAGGCAACAAGAAAATTTGCAGCATTCTGTTTTCTAAAATAGGATTTTCGAGAAAGCTGTACCTAAGAATTATTTCTGATAACGAAATTCAAAGTTTCAGCAGAAGATTTCGTAGCAATTGTTATACTCATGTTTGTAAAAATTGCAACACCATGAAGGACTCGTCAGAATTGAATGAAATTTAATGCACAAACGACCTGTATCGATACAAATAAACGATTAAAATTACAAAACAAAACAAAAAACAATATTACATGTCGAAAATCAGTATTTGGTGAAGCCACCACGCGCTGCAATAAGTGATGCTATACGACGTGGCATGGAATCAAACAGATGTTGAATGTGTGCCTGAGGAAGAGCATTCCAGATTGCTTGTGTGCGACCCCAAAGTTCATCTGTAGTAGCTATGGGACGAGGATCACGAGCGAGACGCCGACCAACGAAATCCCACACATGTTCAATCGGCGACATATCCGGCGAATAGGCAGGCCAAGGAAGAAGCTGTATCTGTTGTGATGAAAAGAAGTCTTGAACATTCCTGGCAATATGTGGGCGGGCATTGTCCTGTTGAAATACAGCTCCGGGAATGCCTTGAAGGAAGGGAACAACTTCGGGCTCCAGAACTTCATTGATGTACCGGTTGCTGTTAAGATTACCCACAATTCGTAGCAGCTGAGATCGTCCATGATACGCAATCGCACCCCAGACTATAACTCTGGGGTATCGTCCACTATGACGTTGGATAAAGCACTTCGGAATGTGGCGTTCACCGGTATAGCGTCTAACACGGATGCGGCCATCACTGTACCCCAAATTAAAGCGGGATTCATCAGAAAACACCACTTGTTGCCAATCAGCACGCCAGTCTCTATGTCCATGAGCCCATTGTAGCCGCAGGTGTCGATGGTTTTGCGTCAGGAGGATCCTGTATAAAGGAACTCTTGCACGCAGTCCACGGTGCAGTAGACGCCGACGAATTGATGAAGCACACAATGATACACCTGTAGCAGTGCACCAACGTTCTGCCAACTGTCCAGATGAAGCAAAACGGTCCGTCACCGCCATGCGGACCAGGTGTCTATCATCCCGTGCTGACGTCACCTTTCGGCGTCCACTCCCGGATTTCCGAGTTGTCTGGTTCTCTTGAACCCACTGCTTCCACACTCGCATCACTGTGCTGCTGTTACGCCCCATACGAGCTGCTATTGCACGATAAGAAAACCCTCCTTCACGAAGGCCGATCATTCGTCCCCGTTCAAACTCCGTAACTTGCTGAAATGTCGCCCTCTTTCGTCGTAGAGGCATAGTGACGTCTCATGTAACGTTTACCACTAGCAGATAGCCATACACGCCCCGCTACAGCCCTCTATTTATACGGATCCATCAGCAGTTCAGAGGGCGCTGCTCAGCCCACGCATGCGCGATGACTCTGAAATTCTAATCATTTGAATAGCATACCCTAATTTGCATTTCCTGAAAGTTTCAGCTCAATCACATGATTCCTTCATGGTGTTGCAATTTTTACAAACATGAGTTTATTTAGAAATTGCGGCAAACATCTAAAAAATAATTGTTAAGAATTATTATTAATTAAAATATCTATTTGCAAAAGTAATTTTGCAACGGCGGATTCTTATATAGCCCGAATTTACCACTCATCCATTATCAAATTTTGTTTTTGGTCGCAAATGGCTACTCATCGTTGATTAGTTCTTTTGATTTGGTTATTCTATTGTCTCTCATTTATGATAATTTACTTTAATTTTAATGCTTTAAACGAGGTACTACATATTTTGCTGCATAAATCCTAAAACATCCGACAAGATTGCATAACTTTGCTCTCTAATTTTGAGGAAATTATTAATATAAGACCCCTCATTAAAAATTTGTCCCTAAAAGAGGGGTGGCCGCAACAGGGGGGGGGTCGTACTAAAGTATCTGAAGTATTACGTTTCAATAATTTAAATCCTTTATTTCGCAACACACATATTTTTTGATCACGTAAGACAGATCTGAGATAACGAACGTAAGCATTTACAGAATAAAACGAGTAAATTTACAACAAAACGTTAAATATTAAAATTTATTTACATTGGAAAAGAATGGATCGATTGATATTTGGTGGTTTTTGCCTTAATTAATTCCGGCTACTTCGAAAGAAGCATGACCACATGAACCCTACACTCTCAGTTGTAACAAATATCGATATGACGTCAAATTCTCAGAACTATAATACCCAATTTCTACATATATAGCCATGAGATTTTAATGGCTGCTTACATTGGCTTGCATCTTCTCTGAGGTATCAGACCAGTTTTCCCTCAAAGACATCAAAGTTTTTATTAAGCATTATTTCTTTGAATGCGAAATCTGAGTCAATTTCTGCTATTTGTTAGGGAGGGTGGGGTGAAACTTACCTTCCCTTCCCTTTTAGTTACTGGTTCAGAAACGCCTCTAGTGAATGGCCGAAATTCAAACATATCGTATCCGTGCAGAGGTTCCAGTCCAATGGAATGAATCATGGAAATAGTGTCCACGTCCTTATCTAAAGGTGACCGCTAAACAGGGGTTTGAAATATTTTATTGTAAATTCGTTTTTCTCCAGAGAATTTTTATCTGACCGTAAAAACGGGGAGAACGTATCTGAGGGGTGTCCGTTAAGAGGAATTTTACTGTAAATTTATAAAATATCATTCTGAAAATAAACAATTTGAAAATCGAAATAAAACCAACTTATTTACACATTGCACAAGAATTTCATAAAATAATATGTGAATAAATCTTGACATAAAATTGCCACTTGGAATAAAAAAAAATATACAAAAAAATTGTTTAATTCACTAATATAAAAAACATCGACGTAAATTTGATTTTATTTATAAAATGTTCATATCTATCCTGAGACATTAAACCTTATTACAATAACTTATTTCAAACCTATGTCAGTAGAATAGAGTCCCGTTAATCTGAATTGATTGGGACTGAAATTTGTTCGGATTAGCTGAAATCTTTACTACATAATTTACTCTGTAAACTAGAATTGTTTGATGTGCGTGAGCTTTGGTGTGCACACGTAACAGACACCAGACAATGGGCGGGGTCGGCGGAAAAATTTCCCTTCCTTTATGGGAAATTTCAATTAGTTGTCAACACACATTGCGTCGTTTGTTTACGTCTTGTCAGTCGGATGTCGTTGCAACCGACTGAAAACAACAACAACCTTATTTTCGGATTATCGAGATTCCACTGTATTTTGTAAAATACTATAGCAGTTGTTTTAAAATATGACATATTTCTCACTGTTTAATTTTATGTGGATTTAATTGAAGTTTAAGATGTGCTGACACTTTTGATGTTTAATTTTTCAGGCAGTTATTTTTTATACGCAGTCAACTTTCAATGGCTATGAAGTAAACTAACTAACCATCTCATTTAAATAATATTCAAATGCATCCTTAATGTGATGCTAATTTAGAGTATATGCGCGTATACTAATATCCACAAATTAATGGATAATCTAAAAATCTCCATTATTCGCGTTGTGTGTATGATTAAAATGCAGTGCAATTTATTATAAATGGATTTGCTGTCGCAAAGTCATAAAATTCTGATGGACCAACACCGTAATTCTGCTATCTAAGATATATATTTAAATGAGAACAGGATCAGCAACGTAAAGGTATCTGATGTTACCCATGAAATGATAGTCGATATAACGATCAACATGAAATTTTAATGTAGCATATAATCATTTCTCTGATATCATGCAATCCTCAACGACTCCTTATATTGTTTATGAAAACTACGTACTAATATAGGTGTGTGTGTGTGTGTGTGTGTAAGGTCCACTTTCCCGGAAGAACTATTCTGAACTGCTGAAGAAATTTAGTAAGTAGCTAAGGTCAAAGGCGTGGCTGGAGTTCTTAGCTGGTGAAGAGATGAGTTTGATTTTTCTGATTTAGCTTCATATGATCTATGGTTAAAGATTTGTTAAAACAATCCGTGAAAATTTTTTTGGGGGGGTTGGGAGCAGAGCACCTTTAGCTCCTTTTGGTTGCGCACTTTGCTAGGGTACTTTAACTCACTTCAATAAAACATTCCGCGCGTACTTGATTAGATTATAATCTGAGATTAGGCGTGTTATCCCATTCTACAGACATCTCCACTTTCAAAGAAATTGTCAATTAAGCGAACTCCGTATAGTCATGTATAATTAAGTATCATGGTCCGTAAAGATGAATTCCACGTTCATGCCTTCCCTGAAAAGCCTTCCATCTAAGTCCAAAATATCGTCACTATAGCTGTAGACCGGTAAAAAAAACCTGTCTGAAAAATATGCTGCTTTATAAACCCTTTCAGCATTTACGCCTGTCTAAAAAATTAAGTACCTACTCGTGCCTTGGATTCTCTCTAAATGAGAGGTCGATTGAGATTAGCACAATCTTATAGATTAAATCTTAATTATTTGAAAAGAAATCATGTACTCACTAGTTCAGGCTCCAAAATCGATATTAGCGGATTCGTGTTAAATGGATTTTCCTGGCGAATGATATAGTGCAGCGGTTCTTTAACTTTCCTAGACAGCGGACCCCCTTCAGAGATCACTCGCCCTCGCGGACCCCCAAGAATTAACTTAAAGTTCAAAACCCAGAATTTGCATCATACATATTTATTTCTAGTGTTTCATCACTAATTTTCACCACTTAAGGGAGGAACTTTAAATTTATGCCCACATTTTATTTACTGGCGATGCCTAGTCATGTCTACGTTTTCGGCTTGTCTACTTCAATTTCTGTTACCTCAATAAATAGACACTTTAAATTTGTATAATTTTCATTTCCCCATAATTTATCCTTAGCATTAACGAGTAAATGCTCTTGTCTAAGTATTTTTCCAAACCTTTGTGGAACACTGGGAAGGCCTCGCAGATCCCCTGATATGGGTCCTCGGACCACAGTTGAAGGACCACTGTTACAGTGGATAAATAAGTCCTCCTTTGATTTTTTTTTCACATAAAAATAATGCTCGTGAAGTCTCCTGATAATACATATAAAAAATTCCTTATTCTTATATTTACTGTGAGCTATGGAGCTTTTATTCTTTACGTCCTAAGGCTGTATGTACTACGAGTTATCTAAGACGAGATCGATGACTGAACGTGACTTTCAAACCACAATACGTTTATACATAACTAAGTTTAATGGAAATCCAACTTAGCTAATAGGCTCTAAGATTATTGTCGTAACTAATGAACTATAGGGATGAGAGAGATAGAAAGAATTACCTAGTCATGTAATCTCCTAACATCAGCCTGCAGTCTGCTTTTTCTGATATCGGTTCTATCTAAATGTAGCTTAGCAACGACACTTACACTTGCTGAAGATCAGCTTTCCATGTTTGTTGAAAGTGTCTTCAGAATTTTAAAGGGGCCATTTTGTGTAACATTTAATACTTCGATGTCCGAGAGTTTCTCCGTTGTTTTTTTTGTTTTTGTTTTTGTTTTTTTTGGATCACACTCCACAGTTAAAAGTTATTCACACATTATCATCGCAAAACTGCCTATACGAAATATACCGCCTGTGTTTTCTCCTACATTCAGCGGCGTAGCTACTCTGGAGCAAACTTGCGCGTTGCGCAAGTTTGCTCCATATCCACCAAATCCATATCCATAATCCACCACTTCACAAGGAGGCCCAACATTTTGCCAGAAAGAACTGTAAGTAAAATAGATATAATAATTTATATTTGCTTTTTTTTCTTTTGTTTTCTCTGAGAAACAGATTTTTTAAAATTATTATTACTAATTAATTCGCTAATTTTTCTGCGCGATGGGCCCTATAGTATACCATTCATGTTCTAAGCTATCTGTCGTAGATACAGTGAGTTTTATGGCCCCATCAAGATCTATTGTCCAAGCGTCTATATGGTGGTGAGGTCTTTATCCCGGCCAAACATTGAACTATTTTCCACAACCACGAAAAGTTCGTCGCTACATGTTAAATGTGTTAAAGAAAATTTTTTTATATTTATTTTCTCCTTATATAGCTTCTGTAATTATTGCCAAAAATTGAAACTTCTTCATTGTTAGAGTTTTATGGTTTGCGAAAAAAATTTGTAGTTACGCCACTGCCTACATTGCTACATTTGCGTATTTTCTAAATGGCATTGCGGTTTCACACAATACAAAAATCTCTTCGTAAGATCTGTACTACATTCCTTTATTTCTAAATCAAAAAAGTACCACTACATGATTACATGAGGAGTTGAAAATGCAAGTGGTGTAAGTCAGTTTTCAACAGTGTTATAAAATGTTCCTTTAAATTCTTAATATTCGTATAAAAATTACGTAAGTAACACTAGCAAAACGCTTACCTTTTGTAGTTACTGATAAAAGAACTGTACCAGTTGTTATCAATGAACTGAAATTTAAAAGAAAAATTATTATGTATCGCACGTTCATAGACTTAATACCTATTATCAGAAGACAATATCATAAACTCTATAAGATAGGGTATCGATTAGTTAAGAATTAATCTGCTATATAAATAACGACTTTGGACTCAAAATATTAGCTTTACAATAATCGTTTCCGGGAATCTGGTGTTTTTATACGAATAAGCACGGCAGAAATCCTAAAACACTAAATAATTTGCCGCATCGCAATCGCTAAGCGCTTCCTTAAATCCATAGAAGATTATCCGACGCTGACCCCGAATTAACTTAAGATTTATAGCTTTACATTCTTAACAGGTTTCAAAATAACCTGTCAATCACTCACTACGATACAAGGCCGTCACAGATTTTGTTGTTTAACTTCAATCTGTATTGACAGTTTTAAAAGAAAAATACAAAATATATTGCATCGCAACTAGAAAGCTATTTCCTCTTTAAAAAAATAAAAAATGGGCTTAAATAAGAATTTTATGTAAGTAATTTTTTTGATATTATAATGTTGTATCGTTGAAAATCTATCTAAAATCTTCAGGCTTAATATACAACTAAACATTTTTTAAAATTAACATTTAACATTTATTTTGTCATTTAAATATTTATTTTTCAATTAAATTAAATATTTATTTAATTAAATTAATATTTATTTAATTAAATTAAATATTTATTTAATTAATTAAATATTACTTAATTAAATTAAATATTTAACAGCCTAAGATTTATTAATAAATAAATATTTATTTAATTAAATTTATTTATTTAATTAAATTAAATATTTATTTATTACATTTAAATATAAAACAAAATCATGCCACTATAAATTCTGCGGGATCTAAATAGGGTGAACTAAATAGTCAAATTACATATTCCTTCTTCGTTATATATTTGCTTAAAATATATTTTTGTTAATTTATACCTTATGTACACTAAACCTTTTGAGTTAACGCCAGCAATATATCCAAGAAAAGAAAAGCAACATGTTGCATGTTTGGATTTATCAGCAAAATTTGACCTATGCTTCAAACGGGCACATACACTCAGACGCTGTTTTTCACTAGCCGATCACTAGGAATGGATTGTGATAGTAGATCCATCACTTGTACATTAATACACTTCAAGTCATTTCCTGACAAAAAAAAAAAGTTTGTCTGTTTGAAACATACGCCAATTTTTGCCAACAACTCCAAACATACAATCATAAAAAGTTCTTTTACTGCGTGAAGGCCTGTATAACTCATCTCAAACGTTCCCTCTCTTACTTGGTGCTACTTATAGTATATCGCATCCTCGCCGCTTCAGAGGTGACACAAGTCAAAATTTGACGATTTGCATTTTGAGTAATTTTAAATTATATAACACTGAATGAACTGTTGTAAAACACCCCCCCTCTCTCTGTGCGTGTGTGTGTGGGGGGGGGGACTCTCTTACGCTTCTCGCAGAAAATTATTGGAAGGTTAGATGCGTCGTTTCTTCTGAAGATAGATACTGTGCATTAGCGCTCAGTTGGCGCGTGATACCGTTAGCAGACGGGTTAGTCCATTGCAGTTTAGGGAAGGCCGTCTTGGAGGAACTGGTTTTTCCCGCGCGAAAAACCAGTTTCGGCAAGACGCCCTTCCCTAAACTGCAATGGACTAACCCGTCTGCTAACGGTATCAGGCGTCAGGTCTGCGCGAACGCACAATATGATGCTACTTACTTTAATGACGTATTTAGCTGGAATTTGAAAACTGTTGAGCTTTGTAACTTCTAATGCGGGGGGGGTGCGATATATAGAAAATCTTAAATGTTGTATCCAATAAAAGTCTAGGATAAGAACCT
>QLNU02015360.1:44674696-44691184 GCA_006491805.2 Dysdera silvatica
TGTTCCAGTGAGCGCTGCATAGCGACTTGTACAAGAGACGAAACAGAGGTTTACGAATTCGCTCGTCCTTCACCTCCGAGAGCTCGGAGACAACTGAGCAAGCATTCGCTCGGTAGTTGACTTACACCATCATCGATCCTGGTGGATGATAGAGCTCGCCGCAACGTACAGTCGCTTCACAATAAAATGACATTACTTTCCGGACAGACCTTGTATGTATTCTTACTTTCCAGTAAAAGCAAGCAAAATCCCTCCTTCATCCCATTTACTGAAAAACCATGTTGAAGTTCCAACCCAGCCCTAAATGCAAGCTCGTGAATTTTGAACGCACCAATCTCTAGATATTTGTGATAAAATTTGTTATTTAAAATGTCAATTGTCAAAGCTTTTTATCATTTTGGAAATTTTAGAATAATTTTTCATATTGTATTGGTACGGATATCGAAAAAATGGAATCGTGAAAAGTGCGCTCGAATTCTTTTTTTCGTAACACTTTCCCGACAGACGAGTTATGAGAAAGTATATCTTTAAAGCAAAGAAACGAAAGTATTTTACTATAATAAAGCTATGTTGAACTTTAGTAGAACTTAAATTTTCTATGATCTTTCGAACATGTGGTAAGATATCCAGAAAAATGTAAACTTTTTCAGCTAATTATCCAGTGAAAAATCTGTGGACGATACGGTTGGGCAGAAGAAGAATGTTATGGATGGACAATTTAAGCCAATGATTTTCTAAATAGACAGGTGTGATGTTCAGAACAGCCATCAACAGGTTGGAAGACGCGCGTATATCCTTCCAATATCTGACGCGACGAATGCCTTTAATATACACAATATATATATATATATATTGATATGCAGTATATGTACAATAATAGAAAGAAAAATTTATGTTCAAATTCTACATTTCATACTCCTTTGTATCACATGAAACTGGAGTAATTCTTGCATTTATGAAATATTACAATTTTGTCACTGCAACATGGAATGGTTTCTTTTCTGCCCAGATTTGAATCATGTTTAATATTTTGCCTAAGATGCATTTCTCAATGCTTCGTGTTATACGGGTTATCAATCAAACAGCAATGGTCACATACGAAAACAAAGCATGCACTTTTTTAAAACTCGTTTTTTACATTTGTCAAATGCTTTGCCATTCCACTAATTATGTTGGAGCTTTTGCAAAAAAAAAAAAGAAATCGTTCATATATTTAAGACCTCGCTTTCCGCTCAGCCGACTGTCAAGTTCACAAGCGGGACGCCTCTAATTAGTTGAGAAATACTCAGAGTATCTTATATACACAACAACTCTTACGATTAACAGTAATCTACTAAGTAACAGTGCATTAGCCAACATTACATTACATAACGTTATTATAATAATGCGCTTCTAAGAGTAAGTGTGATACAGTGAAACCTGTCTCTAACGATATTCAAGGAACATGGAAAATTACAGTTATTGATAAGGTTGAACATGGTATAGTCTGTATCTGTCGAGACCTAGGGAAAATATCATCATAGACAGGTTTTATTGTAACATTAGGATGACGTAAATTCCTTATATTAAGATACAGTAAGCAAGAATCGAGATACTTATAAATCTGAGTTACAGTAAGTTTGGAATATTCTAAATATTTTTAACTGTAGTTCATGGAATTACGTTCGTAATGCAACGGTACACTAAATGCCCTCTAAGGTTAAGCTTTTGAATCCTGGATAATTTAGCATTCACAATTTTAAATGGATTGATGTTTAACCCCATGGTTCTCAAACCTTTTATCCCGTGGAACTCTTTCGGTTGCACATGTCTAACCACGGAACCCTGCTAAAAATATGATTTAACGGAAACCTAAGGACATATTATTTATCACCGCTCGAACATAAGCATAAAAATAAGCAATGAATCATTATAAAAAAGTAGATAATACTTTTATATTTTTGCGGGATATTGGCTACAGTTAGTGAACTCTATCTAAGGGTAGCCACGGGGGAAATACAGAATTTACAAATTTTCTTGAAATTTTCAGCGATGTTTTACGAATCATTACGGAACACGTGAAGAGATTCTCCACGGAACATGCTTTAAGAAGCACCGTTTTAACCCTTAAAAATTATGTAGCAAATTCTTTTGTAAAATCCAGGATGGATGTGCTTTTGTGTGGTCATATATACACATATACGTATGAAGGTGAAGAATTTAAACATTAACTAATTAATACGAAAGGGAACAATTATAATTTGATTTACCTAAATCGGGGATAATAATTTATATATTTACATGGTATAAAATGTACGAGTTTTATTGTATTTGTGTTCCTGATTAACAAATAAAATTAAAATGAAATATCTCGCTGAAAATAATTAAAACATACTCCTCGTCAAAACTCATAAATTCAGCTATTGTTGAAACTTCGTTATATCTGTTTTTATTATAAATTTATCTTTTACTGACAACATTTTTTTTACGCCATTGAAATTTGAAATATCAGAAAGTTGATTTCGAAATAATATCAAAGTATCCTTGCAATCAATTCAAAATCGATTGCATTCTAAACACATGCGGTACTAGTCAGGGATGGTGCAATGTGAATTTAAAGGCACTTGAAGACAATTGAGGTTTCAATGATTCATGACTATCAGCATTTGATCAATAATTTCGTAAATAGTAAACAAAAACGGAATATGTATTTCCTGATAGATCAGTCATAGGAAAGTGCATTCGTTTAAGATATTTTTTATTAATTGCATTTGCAACGCAGTTGCACACTGAAAGGGAAACTCATTCCAAGCCACAAAAAACAACTTTTTGTAAATTAATTGCTATTTCAAAACAACTCCCACAAATCAGCAGCGCATTGTCTTCACGAATCATTTGAGCCGGTGCTAATTATGTCTGCATATCGCCCAGATGGACGACTTTTCCTTTGCAAAATTAATTACTTAATAAAATAAATCCATTATCTTCTATACTTTATTCTATAAACTTTCATCAAAAAAGTTTATCGCTTTATTTATGTTGTGCTATTAAATTTTGAATTCAAAGGTGATTGTATATATAACTATCTATATTGTATACAGGGTTCCTAGGAAAGTCCGGATGCGGCCAATAACTTTTGAACCAAGACAGATATTGCAAAGAAAGTTAGGTATTGGTATAGTAAAATGACTATGCACTATCAGACGAGATGAACAGCAGCGCTCCTGGTGGCGAATTGAGGAAGTTAAAAAAGTTGTTTCGAAAAATAATGAAGATGAGGAAATATTTTCAATTAGAAAGTTGTAGAGCATCCTTCGGTTAAAAAAAAAAAGAGCAAAGATATACGGCTTAAATGCAATCTATATACGTACTGCCACAAAGTGAGGTGTTCCGGAAGTTTCAATGCATAGCTTTCAGTTAATGCTTTCTGATACCATAAAAGTCGAGTTTAGGTCCTTATAGGAAAAAAAAAACCATGGTTTTTCTCCTATAAGAATTTTAACTCAACTCTTGAAACACCAGAAAGCATTACTGGCGGATCCAGGGGGGGGGCAATGGGGCGATCGCATCCCGCCCCCCCACGAGCCGGGATTATATCATGGAAAATAAAATGAAAAGCACAAGACACTTGGCTGAAAATACAAATCGGAGACAAATACCCCCACCCCAAAAGATTTCCGCATCCGCCACTGGAAAGCATTAGCTGAAAGCGATGCAGTGAAACATCCGGAATCTCACTTTATGGCAGTAGGTGTACATATTGCATGTGAGACGTATATCTTTTCCTACTAACTGAAGGGTGCTTACAACTTTTTAATTGATAATATTTTCCTCTCTTGACTATTTTTCGAAATAAAAATGTCAACTTCCTCAATTCGCCACTAAGGGCGCTGTTGTCGTCTCATCTGATAGAGCATAGTTATTTTATTTATCAATACCTAACTTACGTTGCAAGAGATGTCTTCGTTCAAAAGTTACTGGCCGCATTCACACTTTCCTAGGAAGCCTGTATATGTCTGCAATACACGGTTCGAAAATCCACAAAATCTCCTCTCGTGAATTATAGTTTATTAATAATGAAACGTGTTAGGAATGCTGGTGAAGATTAGATGAAAGAAAGTGTAGAAATAAATCCTTTCGATTTATTTCCCTCACACCATTCCCTCTTTAAGACTGAAGTTTCCAAATTTGACACGATAGTGCAAAGGTAAGTTCGTGTGAGCTGTCACCAGTCACGCCGACTTTAGTAACGGGCGAACCTAAGGCCAGCGACTAAAGAATGTCGTGTCTGGACTTCTACTAACTATCGGATTTTCCCGCTTTGCAGATCCCTGGAGACGCCGATGGTCGAGCCACTAAAAGCAATCCTTGTCACCAATTTCTGAATAATTTGCCATGTCTTTTCACGTATCGTAACATCCTTCGAATACCTTTCTTCAATTTTCAATTCCCGAAAAACACTTCTTTCTTAAGCTTGCTTTCAAAAATCAACACAAGCAGCATCCCAGAAGGGGTTTTACAGTGCTGCATTTCGTTTTCTAATATGGTAGTTATAAAGATCTAATTTATTTACAAACGTAGGTGGGGGTTATAACCTCCCTGCCTACGCTTTCGTATGACAACATAGGTGCAATCTCGGTTCAAAGTTAACTATAATTATGCAGCAGGGGCTGCAGCCTGTGGGCCCGGAATGAAGTCTAGGGGTCCGCGCTGGAAAGGGTCTATGCTCACGGCTTAATTTCTAACAAAAAAAGTGCAGAAGCCCCAATATTATGTTAAATCGATTAAAAAATCGAATGGCTGCAAAAGAATCGATAAATCATATCAATTGTTTATGTCCATTTTTCTGGACAACAAAATGCTTGACCTTAATCTCAAATTTATTACTTTTTCATGACAGTGTCTATTTAGGGGTTCCGGCTAATATTTAAATAATTGCCGAAAGTGAAGAAGTACCGGAGCCGGGCTCCTGTGGGCTCCCGCCCAATTTAAGCCGTGCCCATGCTGTGGGGCGTCAGACCCTGCCCTCAAAATATTTTTGATACGATATTCTTGCTTTTCTATTTAAGAATGAAAAAAATAATAATGTGCCCACCACGAGAATTTTTCCAGCGACTGTTTTAATTATTCTTTATTATCCTGTCTCGATTATTAAAAAAATAAATAATAGTAGCTTGGGCTAGTTCCTTTTTTCAGCAGTGATTTTGTAAAATAATTAAGTAATAAGTAAGTAAAAAAAAATGCGTTCTTATTTCATACTTTTTGTTCATTTGGGGGGTTTAACCCCCTTCCCCAAAAATAAAAAATATTTCTACCATTGCCCAGGGAAAGGGTCATAGGAACTCGTCGAAGTAAGCCTTGGGGCTCGCGTTAGCTCTCGGGGCCCTTGCCCCTTTCGGAACGCTACACGAAATATTCTCATATTTACCTACTACAGTTTAAAAACAGTACGTTTCATATACTTTTATATAATGTATACATATTTAGCAGAGACATAGCGCGATTTCAGACAGTGGGTAATATCCAATTTTTCCTCATCCCTTCCCCACCCGCTCCTAATAAAAGAAATCGCAATTATATTTACGTATTTGACTAGTTGGTCCATCTCAGATTATCTAGAGCCTCTGGAATATACAGGGTGGTCCTAAACTATATGTCAAAAATGTAAAGGCAGGTAGAGGGGACCTAAATAAGCAGATTTCGTATAGGATTGTGTGTGTGGTAATGCCGCCTTGAGCCGGTAGAGAGCGCTGATGACTGCGGCGTATAAAAGCGCTTCGCTAGCTGGATTCATCATTTCCCGCACGGATCTCGAGCAGCATGCATCGTTTCACCAATGCGGAGCTGGCCGACATGCATTTCATGTATGGGGCTGCACAAGGAAATGGATTAGCTGCTCAAAGGATGTACAGGGAGCGATTCCCGGATAGGAATCAGCCGGATCGTCGATGTTCCTCCAGCTGTTCGCAGACGAATGTGGTTCCAGCACGATGGAGCCCCAGCTCACTTCAGTCGAAACGTCAGGAATCACCTGGACGCTGTCTACGGCCAGCATTTTATAGGACGGGGCGGTCCAGGTCCCTGGCCACCGCGTCCTCCTGATTTAACCTGCTTGGATTTTTTGTTTTGGGGGTCATATTAAAAGCCTGGTGTACGAGAGTCCCGTCACATCTGAAGAAGATCTTGTTGCCCGCTTGTCTGTTGCTGCTGGACATGTGATCGACATGCCTGACGTCTTTTCTAATGTACGCCGATCCATGCGCCGTCGCTGTGAATCTTGTATCGCTGTTGGTGGCCGCTCTTTCGGGCACCTCTTGTAAACTATTAATAAATTTTTGTTTTCTTTTGTCTTTACTTGTCTTTTCAGTTTCCTGTGATTCATACTGCTTTACAAGCTAGCGCTTTAATGTGTCATTACCGCACACACATTCCTATACGAAATCTGCTTATTTAGGTCCCCTCTACCTGCCTTTACATTTTTGACATATAGTTTAGGACCACCCTGTATATATATATAATAAAATTGTTATATCTATTATAGAATATCATTATTATAAGAATGGTGTAAGAATGGTACATAGAAAAACGAATTGAAAAATTACAATAGAAAAAAAAATGTTTATAAAATTTTATTGACAAAATTATTAAAAAAATTATCGAAAAAATATTTCCCTATTAATGTCGCCGCTACCAGAAAATGAATAGTAGCAAGAACGGTCAACAATCCTTGTTCACATGGAGTTCACTTCATTCCCGCCGATGGACAATGACGTTTTTCTGAAACGCATCAATAGGCTCTAACCAATAACTAAAATTACATCCACGACATTGTAATTAATTCTGATTAATGTACAATAGGTGGTGTTAGGCCGATTTTTACACGTAATTTGTTGCTGTGAATTAATTTATAAATTCTTAGCAACAATAATAATGAATGATTTTAATGCGTGTGTTTCTTTCGTTTGTAAACAAACGACTCTTTGGGTCATTAAAAAAAAACATCTTTCCATTTCGGGTGCTATTAATAGAAAATTGTGGAAACCAATCGCCGCGACCAAAAGTCTATCGTACATCAATACAAGTACTAAAACCAATATTAAACTAAAACAAGAAATATTCTGAACTTGTATTTGCAATCAATGTCAGCATTTTAGAATTACACCGCACGCATGTGTCTGTTACGTTATAGATCTTACTGTCACATGATGTTTGAAAATTTAGATGTAAGGAAAAATATTTTAAAATCAAACTTCCCAAGAATTACCTTTTTAGGATGTAAGCATTTGGCAAGATTTAGAACGAGAACGGATATAATATTGAATTTTTAAAGCAATAAATTACATTCCAGAAAAATCGAAGTGTATTTGGAAATTTCTGCGAATTCTATTTTTTTTATTTTTAAATAAACTCTTTGAAAATTATGGAAAACTTTCTGTTATGGTGTACCCCTAAATCCCAATTTTTTTTAACAATTGAACGTAAAAATGCTTTAAAAGCTCTATACATTAATTCAAAAATTACTACGGATCAACATCAGTTCATACTTTAAGTGAAAAAATGGATTGCAGTTTGTATTTTTCCGCATTCTCAATTTATTCTCTTATTTCATGAAGAACTTGTTCACCTTTGCAATTTTCCAAATAACAAGTTTAAATTAGTTCAGTTAAAGTTTCTTCCTTAAATCTATTTATTTTATGTGATTATATATTATAAATTAGAAATATTTTGAGCATAAAATATTCTAAATATCTCGCAGCGAAAAAAAAGTATATGTTGATGTATTGAAATAGATATTTCTATGCTTCGGCTCACTGCCTATTCCTTTTCTTTGAAGTTTTTTAGATATAATTTTCTGCAGTTTATCTCTACACGAAGGTTATACAGACACTATCTCGTAAAAGCACTCACTACCTTTAAAAGTTCTTTATAAAAATCTATTATTTTTATAAATATGTAAATTATTGTAAAAGTTTTTTAGATCATGGATAAAGAGTCAAATTAGAAGAAAATACTACGTAGTAGCAAATATAGCTATAGTAGCAAATATAGGGAACGTACGTATACGTAATAGCAAATATAGGGAAGATCGATACGTCTACGAGGGAAGGAGCATATGCGTGCGGTAGCTAGGGGAGACGATTCAAGCCAGTTGGCTGAACATGTCTTCAGGGAGGGTCACGAACCAGATTGGCATTCGATGAAAATATTACATCAGAATGTGACGAATCTGGGGAGTAGACTTTTTCTGGAATCATGGGAAACCTACGGTTTGAGGAGTCGTGCAATAAACATCGCAAAACCTCTACCAGAACCTTACAGGATTTTTGCAAAACCTCGAGTTGGGGGTGTTCATCTGACATCGTCGGGTGCGGGGGCTTTCCCGGCGAGGGTTTCCCCGATTGGGGTTTCCCCAGCTGGAAATGCTCCGCACCAAATGGCGTCAGATGGGGATTCCCAACATGCGGGTATATAAGCTTAGGACTTTCACGAACTCTTCATTCTGCCTTCACTTGACAAAGGGAGCAGTTGGCTCCCGAAACGTCGTGTTTTTAAACCTTACGCCAGTGTCAAAATAACTGTTGTTATAGCAAATATAGAATTTATAACTACGGCACAAGGATGAAACATTTTAACAATGGCAGACATTTCGAAAGTTTAAATTAATTAAAGCATGTTTTCAAAGATATTCTCGAGGGAAGGAAATATGATTTCTTGTAAACTTGCAAGGTACACTGTCCAACAGGAGAGCCAACTCTCTAGGGATTCTAATCCTTTCGGCTCTCATAAACAAATTATGGAAGAGACTCGTCCCAAGATTGATGGACAATCAATCAATAAATGCAGAGCATAGTTGAGAGTGAAAAACATAATATATAAAATATATTAATTGTTACTTTAATGTTTTCCTATCGCTGTAAAGACGAAACTAAATTTTATTCAGAAGGAAACAAGCTTATACTTTATTCCACCGACATGGGCCTAGAGTATTATAGTAATCATTAAGCAGTTACAATAAATGAACTTTTTTATTTTGCCTATTCAAGTATTTGGGCGTTTCCTTTTAATAAAATTATGAGAGTGAGAGCAAAGACTCTCTCTCCCCCGTTTTAAACTGGAAACCAAGCCGAAGAAAGTGGGTCGGATTGAGGTTTACCTGGGCCCTTTAATCTGTTCTTCGAGTTGGCGCCCTTGCTATTTGACATTGAAATTTTCGCATCGTTAATGGATTATTTTTCTGGGTGGGGCAATTCGAATGTTGAGCATTGTACTCAAAACGACGACTGCTTATTTCCAAATCAATGTCAGCGAAATTGCCTTACCGCGATAATACCGGTTTCACATTTTTCCACCCTGATCTTGTACGTTGACCGTAAAACCTCGAATTTTTTATTTGCTTTAAAAAAACTCCCTGAGCTACATTTATCAAAAAATTCAAAGTTTATTGAACTGTAAAGTATATAAGCGAATATTTAAATAATATTTTAAGAAGTTTTTAACGGAAAAAGTATATAAATCTCTCTTCCCTAGAATAGTATCTCTATACGTCGTCTGATTCTTCATAAGAAGAAAAAAAATATTTCCTTTTCAATTCACTTTTCATTTACAAAATATATCCAAAATATTGTTCCGGAAATGCTTGAGAAGTGAAGAAATAGTGGAGATTTATTATTGTTATAATTTTGTACTTCGGTATGTTTTAAAGTAAAACTGGTATTTCAGAAGTTTATGATAACATCATGAAGTACAGATTATTACAGATTTCGTATTATTTGCTTAGGCCTTATATCCCAAACTAGAATACATAATCTAAGATGAAATTTCGAAATTAATGTAACCATAGAACTACAGTATGTTCATAAAGGCATTGAAACTGCTATGATCAGGGTCAGAGGCGCCGAGATTCAACGCAGGACCCAGGCTCACTTCGACCTGCCCTATGACCCCTTCCCTGCGGGCGCCCACAGCATAGGTCCTGCATGCGGGCCCCAGACATCATCTGGGCCCCCCGTCTACTTAGTCAGGCAATCCAATCTCAACTCGATTGAAAAGTTATGAGATACTCTGAACAGACTAACTATAAGTCAGAGAATTGGAAAGACCTTCCAGCTCGGTTTATTAATTGCATGGCGTAATTGGAGTAGTTTACCTGTTAGTCCTATAACAATGCATAGACATGAGTGTGACATGGTGTCTCTACTTTTCCGGAAAAAGACCATACTCCGCGCAAAAAAGGGCCAACAAAATATTAATTAGGTGATTATAAATCAAAGAGAAGTCCGTATATGTGAGATCGAATTGTTATAGGGCAACCGTCAACAATACAATCGTGTGCTGTAATATCATATTAAGTATATTTGCTTTATTGAGTGGCTGCAGTGTATTTCCTTTTTAACAGTCTGATGCTGCCTATTATTTTCAACTATAACTTTAAGAGAAGTCAGATGATGGTAAGATAGTAATATGTAAGGGAACAGAGTTCAACGACGTTAGGAAGGAGGGAAGTGTGATGGTGTATTTTCGAATACCTAATGTACAGTTGTACCTGCGTGTTATTTTTCGTTATATAAGTATATTTTTATAGAAGAAGCGTATTTCCTGTGTCAATCATAATTAGAGACAATCAATCCCTAGGCACTGAGAAACCGAAGGCCTTACATATATGTCTTCATAATTAGCCTTAAATCTCTCACCTAAACATAATATTCGCTTTACGCATTATAATTTAAAGGGGAACATTAAGAGTAGCCTAAAGAACGAATTATTTTCAGGCCCTCTTGAAATTGCAAAAGTTCTCTAATTAGGAAAAATTTTTCCCCGACACTGGGCCTTCTATTTTCCCTTTTAAAACTACTTTTATTAATAATCATTATACAACACGTGATTCAATATAATAGAGGCAAAAAAAAAATACCACTGCTTTATTTAGGTAACAATGCTTACATTAAAAATTATCTTCCATAGCCAAAAGGAAAAAAACTATAAAAATGCGAGTCCATAGATTTTCTGGGAAAAATTAATTAACCAGAGAAAGAGAGAGAGAAGAACTATAAACACGCCAAGATTGATTAGGTTTAAAGTAGGTGAATTTTACACACTACAATGCACACAGCTGATACATTGCTTAATGAAAGAAATAGTTCTTAAAACGCCAAGGAAACTAATAAATGTAATTGTAACTTTTCTTTTTACCCGTACTACCTACACATTTTACTTTATTTACCTTTATTATGTTAATATGTTTCTTCTTTATACTCTTTTCTTTTACATTCTTGCTTTCCACTAATCTGTAACTCAATTTTTACTTTTTGCATCTTTTTGTTTCTTTTCTTTCTCTTTCTTTGAATTTGTTCTTTTTTTTTATTTCATTTCTGTCCTTTTTCTTTATTTTTATTTCTTCCTTCTTTTTCTTCTGCATTCTGACAAATTCCACCGGTGATTATAATATTATGACATGCATATTCGTAATTAACATTTTGAATTTATGTCTAAGTACTGTTATTTGTTCCTATATTTATTGTCAGGACCTGCAAAAGGAAGTCACATTATCATTTAAGACCAAAAAGCACATCCTGTTAAGAACACCAGTTTTTGTGGAATTACAGAAATACAGCAACATCCATCCAGCATTAATAGAAGTGGGGGAGGGGGAGCACCATTAGGGGAGTTCCGTTTGTCTGGATGAAACTACACTGTGATATTGTAATTAAGCCCATCGCTTCGTATCAGTATGAATCGTATCGTCGCTTCGTATCGTCGCTTCGTATCGTCCATGGTTCAAATTTGATTGGAGTAAATCCGGGTCCCATCTTTTTTAAAATCGATATTCTGAGACCCATGGCGCACAAACATGAAATTTACTTAGTCATAATAATTAATACACTTTTAAAAAACATATATATTAGTAAAAAATAATTTACAAAAATATGGACAAAATAATGACATAAATGAATTACTTTTTTTTCACATAGGCTGGACTAATTTTTTAATCTATTCTCTCTCCTACAGTCGGCACAAAACTCATCGAAAATCGTACATTCTGCATGAAGCCATCGCTTATTTACATATAGCACAACGTAACCATTCGCATCTTCAGTTGTGTGATAATAATTTTCTTCATATTCATTGCATGTATTCACATCCAAAGTTTGTGATGACCCAGCTTCACTTCCCTTTCTTTTACCCATTTCATTAGGATTACCTCTGGATTTCTCTATTGCAATGGAATCAAACCCAGAAACATCATCTACTTCAGAACTAGTACTATGACTATTTGATTCATAATCTAACCACCTTCTTTAGTTATTTCTATTTCTTTCTTTTCCAACTTTCTTCTACTATCTTTCTTTTAACGGTCTTCTGTTTTCTGCAATGGTTAATACAAGTGCCTATTTCTTCATTGCCTTTCCTTTTTTCTTTATTTAGTTTTGAAATTGGAGATATTGCATGCAAATATTTCGATGGAATTGTAATATTCTTTTCAGGCAACCCTTGACTGGATCCGCAAAGTCTTATGCTTTCGACTCAAGTGCATGTTTATTCGATGTTTCCAGTCTCAATAATGGTGGCAAAAAACGAATTTGGAGAGAGCTTTTTTATGAATTTGGCGGATTTTTTGAAAACTTTGGTGATATTTTTATGTATTTGTAAGAAAAGAAAATTATAATTAAATTGGAGACATTTGACTAGGATTTGCGATTATATTTAACGGCATTTGGTGCAAAATAACAAAAAATTCAAAAAATTCAAATTAACATCCGAAAGAATACGCGCGGCATATGTCCCTGATTTTAACTGCGGCATGTATACCAATTTGTAAGGTATAGATGCCTCACCCCACGCCTTCCTGATCTTGAATTCAAACATGGCGAAATAACAATGAAACCTCTCTATACTAAGACTATGCTTCGCTCAAACAGGGAATCCACTGACATCGTTAAAGTCTTAGCTGTAATATACAAAATACGATAGCACACGAAAATATTTCATAATAAACTCTATAACTCACCTTATATATTTGTTAATTTAAAAACAAAAAGGCACAGGAACACGATTTTTTTACCGAACACGCTTCAAATACTAAATGGCACACCGGCCCTGCGGTGGCGCAGTGTGGTAACGCGTTCTCCTAGTGCGCCGCTAATCCGGGTTCGACTCCCAGCAGTGCAAAGAACGCTTACTCAGAGATCTCATAAAGATCGCACTGCTCACTGTAGTCCGGGGTTTGGTTCCCTAGGCCTTAAGAGGTTCGGATTCCTCGGAAAACAGTAGGTCCCGGCGCAGCATGACCACTGTAGTCTTTGAGCCGTAAAACCAAAAAGAAATGGCACACCTTTAGTATTTTTTGCAGTGTCATCCCACAGCCTGTTTCAGAACTAGGAGGTACGCAATCTATACTTGATGCAGCATGTAACCCGGATTTACCCAACGAATATAAGTAAATAGCGATTTAGAAATCACGTGAAGTTGACCCAAAATGATTATCAACTATTCTGAGTCTTAAACTCAAAACATACTGGACCAACAACTTGCTATGAAAAAGGCTTGTCTTAAAACGATTTGAATATGTGATTAGGTGTATTTAAAACATGCGCTTTCTTTATAAAAAAATAGGGGAAGTCCTTAACTCGACACTGGAAAAGAAATTGCAATTTTAAGTGTTAAACGTTATAAATAAATTTACAAAGGTTCGCTGTTTGCGGAAAGCGTTGATTTTTAATTGTTTGTTTGTTTGGCTTTTTTATGGCGCAAGAGCATCTGGGCTATACTGCGCCAATGATTTTTAATAACAAGAAATAAATATACATATATAAATATACACATATATAAATATAAATATATATTTACTTTTTTTTAATAACAAGAAATAAATATACATATGATATGGAGGTTCGCTTCTTTACTTTTTACGGTTTTCTACCGATTTATACACTCTTTTCATTTTGGTAAAAATTTCCTTCAAATCTTATGGATAAACGCAATACAAATTAATTTAATTTTCTGTGTTTCATTTAGCAATGCAGAACTATTCATGGGTATTATGTTGAAATAGGATCTTTTTTAAATACCAATTAGTTTTATAATTAATTATTCTTACAGATGCTTCACAAAAATTTGCATTACATGAAAATCAATCTTTATAAAATAGTATTACCCTTCTTAGGGTTCATACAATTACCAAAATGGTCAACATATAAAGCTACCAGAGCATTTTTTTTAAATTTTAGAAGAGAATTAGCATCGTTCTGGGCCTTGGTGGCCGAGCAGGTTAGGGCATTCCGGTTCCAACAGAAGGTCTCCAGTTTGACTCTGAGACAGGGCGGTAACTCTTTTTTCTATACATAAGAAGCTCTAGTTTGAGCTACGAACGTGGGTATCAAAATATATTAGTCATGAAAATGAATCCCCGTTCATTTTCTCTTTCTGCTCTCATACATAAAACATTTTATTCGTAACACGTAGATAAGAATAAAAGAAAAAAACAGATGCCCAATCGAAATGAGGGTTAAATGTTAACAAGCACAGTTGTCACATTAGTTTGCGTACTTACATATAAACAGAGCCAAACTTAATTGTGAATTAATTTTTGTTCTGACGAAAGTCATAATTGCTTATCAGCATAAAATTAAAGGACATTTCTCAAGCGAAATGGCGTTTTGCTTATTAACTATAACCAGTTTCATGAACAGATGGTATTTTACTTTTTTTTTATCACAGTCCAAAAACAATGTCATATGATTTTAAAAACGCACAATTTTAGAACATAGCGTGAAGCACTGGTTTCTTATACTATTAAATTGTATTCAAATTGTTATTTGTTTGTTTCACTTACTTAGTTGCTAGCTTATGCAAGATCTCCCTCTCCTTACGTGATATCTGTTTTCAAAGTTAAGTATGAGAGTTGAATAGACTTTCTATCTCAATTTATTTAAAATATTTGCGACAAAGCACTGAGTATTAGGCGTTTCCATAACAAAAAGTAAACAAATAGATATCCGAATTTACTGAAATGGAACCAGCGTCATAATTATCATTATAGCCCTTTATTACTATTTGTTTTTGACATTGTACATAACCGAAACGTTTCACCTGACTGATTGCCTCGATATTGTATAACAGACGAAATCGTTGTCCGTCAATTACGATCAGCTAGTAGGGGTTATATACAAATTCTGAGAAAGAACGAGAGAGCTTAAAAATGCTTATTTATAGATTTGTCAGTCGAATCATAACAAATATGTATCGTATTCTATACACCAGAAATTGGAAAAAAAAATTGTGGGTTGAATCACCTATTTATTAGAAAGAATAATAAGCGTAACCAGGGGGTGGTTTTGGGGGTTGTAACCCCCCATCGCAATGAAATTTTGTATATTTAACATAGGAATATATGAGTTGTAGCTTTATAACCCCCATCTATGAACTTTATCCACTGCTGGATGAAGGTCTCTCCAAATGCTTTCCACACAAGTCTATCCTGAGCAATTCGCTTCCACGTCACCCCAACCTGTTTTCTTATTTCATCCACCCATCTAGTTTGAGGACGTTTTCTAGGTCTTCGGTGGTCTCTTGGAATCCAGTTCAGAATTTCTGTTGTCCATCGTTGATCAGTTCTTCTTGCAATATGCCCAGCCCATCGCCATTTCAGCCCTTTTACTTTAACAATGATGTCCTCTACTCTAGTTTGCTCTCTCACCCAAGTGTTTCTTTTTCGATCTCTCCTAGTTATTCCAAGCATGCACCTCTCCATGCTCCTTTGCGTTGTCTGTAACTTTCGTATTGCTCCAACTGTTAGACTCCATGTCTCTGATCCATAAGAGAGGACTGGCAATACACACTGGTTGAAGACCTTTCTTTTTAGACACAAAGGCAATTTCCCCTTCAGGATAAAACTGTTTCTTCCAAATGCACTCCAGCCAAGTTTAATACGTCTGTTGAGTTCTTTCATAATGTTGCCATCCATTGAAATCAGCTGGCCAAGGTAAATATATGAATCAGCAATTTCTAGCTCAATGTTGTCAACTTGTATTTTTGTTTCCTCTACAAAATTATTGAACATGATCTTAGTTTTTTGTAGGTTCATCTTGAGTCCAACTTCTTTACTTCTAGTTGAGAGCTCCTGTACCATGTCTTGGAGTTCTGATGGGTTCGTTGAAAAAATAACAATGTCATCAGCAAACCGCAAATGATTTAAATATTCACCATTTATTTTTATTCCCTTGTTATTCCAATTTATCAGCTGAAAAATCATCTGTAAAGCTGAAGTAAAAAGTTTTGGAGAAATGGTATCTCCCTGCCTCACACCTTTACCAATTTTGATAGTTTTGGTATCTTTATGTAACCGAAATTTTGCACTTGCATTTTTATACACACGTTTCACCATGTCAATGTACACATCCTCAATGTCTGTTGATCTTAAAGAGTTGATGACTGCTGATGTTTTAATAGAGTCAAAGGCCTTCTCATAGTCAATAAATGCAACACACAATGGAAGTTCATATTCATGTGTTC
>QLNU02015360.1:44699200-44718163 GCA_006491805.2 Dysdera silvatica
TGTATGTAGGCTTTTGTGACTGTATTTTACGCTCCATTACATCAAATTCTGTGCCTTAACTTTTTCAATTCTGAAAATATTTATTGTTAATAGAAATAAAGGTATTTTTACAAACTCCTTTTCTATATAATTTTTCCTTGTAATATATGCATTTTTTCACGATGTAATGTCCCAATGATGCAGTTGGTAACAGATAGTGTGGAAACTTACTCCATATCCACTTTGTAATTTGCTGGGTAGGGTTCAGATCAAATCCCTCAAAAGTTTTATCATTTTTGAACATATCGTGGTTTAGAGATTATGGTATGCTGTTCGTTCCATCTCGGAGTAAATTGTAATTTTCAGATGTGAAACTAGCTAGCGAAAAGAAAAAAAAATGTGTTACATAGCTTCATAAGAAGCTATTTTTCCTATGCACTTAGTGTATATGAGCATTCTTAAGTTTATTTATTCATGCATTTTTTGAATAAATGGCTGCATTACTATAAATTTAAAAAAAAATTTGGCCACTTTCTTGACCCATTGAAGTAACAATTGCCCACATACTGACAGGTAGGAAAGTCTGGGACTATCAAGGCAACTGTTTAGGGAGCTATCTCACAAAAGACATTAAATTAGCAAAATATAAAAGTATTAAAATGGGTAATTAAGTATTTGGAATGTCCAGGTCTGTGCAATTCCCCCATCAGTTTTGCTCTGACTGTACATATACAGTGTATCACATTTTGATTTGGGAGGGGAGGGGGTTCTCAACCATTGTAACACCTGTAATTCTTGAGTATTTACTATTATTTTCATTTAAAATTTACTAATGCAATTTCAAACATATACACAAAAAGTCATCTAAGGAATAATGAGCAAAATATTATATTAATAAATTGCTTAAACATAATGAAATAAATTCTGAGAAAAAAATATATTTTGTTTGATAATTACGGATTTAAAAAAATTTTCTAACAAATTGCCTAAAAAATCGATGCCTTATTAAAATTATGGAAAGCATAATTTTTAAAAAAAATGTACAAGTAAAAAAAAAATGTTTTAGAATGCTAATATTTTCGCTTCCCATTTATCTGTTGCTAACGCTATTCCCTTAGTACCAGCGAAGTTATAGGGGTGTGTCAAAACAGACCAATACCAGCCAACCGGCGGATTGCGTTACCTTATGTTACACGTATCTTAGTATATGTGTAAAGCCATGGTATTCAAAATCTTACAGAAGGACGAAGAACATTCATGGATAATGTTTTTTACAATTTCAAAATATTAAACTGAATTGTTTTTCGTCGGTTATTTTAAGAAAAGGGCCCAATACTACTTTTAACTGAAATGGTATGAAAATTTTCCTGCAGTATAAAAAAATGCACTTTGAAAAATGCGTGTCGTTACGGAAGGACAGAAAAAACATGAAATGATGTCCTTCCGTAACGGAGTTTTCAATGTTTTTTTCAATTTCGGTACAGTTAATTAAATAATACAACGCATTATTTTGAAAAGACTTGCAAGATTAAAATGATATAATTTATTAGTTTTAATATGATATATTAAACATCAAGAATAATCTAAGAAGTCTGAAAGATTTGCTTTTCACTGACCTTTGGAATTGACAATTTCGAATGCGATTTCAAGAAAAATTAGGAAAAAACCCCCATTTTTTTTGTTTAATTTTTTATAAAGAAATCCCGGAACACAACCACCCCTTGTAGTAGGACTGGTATTTGGCATTAACTGCATGAAGTCATTAAAGTAACGTTAAGAATATCACATGGCAGAATGTAACACCAAAACTGTAATTAGACTAAACAAAATTTATTCTAATTTATTTTAAAATAACAGGACTACGTTTACAATGCAACTCTCTCTAGAACTGACAGCTGCCATAGGAGCAACTTTTTTCCAGACAAACTGTTTACAGGAAACTCAGAGAAATTGGTCTGTATGCTAGATATCCTGTAGTTTGTCTGCCACTTGCAAATGCGCACGTTTATAATGGAGTCAAGAACATCAAAACTTGACTCTGAATCGTTAGGACAATGTACTCTTCCACTGATGAGTCTAGACTTTGTTTGCAGACTGATTCTCATCACATTATATGGAAAGAACAGTATTATATGGACATTATATGGAAAGAACAGTATTGTATGGACATTATATGGAAAGAACAGTATTATATGGACATTATATGGAAAGAACAGTATTATATGGAAAGAACAGTATTATATGGAAAGAACAGTATTATATGGAAAGAACAGTATTATATGGAAAGAACTCTTAATATCAAGAAAAGGGTCAAATATGAAGATCATGGAATCATGGTAACGGTAGGCATAGTGTTGAATAGGCACACAGACAACATACTGGAACTTCATACACTGATTTTTCGAAGTGTGATGTGGGCGTACAATCCTTATTCATAAACAATAACAAGCATCCTCACCAAACTCAGCTGGTTAATAATTTTTTTCAAGGTGAAAATATTAAACGAATGCAATGGCCTAAATTTCTTTGAACAAGGTGTCTACCCAAATTCTATTTCAAACTTCCCTGACTTTTCCAGGTTTCCAGACCAAATCTTAATCGATTTCCAGTCGCTAATTACAGTAAACAACACACAATGCACTAAAATATGCGCAATCAAAATAAGTTTCAAGGCCATAAAATCGATTAATGCAAACCCCAAAGCCATTTATAACTCAATTATAGTGAATTTACAAATTCAAAAGCTGTATTAAAAAGTGAATTTCCTTACACTAAAAACTTGCACTAATTAAATATTTACAGCAACATTAACGTTCGCATACCTGCAAACATGTCAATTTCAAAATTCTTACAATTTTTAAAACACGTGTGCGTCATAAGCGTGCACATCATTACACAGAGCTCGAAGTACATGCAGTATAACATGTCCAGAATTGAATAAGGTACTATATCTTTTCCTTATTATGTACAGATAACTAAATGTAGACTATATTAACCAGAACATAAAAGAAATCCAAGGGAATTTCCCAAATTAAAATACATTAATTATAGATATTTACATAGGCATAGGGCTATATGGGCCTGTGGAACCCCAACCCTTCAATGATTTGAAATAAATTACAATTTTACATATATATTGCAATGTATAAATGTTCATAATATGTGCTTAGCATCCCCTTCCCCAATAATATTGAAAACCATGTTGATGTATGCTTACATCTACGAAATTATAATTAGGAAAAAAATACTGTGTTAATTAAATCAAACTTTTTGCATACATATAATTATTTACATGATGTGATAGTGATTTACAATTTATTAGTTAATGTCATCTGTCTACGAAGCAAAGGGTAAAGACTTTGGAGTCTGACAAAGCACCTGCAACCCAGAACCAGATATAATTAACGGAAGTGGAAGTAATATACAAATAATAATAATAAAAAAAGATGATTGATTAGTATAGATATGGAAGGTATAAATTAAGAAAGTAGTGGTGATATCATAATACACTCTCCAATAGACACCCAATGAAATTAATGTAAGTCCAGACTGTACAGTGGAAAAAAAAAATTATGTTTTCTTTAGATTTAACCTAATTTCAAGAAAACAAAAAAAAAAGGACTATATACATATATGTATAAACTTTTTAACTATTTATTTTATATAAACTTAATTAATATAATTAATAACTACTAACTTATAATTTTTAACTATTCTTTCTTAAAACCAAAAAAATGGCACATAAACACAAAAAACCTTAAGAATTTTTTCAATTGTATTTGAAAAATTCCTCAAAAATTAAACATAGGATGGTGGTTTCGGCCCCCCACCCGAAACGGTCCTGACATGCGGCATTTCAAGTGCCCTCACGTACAATCTCTGACTACGTAATATCGTAATCGTAGCCTCAATAGCAGCCAAGAAAAGGGATGGTGGCTCCGGCCCCCACCTGAAATGGTCCTGTCGTGTGGCATTTCAAGGTCTCTCATGTACAATCTCCGATAACATAATATCGTAATCGTAGCCTCAATAGTGGCCTAAGAAAAGGATGTAGAGCTCTGGGCCCCCTTTCCCGATACGCCCTTAACGGCTTGGACAGTTTGTTTGGATTTTTTATACCACAAGAGCATCTGGGCCAAACATGGTAAAAAGGCTTGGTCGCATTCCGACTTTCTAATTTGTCGAAATACAACGTTTCCTCAATTCTTATATCATCTCCTAAGGAAACGTACAGAAGCATCGAAAGTGAAGTCTGTAGGCATGTGCAGTGCACAGTTTTGGAAGGTACAATTCGAGTTTTTAAGTCTAGTCGGTTTCATACCGCCAGATGGCGGAAACCGTAGGAGCGGTCTGTCGATGTCACGCCGCCGGTTCCGATGTTTCTTTGTATGTATGCGCAGTTTTATGAGGACGGTGTGAAACCGAGTCCTATCTGTATCTTGAGGAGGATCACAGGAAAATAATGCATTGCGCATGCCCATGGACTTCCTTCAGATTACAGATACTTCCGAATCTTTCCTTAACACGTTGAGTGTCACGTCAGTCATCGATGACCGACACTGAACTTTGCGTTCAGGCCGCGTCAGTCACCGGTGACTGACAGTGTAAAATATGATATCAAAACTAAAAAATTTACATCGTTTTAAGTAATTACCTAAAATTTATTCAACATTCACTTAATTTTTATGTATTACAGGATTGTATCATTAATGTATTTAAAATATTTGCTATGTGTCGAGATTTGAATTTCCATAACACTTTTAGCATTAGGACCGATTTAAACAATCTGATTGGCTGAGCAGGTGATGTGCGGCCTGGTTTCCAGATCGAACGCGGCCACCCTTCCCAATGAAACCCTTGGACAATTCCTCCTCCTCCAAGATCAAAATAGTTCCCGTCAAAAAGAATTGGCGTTATTTTTTTTGGCGAAATTAGGATTGTATGTGAGCCAAAAGAACCGTTGATAATTATGTTGAGTAGGTAACACCGCTTGACATAAATATAATAAAAGCAATCAGACAACTTTGAGCGGTTTGTAAATTATTAGTACATGAGCCGGCTTTCGGCTGCGCTAAAGGGCAGCCTTCATCAGATGTATATGGAGCGAATCGAACATACAGCAGATAATATAATCAAGGAATACAAATGGAAAAAATAATGGAAAAAAAAGTAAGAACAAAAATAAAAATAAAAAATAAAACTCACGCGCGCGAAAAAGTAAGGGTTTTTTGTCAAATACTTTTAGGCAGAGTAAGTTAAAAGATGGAGTTTAAGAAGAGATAGAAAGGTGCATAAGATATGGTGTAACTTATCACTCAGCACAACCTAAATCTCATATTGAAGCAGCCATCACAGCACATATACGTAGAGCGCTTATGGTGTGTAGCAGTGACTCCCTTTTTAATATTGAATATAACTGCATCCTTCAAAAAACTTTACTTGTGGTATGTAGCAGTGACTCCCTTTTTAATATTGAATATAACTGCATCCTTCAAAAAACTTTACACACAGGCATTCCCTTAAGAGGGTCTATAAAATTTTTAACAGACTCCATAAGGAACTCTTTAACCTCCAACCTTCCACTCTTTCTGCTCACACCACACCACTCAGGTATGTTGGAGTTTGTTCATTTTTTCCATCCATTTTTGCATCTATTAAACAGGCCTTATAAAAACATCACCTTGCTCTTGCGTACAAACGCGGTCATAGCATACTACAACGCCTCAAAAAGGATAGGGACCCCATGCACACCACTGAAAAGGCGGGGGTATACACCATCCCCATTACTAATAATTCCAGTAACTCCCATACACAATACATCTGTAGTACAGTTAGGAAATTACAGACTAGGCTCAAAGAGCACATGGCAGATATAAATCACAATAGATTTAATACTAGTCTTGCCCAATACATCCAATCCAATGGCGCCACCCCATTATTCCACCATACCAGACTGTTGGCACATGCCGGAAATAGCCTTAAAAGTCTCAGATTCAGGGAAGCACTGGAGATATACCATAGGCGCTCCTCCACAATTAACACGGAACAACCAATTCACATTGGTTGTTCCGTGCATAGCAATACATTCTTAGCAACCCTCCATAACTCATTACACCATATCTTATGTACCTTTCTCTCTCTTCTTAAACTCCATCTTTTAACTTACTCGGCCTAAAAGTATTTGACAAAAACCCTTATTTTTTTGCCCGTGCGGTTTTTATTTCTTATTTTTATCTTTGTTCTTACTTCTTTTACATTATTTTTTCCCCATTTGTATTCCTTAATTATATTATCTGCTGTATGTTCGATTCGCTCCATATACATCTGATGAAGGCTGCCCTTTAGCGCAGCCGAAAGCCGGCTCATGTACCAATAATCTAACAAACCGCTCAAAGTTGTCTGATTGCTTTTATTATATTTATTATAGTTAATAATTACAAAAGAACGTGATGCCATTGTCAAAACCTGCTGCTTCCTGCAGATGCTTCATTATAAGAAATGTAAATTAAACGATTTTTATCAACGATTTTTGGCGTAGTGATACCAGCGCCGATGTTATGGCGTGATTAGATCTACGTCATAATATTGGCACTGGTATCTCTGTGCCAAAAAACGGTGATAAAAATCGTTGTTTAATTTACTCTGCGTAGTGTTCGATTTATTTAAATAAGAAATGTAATTGAGCAAACGTTTTTAAAAGTAATGTATTTTCTAACTATTCAAATCATTTAATGAGTTATTAAATAATGGATTCATATAGACTTAACTTGGATGCAGGGCAAACAGGGTTGGCAAATACCCGGGTTTTTGCATTAAAAGCGTAACCCAGTTGTGTTTTTTTTAATGGTTTTTCAGGAATTGCGGTCATCGTGAAAATTGCCGAATATGCATTTTCCATAAATACAAAACAACTCGGAAATAAATTTCGATCATATACAGAAATCTCTCTCTTAATGACCACCTCTATTCTGTGACCATTTCCTTTAAAGACCATCTTTTCTGGAAATGGATTTCCTTCCCCCCTCCATAGACCCAATTCTAAATTTAGCTCCATTCGGAGACCACCTCTCTGAGCGTTCAAATTCTTTCAAATTTCCCTGACTTTGGCCTTTGTATTTCAAATTTCCCTGACTTTTTCCCAAACTTTTCCAGTTAAAAAACACTTACCTGACTTTTCCAGATGAGTAGATACCCCCCCCCACGGATTTATACACACCTCCCAACACCCCTCCAGATTTTTTATATGTCTTCTTAATGAAATCTAAACACACAAAATCTAATCCACACCCACCTAAAAATCTTGAATGCTCCCGGTTTATGAATCCTGGATAAGCCCCTGGACACCCCGTTTGAATATGAAACCAAGTGATCATGCACGGGATGCAATAGGGAAGTGAATTGCATCCTGTCAGTCCCCATCTAGGACGATTTCAGAAATAAAAGTAACTACATCAGAAATGGTATCTTTTGCCCACCTAGCTTATGGACCTCATAAAAAGCATGAAATATTGATGTGAGGCTTACGTGGCTACAAGGTAACCGCACTACTTGTTAATGCTCATGTATCAGCATTGTTTAGGTTTTTTTCTATGAAAAAAAATCACAACTTGCATCTTTTTTGAAAAATTAATTTCTGCATAAAATTCTTTTTAATTCTATTTCGATTATTGTACATGATTGAAAGTAATATTTAATATCTAATATTTTAACTAATTAAAATAATTTCCTTGAAAAAATCTTGCTGTGGTATTTCTTTATTTTGAATCCCAATTTTTAAATCGATTCATGTTTAAATACTGACATTAATAGAAATAGTTACATACTTTAAAAACACAGAAATGTATTCAACAAAAATTAAAGTTGGTTGATTGGTTGTATTTTTATGGCACAAGGGTCATTCTGTGCCAAACGGCACATACAGTCAACAAAAATTAAAGCACTTAATACTTTACCCTATTTAATTTAAATGACAGAGAATAAAGAAATCACAATCAAAAATGAAAAAATAACAATTCAATAACTTTATTAAAAATTAAATAAAGGCATATATTAACAGTTCTAAATATTTGCATAAGGAGTATTTGCATAAAGATATTTGCATCTAAATATTTGCATAAGGAGCATTTGAATCTAAATATTTGTATAAGGAGTATTTACACACACACACACACACACACATTGCATAGTTACAAAGTATACACAAAAATAAATATCTGCAATAAAAAAAAAATTCTTACAATCAGTTAACAATCCAATCTAAATTTGAATGTTTATATATAACAAAAGTGCATAAATAAACATTTGCACTACTTTTACCAATTTATACAAATAAGGAACTCCGTGCTGACTACAATTTTTCAGTGAAAATCACATACATACACACACACACACACACATATATATATATATATATTAGTAAATAAAGCAACACAAAACATTTTTGACTACACATAATTAAAAATAATTCAATTATATCACAAAAGCTACAAGCACAGGTACAAATTTTTCACTCAAAATTTAACACACAAAACAATTTGATGACACTACAAAAATATCAGAAAAAAATATTTTGTAGATCAACTAGAAAAAAAATCGTCCTATACAGAGAAATCTGTCTATAACGATATTTTCCTCCAATCCTGACAGAGTATATCAAGTTCAATCATGTCTAGAGTGATATCTTTTTCCAGTCCCTTGTGTGTGTGAGTATTGTTATAGAAAGATTTCACTGTATTAATTATGAAAAATGTATATACACATAAGGGCTATTTGGAAAGTAACCTGACCATTTGTCTATAAAAAATATGCAAACATATATACGTAAGTTCTATTGCATACACTTGAAAACTACAACTTTAGACTATTTTTCAACCTAGTGATCCATCAAATTGAAACAATTATACAAGAGTGAGTCAATAAGTTCTAGTAAAGAGTTAATTAAAAACACATTATAAGGAGTATAAACTTCATCTTTTCTATATAATTACCATCCTTTTCAATATATTTATCCCATCTTTTCACAAGATTGCCAAATCCCTCAGAAAAGAAAATTTGTGGTCGTCCCTGATAACAATTTTGAGCAAAATTGTCCACCCCCAAATTCGTAGAGCATCTTAAAGGTACGTAAACAGATAAAAGTCACCTGCAGCTAGGTCAGGACTGTAGGCAAGATGTGCTAACAGTTCTCAACCAAGTTTTCTTAATGTTTCCATAGTATGTTTTGCTGTGTGAGGAACAGCGCCGTCATGGTGGAAAATGACACCATGATTCGGCTTTCCTAGTCTTTTACGGCGTATAGCTTCACGTACTGGACGTTTAAGCAGGTTAGAATTGTATTCTGAATTTATTGTATATTTTCCTTCCAAAAAATCAATGTATATTATTACTTTCGAGTCCTGAAAACAAAAGTTCATAAAACCTTTCCGGATAGAAGTTGGAGGTCGCCTGCAGCACTCTGCATCGCAAACACCTATATGTCCAGATTTAAATTTATCATGCCATAAATAAAGTGTAAATTTACTCATGTATTCATTACTATACTGCACTTGTAATCTTGACAAAATTTCGTTAGATTTTACACCTTCTTTAGTTAAAAATTTTACACTAGAACTTTGCTCAATGTTTGACAGGTCTCTGCCATTTGTTTTTGTTTATTGTGTATGCATAGTAAGTTCTAGGAAGATGCCAATTTGCTGAAGTATTGTTTGTGGTTTTATGGCTCAAAGACTACAATGGTCATGCTGCACCGGGACCTACTGTTTTCCGAGGAATCTGAACCTCTTAAGGCCTAGGGTACCAAACCCCGGACTACAGTGAGCAGTGCGATCTTTATGAGATCTCTGAGTAAGTGTTCTTTGCACTGTTGGGAGTCAAACCCAGATTAACGGCACACTAGGTGAACACGTTACCACACTGTGCCACCATAGGCAGCCAGAGTGTTGCTAAATGTATACTCCATAAGTGTGTTCAATGATTTAAATTTATTTTTTACATAACTATCTTTACGGGCTTCTGCCTAGAACTTTTTGATTCACCTACATAGCATTTATGAACAAGCTTTAAAATATTCTTTTTGTAGTTATAGAAAACTGCCATCTATGAGTTCAACCATTCTTAAACACTAATTTGCAATTGGGTGCTCTAAGCACTTTCGGCAATCAATGAGCGAAAAAAACTTCATAACCTAACTTTTCACAAAGTTCAGATATTTTGAACTGACTGTTTTCATGAACTGTTACATCAATTTTTTGAACGAGTTCATTACTGACAACAATAGGATGGTCAGTTCTTTTTTCATCAGGAATATTTGTTTGTCTACTTTAAACAGTCTAACACCACTTATCACAATATCTTCACTTATGTTTTCTATACACGCTGTATAGTTCGTAGAGAATGTCTGCAGTTTTCATTTGTTTTGTTAAGCAAAAAACGTATTACTGAACGTATCTCATATTTGGTGAGATTTTCTTTTGTAACGCTCATTTTGAAATGAAGTCAAGGCTAGATACGCAGCAGACACAACCTCTCAGTAGTACAGCTGGGCTCTGACTGAATCACTGCACACTGGAGTGTAAAAATGGCATCAATCTACCCACTATTTCTTATGCTATAGGAAAATTGAGGTTACGCGGGGTATTCAAATAGTAAGTTTCACTTATAAAGGAAAAATAAAGAAAATAATTGCAAAATTGCTAAACATATTTACCTTTGTACACCATTTTTCTATTTTTCCACATAATCTTCACCCCTTTCCAAGCATTTCTGGTACCTAGGCAACAGTTTAATTCCCTCATCATACCAATCTGCTGCCAAATTCTAAAACCAGTTTTGAACCTTCTCTTGCACTTCGTTATATCATTGATAAAGAGGTGACCGCGGAGATGATTTTTAAATTGAGGAAACAGATGGAAGTCAGAGCAAGGTCAGTAGAGTAAGGAGGGTGCTCAAAAACCTGCCATTTAAATTTTTGGAGAAGCTCTTTCGTTGCTTGAGCAGCATGAGGCCGGGTGTTGCTCTGAATTTTCTCTGTCTTCAATAAACATTGTAAGCCAACGATGAACAATGTGCATAGACATGACATCTTTACCATAAACACTGTGTAACTGATGATGTCCACGGCTGATTTCTTTTTTGCAGTCAAAAAACGAATCACACTGCATATTTTACAGTTGATGGCAAAATTTAGTGGGGTCTCTGTAGCGGTCGGCTATCAAACGAGGCTTGAAGGTCACCAAACTGGATTGAAGTGCTGCCACTGAACCCAAACTAAAATTCACTGCCCATAAACTTCCGGTATCGCACGTAATGCAATATAAAAATTAAGGAACTTATTTTTTGAATACCCCTCATACTTTTAAACTAGCCCTCATATGTATACCCCCCCCCCACTTAAAACAAGACTTCTTAATACAGACTCAAAATAATTATTTCATTCATTCATAGAAAATATTTAAATGTCTCAAATTCAATGTTCATGTGAGTTTTATGGCACAAGGATAGCAAGGGTCTTGCTGCGCTAGGGCCAAGGGAACCAACCCACCCCCACACTATAGTGAGCAGTTTATCAGTAAGCATTTTTGGACACAATTGGGATCTGAATCCAGGATAACTGCACATCAGGCGAGCACATTATCACTGCAGGTTCTAAAATTCACATTAGGATCATTTCACGTCAAATTAACAGATTTTAATTTTCAACCATGCTCTCACGTCTCAGAAATATATTTTTTTAAATGAGAAAGTATCTATGATGTAATGTCAAATTTAAGATTTCAATTTTTTGGTCTCAATTTGGGCCCCAGGAGAAAATTTTGATTTTTGCATTATTTTGGCTATCATATGCACTGTGTGCGTTTAGAAAATTTCTTTTATTTCACTTATTTTTTAACCGATGAGGCTTATTTTAGTGTCAAAATAAAGGAAAATTTCTGTTCTTTGTAAACAACATGTAGAAATAGTATTAAATCTGACAGAACATTGTTATTACACATTCAAAGTGAATTTTTTAAGTTTGTGTCTTCGTAAATTTGATAAGCTGTAGCTAGCAAACCACAACTAACACATGAATCATTTTTTTCCCAGAATAAGCCGCGCATGTGCTTTTCATGTTTTGAAAATAAGAACGGTGTTTTTTGTGGTTGCAAAATAAAAAATGCATTTGCTTTATATAACGTTGACAGAAATATGGGCCTTTTTAACAGGTTTAAGAGCTCTCTGAACCTGAAATAACATATATTTATGATATTAGTTGAAAGTATATCCAATTATGTTGTTACAATATCAGTTGATATCATTTTTACTTTATTTCGCTATTAGCTTACCTTTATAGTGAAAAATTATGTTGCACTTTTAGCCAGTTGATGTACTTGTTTGTGAACCTTTTCGTCTGTGACATGTCCTTCCTGATACAGATGAAGGAACCGGAATTTCTTTGAGTATATTTTTATAGGGCACTTAGCAGCAGTCATTCTTGGTTGGCCAAAAATACCATTTTGCTGGACTAGGCGGATGCATGAATCAAACTTCAGCATCTCTTTCCCCTTCACAAATGTCTAGTATCTTCCTAATCCACCACTTACAGTCATAAATAACTGCATAAAGCTTTTCTGGAATAATAATATCTACTAGCGTTTTTATTTTATCACCCACAGTGGCTTTAAAAGATTTTTCAGAATCTGAAACCTGCTTCACCAAAAGGGTTGTTTTGCGTAATTGTTTGAATAAGTGATTCTCTCTGGTGCGTTCCATTGAAAATGAATTTTCATACCATTTTTTCAGAAAGTCTTCGTTTGAACGTATCTCAACTGATGATGTGAAAAATACTTGAATTCCCTTTGTGTTTTGAAGCAAATTCAAATAAATCTTGTTTACTCAAGATTTGCCCTTCAATAGTCCTTTGAAGACTTGCTCTTGTTGCAAGGCACTTTATGGTTCCTCCTACTCTATCGCATGCATTTTTACCACAGCTAGTGGCAAAGAAATGTCGCTTAGCCTTCATGCCAAAGTCGTCTTTGTGATAGCACAAATTAATAAAGTTCTTGTAGTTCTTATATTGGGCTGCACTACCATTGCTAAAATATACCATATTCATTAAATGTGGCTTTTCTCATCTCGAGTATTGAAAATTGACTTCTGAAATGTGAAAAAAGCCGTAGTGTCATGTTTAAGGCAGTCATTGATAACACATATGGACTTGAACTTAAGTTGACCGTCACATTTGTAATAGATTACAAATGGGTGTAATGTTACCAGAATGTTGTGCCAGTGAAACCCTTGAGAAGCATCTTTATCTTAGAACTATAATATATATATTTCACACAAAATGAAATCAGAATCTTAAATTGCGCTTAAAAAAAAAGTAAACTAATTAACAGTTAAAAAATCCTTACTAAGTCACAAAAATAATCTAAAGTCTATGACAGAACTTAAACACAATCTTCCTCAAACAGGTTCGGAATAAGACCGAAGGAATAAGGTGCAGCAAAACATGTCTTGACACGAATTTTCTTGTTAAGACATGTTCACTCATAAAAACTTTGGCATCCAATCCAACTTGTTCTAGTTTTTTCTTGTTAAGATATTAAGTAAACTCAATGTAAATATAGGTAGGGCCTACCCTATTTTTTATTACTCATATGCTAACTGACAGATGCAATGCATCTGTCAGTTAGAACATGGAGTGTTGTCTCTCAAGCAACGATTGCTAATTTTGACATGTAGGGTTCGTCATTCCAGTGCAAGTACCCCGAGAGCAATCCTACAGTAGAGTACAGACGAAGCCCTGATGAAGGAAATTCATCTTAGGGACCCTCAAGTTCCTGAAGACTACTTTTAAGGACTTTCTGATTCTAGATGACAATGTACAAGCATGCAGAGAAGTAATATCAGATGATGAAATTGTCAATCAAGTATTAAACAAGAGTGGTGAAAAACAATCTGACATGGACGAAGACTGTGTCGAGGCCATCTCAAGCATGGATTCAGTGAAGCCAAACTGCCATTCCAGTACTGATTTTTTTTAACGCCTCTCTCTCCATTCCGCCCTCACCTTCCCCCACCCCCACTCCCAACGACACTGGAAAGGACAGAGCAATTTGACACTGGATAGAATGCCTTAATTTAGTCAAGCACCGGTTAGAATGCCTTGATTAAATCAAGGCACTCTCGCAGTGGTGTTTTGGCACTGATTAATTTATGAGTACACTCCTAATCTCAAGACCTACGATCAAGGAAGGCAAAGAATGGCTGTCAGGATTGCGCTGTTTTTTTACAGCAGATAATAGAGATGCTTGCCAACAATAAATCTACGGAATCATGTATTTTGCGAAGTGTTATGAGAAAAAATACTCATTTTCTGTGAATATGTAACAAATAATGGTGAGTGCAAATTTAATTTTTCCATTTTTAAGGCAATTCCCATTTACAAACTTTTTTTACGATCCCCACGAGTTCATAAAAATATGAGTCTACTGCATATATGCAGTAAGCCCCTCTTAATAACACCCTTCGGACACGGTCACCTCATGGTTACAGTCAGATAAAATTTCCCAAACTCCTTTATGATATCACCATCTTTTATGGAGTAATTTTTCTTTCTAGTAAAAGGACATAAATAAGGAGTTTTTACTGTATTAATGAAAGATCTCTTGCATATCTGGTTCAAATCAGCCAACATGAGGAAACTGACACACACACAAAAGGCATTTTTTACTTCATTAATATCAAAGAGCTCCATGAAATGTTAAATGTAAAATAACGAACAAAATACTTAATTACACTGAAATCTCAATAATGTGGCTTCGCTTACAACAGACCTTTCATTAGTGTGGATGAATTCTTTTCCTCCCACCTGAGACATATGTACAATGTACATTAATTGTTAAAGATTTTGCTTAATGTGTAAGGCTCATTGAATAACGCAGATAGAAGTTTTTGTGCAAATGGAAAAAAAATTCACTTTTCAGGAAAAACATCAGGACGTATAGAAAACAGTACGATCTCCCCCCCCGCTTTTCAAAAGCAACCCCCAAAATTCGTTTTGATTTACTATACTGGCATTCATGGAGCAAAGTGGTTTTACCTAAGGGAAGGTCGGAGGGTGGACGACGAGGATTGTAATGACATTAGGCTCATTTGAAAGCTGTCAAAAAATTATTAGACACGTATTCGGGCATTTTTCAGAATGGCCATAAATATAGGTGTTATAGGGCCGGAGAGAGCAAAAATGGGACTATTTTCAGAGATTTTATAATATCATATTTTCAAAAGTATTGAATATTTATTTTTTTTTTTGCTTCATTATGTTCCTTGCAGAAATCCATCGGATACGCGTTTCACGGTTTTTGGAGACGTAACTTATTAATAATGTTTTTAAAGGGTTATAAAATGCACGCGGAAACGAGTAGTACAGCGCAAGAATTCGCCAACTTGTTGGCTGCTTGGCGAATATAATATGTTGCATTTCTTTTTCCTGTATACTTATGGTATGATAATGACATAAAAATAACAAAAATTTTGATGCTTTGAAGGAGTTAAAGTAATAAAGGAAAATCGAGATTTATATCATTAGAAGGAAGGAACATAAATGAAATTGAACTTTCTTCATTTTTATTTAAGAAAGGAGAAATCTATTTATTACAATTTTTATCGAATATTAAGTTTTTCACAATCAATTGTATGAAAATCACAAAGGCATGAAAAACAAATTTTTCCTGCAGTGGCTGGCTGCATCGAATAAAAGGAGAATTTTTACAATTAGGTATTTTATCACAAACATTTCCTGTGAATGTGAAACACATTTAGCGGACATTTAAAAAATCAGGATTTTCGTCTTCTGATAACCCAGATGTAATCCATGCTATTGATCATGGGTTGAAAAATATCGGAACACATTTGGAAGTGTATCAAGGACTGTAATTGGATAATATTATTTCGAATTTTTAATTCAGAACCAACAGCAGATATTTTAAAGTATCGACATATTTCTCGCGCTATGTACTTTATTTCTCTAAAAAAAAGCGATCTAAAAGTTGGCAAATGGGAATTGTCTGTTCAGAAATAATTTTAACTACCCCATCTGGCTTCCCCCAATGCTACACCTCTTTTCAAAAATCTACAGATTTTTATGAACACTACAAGTATCGCACAAAAGGACACAATTTTCAGTCATATTTCTGAAAAAATGCTCGTCCGAAATTTGCTGGAATAGGTTTGTCGTTAATTTTCCTAATGAACTGCAAGTTATAGTTACATTTGTCGCTTTAAACAGAGAAGATTGGACTCTTTTTCCAAATTGGCTTGTGCTTTCGTGTAAACATAAAAATGCATCACCAACAACTTCGCCATCAGCATTTATTAAATATTGAACGGTGTACGAGTGAGTACACTGATTAGTTGGAGATGATGCACAACCCAATGTTATTTTTTCCCCTCGGAAACAAAGCGTTCGACTATCTGTTAATTCGTCATTGAATCCGCATTGATCGGTATTAAATATACAATGGGGAGGATATGTTTTAAATAGTTTTATCACTTCTGTTTGAAATTTTGTTGCAGCGTTTCGGATCATTTCCGGAGAAGTCACTAGTTTTTTCGTTACAAGTTTTGTTACCTTCCTAGACGTTATGCCATGACGTTTACAAAAGTCCTTTACCCATGTGTTTGAGGCAAGAAACTTTAATTTAGGGAAACGTAAAGAAGTTTCAATTGCCCATTTCCGAATATCGAAACCATGTATAACTCGTAGTTTTTTGCCCATAATTTCCATAAATTTCACCAAACTTCCATTTCGATTGCTTTATACATATCGATTAGTGACCCTCTGTCTACTTTATCCTTTTTAAAACGCAGATATGTTTTCTGATTAGGCATTTTTTTACAGCCCTTTTTGATTAAAGTGTCCCATTTCCAGGTTGGATGAGTTTCTTTAATAGCGACCATACGCTCCTTATCGTTTATACTTATATAACCAGGCTCACATTTTATTTATACCCCATTATCATCATGTATAGAATAATGTTCTGGATATTTTTCGGAAATCTCGATGACTTCTTCATCATCATCCTTAAGTTGCGGTTTTATTAAATAATTTTTCAACACACTAAAAAGTTCCAAAGGTATAGCTTTTGCACAATCGGTGATATCACTGGACGTATTCAAGAAATTTGAATACGTTGTTTCGGTTATTTTTTGCAAATGATGAGTAACATTAATTGCATTTATGACCAATAAATCCATTTTAAAGTATAAAGCGAAAATTCGTAAACAGGAAAAAAAAAGTTAATTTGCCAAAAATTAAATTTTCTGTGGTTTTCTGCAGAAGCTAAACTTTAGCTTAATATTAAAAGAACAAGATATATCACAAAGATTTAAATTATAAACTAATAAATTTTAAACAAGCATAAAATATATGTTGAATGCGAAGTCAAATTTTTTTAAATACGAAACTAACAATTTATTATGCGTACGATATATAAGAACAGTTTAAATGAACTGTCATGCAACACTCCCGAATGTGTCACTTTCTAATACTACCTTTGAAAATAACTGATTATACTACACCAGCAAATTCGCCAAGCAGCCAACAAGTTGGCGAATTCTTGCGCTGGGCTACTCGTTTCCGCGTGCATTTTATAACCCTTTAAAAACATTATTAATAAGTTACGTCTCCAAAAACCGTGAAACGCGTATCCGATGGATTTCTGCAAGGTACGTAATGAAGCAAAAAAAAAAATAAATATTCAATACTTTTGAAAATATGATATTATAAAATCTCTGAAAATAGTCCCATTTTTGCTCTCTCCGGCCCTATAACACCTATATTTATGGCCATTCTGAAAAATGCCCGAATACGTACCTAATAATTTTTTGACAGCTTTCAAATGAGCCTAATGTCATTAAAATCCTCGTCGTCCACCCTCAGACCTTCCCTTGTAAGTAGAATTGAAGCAATAAGGCCGATTAAAAATAACGCCAGAGAATCACACAGTTTTAGATATTACCTAAAATTATATCAAAGCTATTGTTTCTGGAGTTCAGGCAAACTAATTTAAAAATTTTGTTCATTTAAATTTGTTTGCTCTATTAATATTTGGTGTATTTTCAGTCTCGTAAGTTATAAAAGTGAAGCAAAACTTCCTAGAACTTTTTTCAGAGGAGGAAAAACGCAATGATTAATTTTATTAATCAGTTTTATATAAATTTTAAAACTATATATTTATAACTGCATCTTAAACATTATGTAATCTTTGAGTTCAAATAAATATTACTTACTTGAAATATAAATTGTAAATGGGATGTCACCACGTCTTTTTCATGCTAATAATGGCTAAGAAACGTGACAAAAAAGTGCGAGTAATATAGCTGACTTTCGTGTGTAAGTGATCCTATTCAACCCCCACGCCGCCGCCCCTCTGGAATCTCCAAAAGGCGGGCTTGGGGTTGCGACTATTTCAACACGTTAATTTTTGTTACCCCGCATCATATGCTCTTCTGGGGAGGAAATCTGTTTCCAAGAAAGAACATTTAGGAGGGGGAAATTTATATGCAGCTGAGATGTACAATCCAGAAATATTTCTAAATTTGGCACCCCGTCGATGTTTGGCTAGCCAGAAACTTTAACACCATGAGGTCATGGAGGTCAAATCACAATGTTGGTATGCAAAACTAGAGGAAGAACCTTCAAAATTTTCTCGTTGAAGATTTTACTTGGTTTCTTTTTTTGATTCTTTTTTTTTTTGGTTTTTTTCTGTTCTCGTTTGTAATATCAAAAATAACCATCGGCAAGGGATAATCCGTTTAGTTTTATATATTTATTTGTTGTTGAGTATTTCGATTATTATATAATGCATTAAGCACCTAAAAGGTCTGTCGTGATGCCGCCCTAGGCGACCGCCTAGGTCGCGTCGGCCCAGTTAATTAGCATATTTTCCATTGAATTTTAATATACTGCGAAAACATGTTTAAATTGAGTTAATATTATCAGCA
>QLNU02015360.1:44718263-44737539 GCA_006491805.2 Dysdera silvatica
TTAAAGTTGGCAAATGGGAATTGTCTGTTCAGAAATAATTTTAACTACCCCATCTGGCTTCCCCCAATGCTACACCTCTTTTCAAAAATCTACAGATTTTTATGAACACTACAAGAATCGCACAAAAGGACAAAATTTTCACTCACATATGAAAAAATGCTCATCCAAAAATTGCTCAAATAGTGTTGTCATTAATTTTCCTGATGAGCTGCAAGTCATAGTTACATTTGTCGCTTTAAACAGAGAAGATTGGATTCTTTTTCCAAATTGGCTTGTGCTTTCGTGTAAACATAAAAATGCATCACCAACAACTTCGCCATCAGCATTTATTAAATATTGAACGGTGTACGAGTGAGTACACTGATTAGTTGGAGATGATGCACAACCCAATGTTATTTTTTCCCCTCGGAAACAAAGCGTTCGACTATCTGTTAATTCGTAACCGAATCCGCATTGACCGGTATTAAATATACAACGGGGAGGATATGTTTTAAATAGTTTTATCACTTCTGTTTAAAATTTTGTTCCAGCATTTCGGATCATTTCAGGAGAGGTCACTAGTTTTTTGTTATAAGTTTTGTTACCTACCTAGATGTTATACCATGACGTTTACAAAGGTCCTTTACCCATGTGCTTGTGGCAAGAAACTTTAATTTAGGGAAACGTAAAGAAGTTTTATTTGCCCATTTCTGAATATCGGAACCATGAATAAATCGTAGTTTTTTGCCCCTAATTTCCATAAGTTTTTCCCAAACTTCCATGTCGATTGCCTTATAAATATCGATTAGTGACCCTCTGTCTACTTTATCCTTTTTAAAACGCAGATATGTTTTCTGATTAGGCATTTTTTTACAGCCCTTTTTGATTAAAGTGTCCCATTTCCAGGTTGGATGAGTTTCTTTAATAGCGACCATACGCTCCTTTTCGTCTATACTTATATAACCAGGCTCACATTTTATTTATACCCCATTATCATCATGTATAGAATTTTCTGGATCTTTTTCGGAAATCTCGATAACTTTACCATCTTCAAACTGCGATTTTGTTAAATAATTTTCCAACACACTAAAAAGTTCCACAGCTATAGCTTTTTCACAATAGGTGATATCACTGGACATGTTCAAGAAATTTAAATACGTTACTTCGGTTATTTTTTGCAAATGATGAGTAACATTAATTGCATTTATGACCAATAAATCCATTTTAAAGTATAAAGCGAAAATTCGTAAACAGGAAAAAAAAAGTTAATTTGCCAAAAATTAAATTTTCTGTGGTTTTCTGCAGAAGCTAAACTTTAGCTTAATATTAAAAGAACAAGATATATCACAAAGATTTAAATTAAAAACTAATAAATTTTAAACACGTATAAAAATATATGTTGAATGCGAAGTCAAATTTTTTTAAATACGAAACTAACAATTTATTATGCGTACGATATATAAGAACAGTTTAAATGAACTGTCATGCAACACTCCCGAATGTGTCACTTTCTAATACTACCTTTGAAAATAACTGATTATACTACACCAGCAAATGTGCCAAGCAGCCAATAAGTTGGCGAATTCTTGCCCTTGGCTACTTGTTTCCGCATGCATTTTATAACCTTTAAAATCATTATTAATAAGTTACTTCTCCAAAAGCTGTAAAACACATATCGGATGGATTCCTGCAAGGCATGTAATGAAGTAAAAAGAAAAAAAACACATTCAATACTTCTGAAAATATGACAAAATCTCTGAAAATAGTCCTATTTTTGCTCTCTATGGCCCTATAATACCTATATTTATGACCATTCTGAAAAATGCCCGAATACGTGTCTAATAATTTTTTGAGAGCTTTCAAATGAGCCTAATGTCATTAAAATCCGCGTCGTCACCCTTCGACCTTCGCTTGTAAGTATTATTTTTTTTGTTTTGTTGTAAATTCTTCAAGAGTATTTGTTCATAATACACTGTTTTGTTTTAGTAATTTATTCGTTTACATTATATACTTCTTTACTATGTAAGTTATTAGTGAATGGCCTGCAGTTTTAATTACCAAAATTTACCCTCCTCTTAGTATGGACTTCCATTTGTAGAGACAAAAATGGATGACTCATGATGGTCCACATTAATGAGATTTCACTGTGCATATAAAATACCATACACTTGAAGACAAAGTTTAATAGTTTCAAATCACACAAAAAGTCAACACTGCAAAATGTTATTCAATTAAATTGGAATATAGGGCAGTTACACTTAAACAATATTTTTTTTCCTTAAAATAACAAAAACACAACATAATACAAAAATGTGTGGTCTAAAGTACCCAATTTACTTTTCAGTATTAAAAAAGATACTGGTTGACTCAAACAAGAGTCTAAGGCTGTTTATGCATATATGTGAATACACATCATAGTTCTCTATATATTGCAAATATACATATACATAATATGTACAGCTTTGGTACATTCAATTTTGCATAACTTACTATAAAACATGGTTGTATGTAAAGTATAATTTTAATGCAAGAATATCACAAAGTTCATGCATAAATTTTTTTTTTCTTATTTGCATATACAAAGTCATTCATGTTAAAGACTAGGTAGTAATCATAAAAATTTCACGCATTTTTAGTTATGTTTTAAACAATTTTTTATTTACATATCACTTGCTCCACTTTTCTGAAGTAAACTTGTAACACCTATAACTGATTCAGCTTCCCTCTGCAACTAAAGAAAGAAAAGGTAAACATGCTAATATCCTTTAGTGACTGCTGCAAAAATATTTTAATATAATGACTAAAGGTATATCTAAGAAATGTCATAAAAAGTGAAAGTTTAGATAATACTGCAATATATATGAACATACAAAACACACAAAATGAGAAAAAATTATTACTGACTTTTCTAACACTGCTTTCCAGAATTTTCATTTATTTATTTGTTTGTTTATTTATTTATTTTGCAAAGGCAGCAAATGCCAAACTCTGTCAAGTGCTTTGTAATATAGAATAGAGGCCTCTTTTAATATGTTTAAAACACAGCTACAGTATTTCAATATATAAATCGGATTCAAAATGGAAACTAAGGTGTTGCTCAAATAAGCAACAAAATACTTTCTGTACAGCTTTTTCTATGGTTCAATGAATACTTAATAATACAGGGAAAACATTCTAGAATCCTGCTACACCATTTTGATAATGACAATTTAACTTTTATAGGATAATAATATATGCACACTGAAACAGAATTGTTAACTAATAGCTTGAAAACATCAACTATATAAAGTGTCTTTCTCAATGTTCCAGGAGCTCAGGTATGTCCTAGTAAAACAGTAATCACAAATACTAGAGGAGATGGCGGTAATATGGACCCTGTAGGTATTATGGATCCCCTCAGTTCTTCAGCCGGAATGTGGAACACTCTAGTGGCAGAGGGGTAAATCAACTCTAATTACTCTGCTTAAGGTAAGAGATTGGCATTGCAGTGCATTATTGAGGGAGCATATGTGTTATGAGCATTTCAGTTTCACCTTATTCGTGGACATTTAGCAAGTTATATACAAGTTTTATGGGTATTTATGTTGCATAATGCACAGATTTCGATGTTATACCTGGAACTACACTAGTTAGACGATAATGTGTCGAAATCAGACTTCAAGTTTTTGGTTAGGTTTGTGAGTAGTGATGTGATAATAATTTCAACATGGTGTTGCTGGTCATATGGACCACCTGTAACCGTCATATTTTTCCAGACTCAGACTACATTGCAGCATGTGACCAAAATCAAGCTGAAAATGAACAGTCATCCTCCACTTCACCCCAAGAAACTCTTTTGCAAGACAACCAACCTTATGTGCTAAACGCCAACTATCTCTTCAGTGACCCAGCGTGTTACTGATGACTGCTATGGAGAATTATAGGTTATGTGTATGATGTGTCAATTATGGGCACACAGTGAATGTGTTAAAGCCGAGAAAGAAATTTATATTTGAGACTTTTGTGAATAATTTATATTTTTTTAACAATAAAATTCATTTTTGACAAATAAACTGTGACTATTTCATTGAGATCCATAATGCCCACACTTAAAAAAAACTCAGGTGATTTCTCTTTTTTTGGCAATCGCATTATGAAGATTACTGTATATATTTTAAAAATTATTACTCCTGTTGTGGCCATAGCTGATTAGCATATGAGACCAACCATTCCCAAAACAAGTGAAATTAACTTAAAATGTAGGCACAGTTTACAAAAAACGAAGTAGGTGGTCCACATTACCCCCTTTTCCTCTACTGGCTTCCAAATGCTTTTGAAATGAATATGAAAGAGCACTGGGGAGAGGGGGTGAATATGCTCCACATTAATTCATTTTAGCTACCCCAATGTATATAAGTTTGTGGGTGTGAGTTTTGATCATATTTCTTGCTTTTTCCACATTTTAACTTTATATACATATTGAAAAGCATGTAATAAATTTCACATTTTTTCCCCCAATTTTCAAATCTCGTACTGTTCTTCAGTTTTGGAAATTGTATCTCTGCTTTACCAACATTTAACTTAACCCAGATCAAGCTTTTTTAATATTTTCTCTAAGTGGTAAAAATATTAACACATAAAAACATTTAGCAGTTAGTTGTAAAAATATCTATTTCCCTAATTGGCTACCTAGGTGCAAAAATAATATCTCGCCGCTCTTATTAATTTAATATTTCATTTAGAATTTGACATGTGAAGTGCTTACTTTTATATCTATATATAAATAGTCTGAAACAGCTTTCATATGCAATAGAGATATATTTTTTAATTTTTATTTTTATAATATGAAACAAAAATCCCTGGTAGTGCCTTTTTTAATTAAAAGATCAAAAATAATATATTAAACCATCTGCAGTTGCTCAGGTGTGAGGGCACCTTTTGCATCCCTGCTAGAAACAGCTCTACACTTGAAAATATCTCACAAAATACGTACTTTTATTTCTTTAATAATGACGATGACTCGAAGATTTTATAACATAAATTATCGATCCTCTTTTAAACTGAAATTCCTCTTTAAAAAAATGCCGGGAAAGAGTTTTGGAAAGGATACTCCAAAAATTTCATCGCCTCGAATTTAGCGGAACCTCGATGTTCAAGAGACTTGGATTTTCATGACTCTACTGTAATTCGATATACAACGTTTATAATTAAAATTTCTTTCAATTGACGAATTTGAATGTCGCAGACAGCACAATCGTAACTGGAAAATTTGAAGTGGGCCAGTTTTTAAAAATAGTTTGGCAAAATTCTGTAAAAGAGCACCATGAACTCCTTTTTCGTTCCTCCTGTTCAAGATACAGCTGTCAGTCAAAAATATGGCACCTTTATCACAGAACCATATAAAAACAAAAAAATTCCAAAAAATGCCACTACGGAGCAGCACCATCACCAAATTGAATCTCTCTCAATCGGTGGAATGGATGGCTGCCATATGACTTCATTCTAGAATTTCTATGGATAGAATGATTTTTAAAAAAATTCGATGAAATGCCACCAGGTAATGCTATCACCTATTTTTTTTCCCCTTCCGTGAAAGTTGTGGCTTTGACCTCTAGCAAACCATCAAGTCATTGTTGGCATAATTTAAAATGGACGAGGCAGGAACTGAATGGAACACACCTGCCATCTCCCCATATTTGGATGGTGAGAAGGAAGGCCCCAATTTCAGTGGTGGAAAACTGAAATTTGCTTTTCGTAGCACCGTTGTAGCAGGGCCCGATTAATGTAGGGGCTCTGTCTCCATTGCCCCCAAAGGAGGATGTCCAAATCCCTATGGGCAGTGGACCCATGAGCGTACATGGATGAAACCTGTGCTAAAGTGTCGCTTAGGTGAGGAGAAGCAAAGTTGTCAATGAGCACTTCTTTTGGTAATTGTGTGGCTCTAAGCTATAATAGAACGAAATGGGTCCTAAGCTTGTTTCAGCCATTTTGCATGTTTTGACTTGGGCTTTTTCAGTGTGAATCTTCTAGAGAGGTACCGTAGACCGTGTTTCAAAGATATATGTACTATTCGAGCCGTTATAGCTCGGTTAGAATGAAGTTCTAAATGAAAAAATGCATTTTTGGTATGTTCCCCCCTGATTTGTGGCACATTTTGGGCAGTGGTCTATGTCGAGGCATGTCTGGGTCGAATAACATCTGGGTTGATGGATGTCTTCTGTGACGTGAGCGAATGGGTAGCTGACACCGGGTTGAACTTGGCCCGAATTCCGGTTGGATCCCAAAGATACAGTTGGGATAGCCCAAAGACACTAGGACTATCGGGATCTGACTCAAACCGAAGATTTGGCCAAGGTACCATAGGGTGAAAAACCCACCCGGTGTCTGCTTGGGGAAGGGATGTGGGATGGAGGAGTGAGGATGTGGGATGGAGGAGTGAGGATGTAGGGGTGGAGATGGTGATATGGTACCCAACCTAGTGGAGGCCAGTGCTCAATGGTGCACTGGTAAACCCTGGACTCATCGGGTCTGGGTGGCTTCCATGGCAAACTGGAGGTCTGGCTAGTACCCATCCTAGATGGGGCCGAGCCGGACTGACCCAGACGTTATTCGACCCAGACACGTCTCGACAGACCACTTCCCAAAATGTGCCACAAATCGGGGGAAACGTACCACAATTTTGCATTGTTTTCATTTAGAACTTTGTTCTAAGTTATAATGGCTCTAGTAGTACAGGCCTGCACAAAAGTTTAGACACAACACAAATTTGAGTATAACAAAATACTATTAAAACTGAAGAAGTAGGAACTTTAATATTACGAAGTATGAACACATGTAATATGCAAATTAAAAATTTGAGAACAGAAATCACATCAGTAGCGAACTTGCTGCAATATATAACTTAAAATAAGTAAAATATGTGGCACAAAAGTTTAGGCACAAACATAAATTTTAGCACTTGCATAAGGAAATGAACAATTTTAATAATCAATGTAGCCACCATTACTTCGTATTAGATTAAATACGCGGTCGTTCATTGAAAGCACAAGATTTTGAAAGGTTTCTGGTTCAAAATTAAACCACGCTTCTTCTATAGCCTTTTTAAGTTCTAAAACGGACGGATATTGCTTTCCATTGGCATACACAACATTCGTTAGTATGCCCCATACATTTTCGATGGGATTACAGTCAGGACTAAGAGCAGGCCAATCGAGAACTGTAATATTTTTAGCGCTCATCCATTCTTTTGTTGACCTGGATGTGTGGATGGACGCATTATCTTGTTGGAAAACCCAGTTTCGTCCACATAAAAGTTCGCCAAAAGGTAATAGGTGACTTTCAAGAGTTGCCTGGTATGCCTTGGAATCTTGTTTTCCATTCAAAAACGCCAAAGAAGTCTGTCCATTGAAGCTAAAGGCTCCCCAAACCATGACTGAACCTCCTCCTTGACGTCTGCTGAACCGACTTAAGGGGCGTTTTCGAAGATCGTGCCAGTAGTGCGAAAGGCCATCGGGACCATCTAAGTTCCACTTTTTTTCATCACTAAATAACACCTGCAGCCATTCGTCACTGTATGATATGTGCTGCCTTGCCCATTGTAGTCGTGCTTGTTTATGATGTAATTGCAAGCAGGGCTTGCGGCGCATTTTTGCATATCTCAAATGCCTGCATTCTACAATCCTTCTACGTATGGTTTCTCTTGACACTCGCATTGCTAACGTGTTTTTTATTTGATTTGCAGACAGGCTTTCATTTGAAGCCAATCTTCGTATTTGTCTATCATCCCGAATGCTGGTCACTCGAGGCCTCCCAGATCGTGATTTTGGTTGATACTGATCACCCCGGGATAACACTCGATAAATGCCTCGCTTTGAACGGTTCAATGCAACAGAAATTTGAGTAACAGATTTACCTTTAGTTTTCAGCCTCCAAATCTTCAAAATCTCGTCATTCGTAAATTGCTTTGACTTCGGCATCGTTCTAAGCATTCTAAATTATTTCAGGCCTTATATAACAACTCTGGGAAACGCCCCTTCGATCACTTGGGAACTTCGCGCCGTTAATTTGCATAAATCTGACATATGTGCCTAAACATTTGTGGCATGCAGATTCCAATATTACGGTGTTGGGATATTTTGTTTCAGTACTTTTGGTAATCTTTTAAGTTGCACAATTTATTATTGGTTCTAGGATTATTTAGATACAATATCGGCGAAGTTCAATGCAAATTCTCGCTTTTATTTATAATTTGCCTCTGTGTCTAAACTTTTGTGCAGGCCTGTACATCTTTGAAACACAGTCTTCGGTACATCTGTAGAAGATTCACACTGAAAAAGCCCAAGTCAAAACATGTAAAATAGCTGAAACAAGCTTAGAACTTATTTTGTTCTATATCTTAGAACCTCGCAATTCCCGAAAGAAGTGCCCATTGACAACTTTGCTTCCCCTCACCTAAGCGACAGTTTGGCACAGGTTTCATCCGTGTACGCTCATGGGCCATTTTGGGCACTCTCCTTTTGCATTTATATGTTGTTGTGTTTTTAATTATTTACCACACAGAATTTTACAGCATTGAAGCGTTCAAGTATTAAGCAATATTTTGGCCATTTTATACCTCCCTCCCAGGTAAACAAAAATTAACATTGGCTAACATAGGAAAATAAACACAATAGCAAACCCCTCCCCCATAGATGCTTACGTATTACTGGAATGCTCCCTTGTGAACAAGTTTCTGTTTAATTGAATTATAGCAATAATTTATGTGTTACCGTTCAAATAACTTCAAAATCATTTGAAATAATATTAACATATTGTTTATGCATATAACAAGTGTCCATACTTTTTAATTATTTTAATGTTGTATATATGAATATTTTTGTTGAATGTATTGGAGTCCCAAATTAATACAAGGCCCCATTTTGCCTTAATGGAACCTGCAGATGAAAAATGTCATTTATGCTCGAAAATTATGTCACGAAAACTTCATATTAACAGTACTAGATATAGAATATTGAAAATGATCTATTAAAAACAAACTTAACATGAAAAAAAAAAGAACACTTTAATTTTAAAGAACGTAAGCTGCTTGCTCAATTCACAAACATAGTATTTTAAGGATTCAGCCATAACAGTTTGGACACACTGTAATAATTCAACTTTCCTGTGCTCTTTTAATTTGGTTAGATACTTTCCAATGTTAAGGTTTTGCCTTTTTAAGAGAAATTAACCACACTCTGTCTCTGATAAATCTTCCTTATGCATGCTTCTCAGCCTTTGAAAGCGTTTTTTATGACGATTTCACCCTTTTTCTTAAATTTCATTGCTTTTCACTTTAAATTCTTTTTTTAACATATTACTTTGTGCTTGTTCTTTTAATTTTTTATTCCATTTTTGTCATTCTTTACCTAGATTTTTTTTCCTGCTCTTTTTATAGATCTTACAAGTTCTCTAGACACTGACAAGTTGTTCACATCTCCATTTAATCTCTTCATATGGCATGCTATTAATCCTTTCAATACTGAAGCTAGATCTTTTTGCCAATAATCTTTTATTTACATTAAATCCATGCTCACATTCTGCACTTCTATGAGCTATGGATAATAATGTTTTAATGAGGGTTGTTAGTTTTTTATATTTACAGTGTCCAAGCTGTTCTGTAACGCAGAATATATTGTGCTAATAGCTACCTATCCTAATGTATTTCGATTGAAATGTTTTAAAGTTCATACATTCATCTTCAGACAATACAGTCGGACTACATGCATTTGCAAAAATACTAGAAATTCTTCTGCTTGAAGCAGAAACCATTGATCAGATAATGATGAAATATTAAGTTCAATTATGTTTGGTAACTAAACAGCTAATATTCAAATATGTTTTGAATGAAATGAGAAATGTATTCCCAGTTTGATATAGGATCCCTTAGAGGTCTGATTAGCATGTATGTATATTTTCAGTTATTCTTGAATTCAATTAAAATTTTATTCAAACCTCATAAATCGATATTTAAAAAAAAAAAATCCTGGGCAAAATTAATTCATAAAATTAAATTGCATAACTAGAGAGGGTGTGAAGGGGATCTGCCCCCAAGGTTTAGAAAACATATTAAATTTTCAGGAACCTTCGTTTTTTTATTTGCTTTATCACAGAAAATAAAATTCAAGAATTTTGCACCCCTGACTACACTGAAATCGTTTTATTATTAGTGAAATTGTTTTTGATAAGGGGAAAGGGGTCCCAATGGGCATCAAGCTCTGATATCACATTTGCTGGAGGTAAGGGTAAAACTAGTCAAACAAAAAACATAATCAAAGTTCTATTTTTTTTTTTTTAAACATATACACAACCCCAACTGGAAAAAAAAAAGAATTAGGAATATATTATTGTATTCACTAAAAGAGATCGACAAGATCTGGTTTCTATTCAGTGTTGCCAACTGAAATGAATTAAAAAAATGTTAGTAGCGGCAATATTTTTCAAAAGGGGAAAAAATCCCTAAATCTAGTGGAAACCGGTGAATTTAGAGGATTTCTGCTAGATTTGAGACTTTCATCCTGCTAAATCCAATAAAACATGGAAAAATTATTAACACTGTCTAGCATACTGCTGACATTAAATTAAGTGAATAACAGGGTGTCTACTCAAATTCTATTTCAAACTTCCCTGACTTTTCCAGGTTTCCAGACCAAATGTTAATCGATTTCCAGTCGCTAATTACAGTAAACAACATGCAATGCACTAAAATATGCGCAATCAAAATAAGTTTCAAGGCCATAAAATCGATTAATGCAAACCCCAAAGCCATTTATAACTCAATTATAGTGAATTTACAAATTCAAAAGCTGTATTAAAAAGTGTATTTCTTTACACTAAAAACTTGCACTAATTAAATATTTACAGCAACATTTCCATTTGGCCCTTTTCAAGTTCATTATAAAAGAGTTTAACTATATAATCGCAAAGCTGATGCTTCATCTTCTATTTCATTTAAAATGTGTATGACTGATATATATATATATATATAAGGCAAAGGAGATTGGTATGATCAAAACCCCTTACAGATTAAATAGTTTAGCTAAAAAACACTTCTCTTTTCAAGTTTTAGTTATATACAGTAAAACCTCTCCACAACAATATTATACGGACCGAGAAAAATTATCGTTGTAGAGGGAGTTATTGTTATAGGGAGGGTTCATTATACAGTAAAACCTCTCTACAACACTATTATACGGACTGAGAAAAATTATCGTTGTAGAGGGATTTATCGTTATATCGGACATCGTTGTAGGGAGGTTTTACTGTATTTGACAAACATTTTATTCTGAAAAATATATAGGCTTAATAATTTTATATAAATTATATTAGTTTTGGTGCAAAATGGTAACTTTTGGAAGAAGTTTAGTCAAAAGTACAAGTTTTTCAAATTTTTCAGTAGGTAATGTGGTATGAAAAGCACAGTTCAGGAAAATTATTTTAATAAGTTATTTATTATAACAATGAATTTCAAATTTCCCTGACTTTTCCAGGTTTTCCAAATGAGTAAACACCCTGGAATAAATTGCAATTGTGTGAAAATCGCAATGTTCTGGGTAACGAAATTCAATTACTTTTTCAGATTCATAGAATTTCCTAATAATTCCCAGTCGCCTGGGAAAAAAAGAAACTACCTAAAAACATTGACAATAGAATTTAACATGCCAAAAAAGTACAAAAACTAGATCAGACCAGAAAAAAATCGGAAGTATTGCTAACCATGGCATGAAGATTGGAGCTTAGTTTTTATTCTGGGATGTCGGTTACATCCATTATACGCTAAATCTAGTGAAAATTGTCAAATTAATTTTTTTCCTCTCAAGAAATATTTTCAGGCTAACTTTAATTGAAGCATTCGAGATAAGAGTGAAAAATTAACTTGAATAGACAGCAGAGTGATATTTTTTTGGGGGGTGGGGGAAGTAGAACGGGTGCAACACATATTTTGATGAAAATGAGGTTAACATGCTGTGCCCCGGGAAAGACATGTGGAATGAATTCTGTCAGAACATAGAGGAGATAAGCGTAACCTCCCAACCCCAATTAATCCTGGACTCCAAGCACTGAAGCCCCCCAGAAGCATCATAGAACTAAATATTTTAATATAAAAATTGTTTTTCTTTCTGTGCATTAATAATTTATTAATTTTACACCTGTAACTGAGGAAAATGGGATGGGAACTGCCTTCCACCATCCTAAAACGACGCTTCTAGAATGTCAGGTAGTGATCACCTGGGTTTATTTTTAGACCGTTGGTGACAAACATTATTCATTTCTTATTATCTGAATCCATCTCCTACCGCACAACAACAATAAATAAATGGAGTCGATCGCAAGTGATCACTATGTGACAAGTGAAACACAATGGCAAAAATCGATGAGGCACTCGTGTATCCAGACTTTACAGGGTTCACACTACTGTGTGGGATCGTGCGATTCCCGCAATTTGTTGCTAAATCCCACCCAAAAATAATTAAATTGCACGCTTTTTCCCACAATCAAATTTTCATATCCATCAACTCCCTCCCCTTTTTTCTCTTCAAGGCAGCCAATATAAAAGGACACTCCCGCAGCATGCATTTCCCCAACCTCCTACTCCCATGACTCCACACACCTTTTCTTCCATTCTCCTTTCTTGAATCCCAGAGGGGGACTTACGACAGGTCCCCCAAACAAAATCTGTATAGGACAACAAAAATACCTAAGGCTCATGGGGTCTAACCATAAAAGGTTTTGTATCAGACCTGCCGCAAGTCAAAACTGATGCACATGGAATCCCAACATGATTGCTTTAAGAAATGCCTTTGTAAACATATGGAAATTGTGCATTATTTATATTTAATAAACTAATTTCGGAAGATACAGTTAACCGAAGAAAAAAAAAAAGAGACTTCAGACGAGAAACTGTTGTGAGCTCTGCTTTTATTAACGATTGGTTGACATCGTTAATGTTAATTTCAAACACTTGAAGAACAAAAGAAAACTTTCTTTCCGGAGGAAAGAAATACGAACAATGGCAGCATCTAACACACGGCTTCTCTAAACTATTAATACATGGCTTCTCTAAACTATTATCACACAGCTTCTCTAAAAAACTAATATATGGCTAGTGAAATCGACTATCTTGTGGCAAAAGCTAAAATTTTACATCAGGTATGTGTCAACCGCGAGCAAGTTATTCACAATTGTTTACTATTTGTAATTATGATGGTTTAAATACATACATAAGAACGAAAAGTTAAATGAATATGCACCAAGAATAGATATTCAGAAGAAGAAAAATTTAAACAGTATTAAAAAAAAGGATTTTAGACGAAATCTCCAAAAATTAAATCAGAAGAAATCATTTTCCGCCCGGAAGATCGTAAAAAATCAGAAGGATTGGCACCTATGCTATCCCAATGAGTTCTGCTTCCCTTGAGTAGTTCTTTAGCACTCAAAACAGGATAAAAAAATAAATAATATACGGAGGAGAGCATTATTCCCGTCCTCATGCGTCTAGCTGTCAAGACACTCCAGGCTCAATGGAGGGACCCTGGTTCAACTCTGGGATCATTAAATTGTATTGATAGCTCCTTTTTGTAGTATGTTGCTAATTGAGTTTCATATATATCAGCGGTTCTTTAACTTTCCTTGATGGCGGACCCCTTTCAGAGATCCATCCAGAGTCCTCACTCTCACGGACCCCCAAGAATTAACTCAAAGTTTAAAGCCCAGAATTTGCATCATACATATTTATTTCTAGTGTTTCATCACTAATTTTCACCATTTATGGTAGACGTATGGACATAGAGAACCTGTTGAGGAGAGACAGACTAGAGGGACGGTTGTTTTGCCATATGTGGAGAGGACTTCTGAGGAGATTGCGCGTATTCTTAGGAAATCTGACATCAGGACTTACTATAAACCTGCATCGACTTTACGTGACCTGTTGGTGAGAGTGAAAGATCGAGTTCCAATGGATGAATTGACTGGAACAATTTACCAGATACCCTGCAAAGACTACGAAAAAGTGTACACTGGCGAGACGGGAAGAACTGTTTGTACTCGTAAAAAAGAACATCATCGTGCTGTGGAGAAAGGTGAGATGACTAATCTTCTGGCAGAACATGCCTGGGAGAAAGGTCATGTTCCTGATTGGAAAAGTACAAAAGTTCTTCATAAAAATGTAATTTCTCGCTACTGTAGACTTTTTCTGGCGTCCTGGGAGACTTTCCGAATACGTAGTAAGGCGATGAACATCGCAAAATCGATGCCTGAATCAGGACAGATGTCTGACAGGGATTACCCAGTCTGGGACAGTTCTTAGAAAATCCAGATTCAGACAGGGGGGAAAACCCGAGTGCCGGATAGCTTTGGGAAAAAACAAAGTTGGGGTATAAATACCGAACACCTACACTTCCTTGACACTTTCGCTTGATGAAGGGAACAGTAGTTCTCGAAACGTTGCGAATATTTTTGCAGACGGTAAATATCTTTTACCTTCTTCATTTGTATTTCGTATATTCCGACCAGTGTCAAAAATTTTATTAGTTATAAAGTTATATGTAAGAAAAATAGTGAAAGTTATTTCTTTCGATGTTAATTCTTTCAGAAAGGTATTCCAATTATTTTTCTAAGTAGCCTGACTATATCAATTTCAGAAATATATCAAGTGTCAATAATTAAAATGTTTAAAAAAATCCTTCTTACTTCTTCAAAACCAATATCTAAAAAGAGCTCCTGAAAAAACCTTCGAGCAGGAAGGCGGAAGCTATATTTGGCCATATATAAGCATATTTCTGTGTATAAGCAAATATCTTGAAATGCACTGGGGAACTTTTGCTTCATACTGAAAAAATAGTTTCAATAGAGGTTAAAATAATTCCAAGGGATATATTTAACACATGGAATTTATTAAAATCTATTTTTATATTTAAGGCAATACACATATCTAAATAAGCTCACTTTCAAGCAAGGTGAAATATTTACTTTAGCAAACCTTGTTCTGAAGCTTGTACTGCAACAGAGCTACCTAAATTCGTCACATACCGTATAATTTCTTTTCTCACCAAAAGTTTCCCTTCTGGACTACCTTCTGTTATTTTTGTTGCGACTAAAACAAATATACAAGATTTTGTACTAGCATATATACATAGTTTACATATTACATAAAAAGCTATCATCCATAAATATGATTTTTCCCCACTTGCAGTACATTTACTTAAAGCAATAGAGCTCACTCTAAAATTATTCTAAAGTAGTTTTTCAGATATTTATGCTTAAAATAGATTATTTTATTTTTCTCAAATTAAACAAAGCGTCTTATTTGTACTAAAATCATACAGGATTATCTTCAAAATACATATCAAATCAGTTGTCATATAGTTAAGGAAAGATTTTGCATCAAAAGAGAAGAACTGCTTGTAGAATCATTGTTTCCAGAAAAATTAAGCTCTTATTACCTTACTCATGGAAGATTAATACAACCTTACGATTTTCTCAATATGGAAAATGAGTGCAATTAAAAAGTACACTTCTTACTTTTGACAAAGCTACACATGTTAACAGCATTTGAAGGTAAATGATAATCATTATAAATGGAAATATATAGTTGACAGTAATAAACCACAAAATTAAATATCAAAAGATGTTCCTCATTGTAATTAGAAAAGCAATTGCTGCAATGATCAAAGTCAACAAAAAATGAAATTAACACATGGTATAAATACAAAAAGTATATTCGGTCAAATCATGGTGTGTGATCTCTTCCTTAGCCTACCATCTCTTAGATAGCTTAAAGGTAATAGATGCTAAGATTAACTAAACAGAAAAAGTATAATATGCTGCCAATAACAGCACAATCAACAAGATCATTCATAGAAACAATATGTATATATACACAACGTTGTATTACTGTACTGCTCAGTGTCTGATTAATAAACCACACTATTGAGTATGCCTACAAGGAAAATCGTCTATGAAATTGTCTCCCAACTTGACATATGGTAAGTGGTACACTGGTAGTGAACTCTGCCAAAGTAAAAAAAAAAGATGTTCTTACCAAAAACCTGTCACTGACCATTCATTAATCATTTAGGATTCACCAATGGCGCAAGTATCTTGGAAGCTCACTAAAACCATGTCCACTGTAACTCCATTAATGTGTTGCTTTGACTCAATCTGCTACATATTTTAAAGCACATTACAGATTAACCAAGAAAATATGCGATTATGTCTACTGGATCTCACATTGTGAGTACCATCTACTAAACCAACGGTTCTCAATTTTTTTGCGCTGTCGAGCATTTTTCAAGAGAAAAATTACTCACGGAGCACTGTTGTCACCTTTATGCCAAAGATACACATTTGCATTTTTGGCTGCTTGTACCTAACCATATTTTTCAAGCTGTTAATCAAGATATTGTTGTATAATAGTAAAAGCACGAGTTTGTTTTCGAATTTTAAATTGCTTTAATTTTAATCTATACTTAATTTTCCCAATTAAAGTCATTACAAATTTAAATTAACTGGAACCTTAAATACTGTTTTTCGAAAACATCAATTAGGCATATACACTGAAGTGCCAGAAAAACTGGTACACCTACCTAATATTGTGTAGCCCCCAACCCCACGCATGCACACAGAAGTGCCACAACACGACGTGACATGGACTCGACTAATGTCTGAAGGTATCCTGGAGACAATTCACACCAGGAATCCTGCAGGGCAGTCCACAAATCCATAGGAGTGCGAGGTGTTGGAGATCTCTTCTGAACAGCACGTTGCAAGGCATCCCAGATATGCTCGATAATGTTCATGTCTGGCGATTTAGGTGGCCAATGGAAGTGTCTAAAGTCAGAAGAGTGTTCCTGGAGCCACTCGGTAGCAACTCTCGATGTGTGGGGTGTCGCATTATCATGCTGAAATTGTCCAAGTCCGTCGGAATGCACAATGGACATGAATGGGTGTAGGTGATCGGACATGATGCTTACGTACCTGTCAGAGTTGTCTCTAGACGTATCAGGGGTCCCATATCACGCCAACTGCACACGCCCCATACCATCACAGAAGCTCCACCAGCTTGAACAGTCCCCTGTTGACATGTAGGGTCCATGGATTCATGAGGTTGTCTCCATACCCGTACACGTCCATCCGCCTGATGCAATTGGAAACGAGACTCGTCAGACCAGGCAACGTGTTTCCAGTCATCAACAGTCCAATGGCGGTGTTGGCATGCCCAGACGAGGCGTAAAGCTTTGTGCCGTGCAGTCAACAATGGTACACGAGTGGACCTTCGGCTCCGAAATCCCATATCAATGATGGTTCGTTGAACAGTTCGCACGCTGACACTTGTTGATGCCCCAGCATTGAAATCCGCGGCAATTTGAGGAAGTGTTGCACGTCTATCTCGTTTAACGATTCTCGTCAGTCGTCGAATGTCCCGTTCTTTCAAGGTCTTTTTCCGGCCGCACCGCCCTCGGAGATTTGATGTTTTACCGGATTCCTGATATTCACGGTATACCCGTGAAATGGTCGTACGCGAAAATCCAAATTTTGTCGCTATCTCGGAGATGCTATGTCCCATCTCTCTTGTGCCGACTATAACGCCACGTTCAAAATCACTTAAATCTTGATAACCTGCCATTGTAGCGGCAAGAACCGATCTAACAGCTTTGCCAGACATCTCTTGTCTTATATAGGCGCTGCCGACAGCATCGCGTTACGCTGATTGGTTGCAAAGCTCCGTTATTTGCATACGCACGCCTGTACCAGTTTTTCTGGCACTTCAGTGTACTTCCTTATATGCTTCTATTTTTCATAATTTTCTTTTCTCACAAGGATGACAATATTTTCACCAACATAGGTCCTAAACCCAATGACAGCAGTATTAACGATGGAAGGTATTTTTGAAGCATTTGGGCGCGTAAAACGTCAAGTTTTATTTTATTCGAAATGCTACATTTCTCATAAATTTAAGAGAAATGGAGAACTTAACTACATAAACGAAAAACAGTAACAAAAAACGAAGTAATGCAAAACATTTGAGAACAAATTCAAAGCAGATGCTTTAAATCCATGTGTTACTCATATAGATATAATATCAAAAAACATCTTTTCAGTTATAAAACTGTAATTGTCACTCAGCATCGAAAAAGAATGAAGAAGTTCAAGAAATCCAGCAATCTTTTGTAATGTTGAGCATTGGAGCACTCGGAAAGGTCTCATGGAGCACAGGTTGAGAACCGCTCCACTAAACCGTTGAGACAGCAACGCAATTTCATTGCCAGCTGCTACAGGTGTAAAATGTAAAACTACTGTCTTGACATTTAAATGTGATTTACATTATTCATGTAAAAATGCCACCCAATTTTAATGGCTGCTTAGCAATTGCACATAAAGCTCTACTATACATCTATCGGTCTGTCTATGAATGAATGCTCTGCTATACAATTACTAGTATGTTACCAAACAAATACTCAGTTACACAATGCATGGCTTATCATCAGGCAGGGCAACATAGTGGCAAATGATCTACTTATTTGATTGCAAGTCTGTCACTGGGTAGGCCAATACACCGGCAAATGCAACTTCTGTTAAAAAACTATTTTTTTAAAATAGTTGGTAAACATTGGCAGCAAACCCCAATGATAATTATTATACAGGGTGGTCCTGAACTCTACCAACAAAATAAGAGGTTGTTAAGGATGCCAAATAAGGCATATTTGACCATATCCCTCTGCCCACGAAGGAGCCAGTTTAGCTATAGAGGGTAATTACTGTTTACATCCATGTCATTGCTACGTAGCCAATTGCATGAATTAAATGCAATTTTTGATACATACTTTGTTTCCTGATCCTGATGTGTGTGTTACTGTGTAGTGAAAATAAGCCTAAAAATGGCTTTCTTAACACACTGGAAAAGAGTTGGGAACTGCCAAGTATGTGTAACAGGTGAAGAACATCAAAATAAACATTTTTTGTTCAGTGAATTATTTTTTTTCCAAAAATTAACCATTCGGGCACTACAGCGAATTTAGTGTTTGCATCCACCACATTCAAGGTTTCCACAAACGGCTACAATGCGCCATTTCAAGAAATTTTCAAATTATTTAATGTCAACAGACATCGGGCTCTCTCTCTCTCTCTCTCTCCCTGACAACTTTCTTAAATCAGTTAAATTCACCGGAATTGTATGTGTAGAATCCATTCAATCGCAACTGAAGCGGCGAATTCTACACATACAATTCTTGTGAATTTAACTGATTATAAAAGTCAACACAAAGAGCCCGACATTTGTTGGCAT
>QLNU02015360.1:44737639-44753693 GCA_006491805.2 Dysdera silvatica
ATCACTACAAACCTCAATCTACAAATTGCAATTAAAAAAAATCTTCTAAAAAACTCATCCGCCAAACCTATCCAATTTTTAATTAATTTGTGATTAACTTTGAAATCCATCAAGTACTTAGTCTCTTTCCTGGAATAAAATGTCACGTTTTCATTTTACCTATTATCCCAACCAATCTTCAACAGAATTACATAATTCAAATATAAGCTGAAGCAAAAACATTCAAATTTAATAACTCACGAAAAACAGGTTAGTTCCTTTTTTTTTCACTCCTTTACTTAAATTTACCCTGTCATGTTGTCTACACAATTATCACAGAACTATTGCTAACTAAGAGGTGGAAATTCAATTAACTAAAAATAAAATAAACTAAAATTTAGTTTAAACATTTGAGACTGTCACATATTTATACATATGTAAGCTTATTAAAATTCAAACCCAGTCCAATAAATTCAAAGGATGTGTTTGTAACTTTTTATTCCCAATTTAGCTTTTAAAACACAATTAAAGGAAAGCACTAAAATGAGGATGGAATTATTTATCAAGAAATAAGCAGATATTTAACCAATAAAAAATATTTCCCCAAAAAACTGATTAAAAATATTTTCCCAAACAACTGATTAAGAATATGATTGCGGGTATTTGCTGGTGAAGAAAACGAAAAATTTCGTTACTTTCTGTACTTTCAAGGAAGTTAAAGTTACTTTATGCATAAATAAATAGTAAAAAGGCTTTTAATAATTCCTTTGCATGAAAAAAACACAATATGGTTGCTTTACGTTCAGAATGTTAATAAAAATTACCTTTACATCGTTGGTTGTTCCTTTTTGTGGCAGGATTTTTAATCTCTCTATTTTTACTCACATTTTCAATTTCTACAGATGTAACACTAGCTTCCTCAACTTCTTCTGTAAAATATTTATGTAATTAAAGTAATTTAAAATATTTCACAAAATGTCAACTATCTTAAAGAAAAACAGCAAAAATAGTTACTTTACCATCAATTGTTGTTTGACTTAAGCCCGCTTTATTACAGGAAGAATGACTAGCTAAACAATTACGAACAGTGTGAAATTCAAGAGCTGTATTTTCATTACTGCTACCTAGAGTACAAAAAATCTTTCAATGATAAACATAAATCAACATACATATATTGTATATATATACACACACACACACAAATGATTTGTATTTACTAATGAAATCTTCAATAATGGTTCAACTTGTAAAAAAAAAAAAAAAATTGAAACAACTAAAAGGACGAATACATTAAAGTTCTTTTCCTCTTAGATCACACATAATTTTGAGAGCCAAAGAACTTTTTTAAATCATTGCAAAACACCCACTGGTAAAGTAACTATTAAGTATACAATATATGCAATTCAGTACAATTATATACAAAAAGCACAAGTTTTATACCAAAAATTTAATAAAATCATTACTTGTATCTGCAGTATCATTACCAGGAAATGATTTTGATTCTTTTGGTACCTAGTGAAGAAAATTTAGCTTAAACTTGCTGACACAAATAATAACAGATTGGAAAATAACCAAATTTTTCTTATGGAGTGAACAATACTTTTACATGTAAGGTTTAAAAAAAGACATACTTTGGTATTAAGTTTGTTAGCCAGCTGAATTTTTATGGTGCAAGGACAATAAAGGCCATTCTGCGCCAAGCAAAGAACTTTAGTACTGAATTTTATGATGTAAAAAGAAGCTTGTACAACTATTTATAAAATAATTATAATCTAAGAATAAAATATTTTAACTGCTATAGAATATATTAAAATTCTTACTTTAATTTTAAATGTATAGTCAAAAATCCTCTACAGGGTTAACCAAAAGTATGTATAAATTTTAAAATTCATAAAAAAAAAAGGAAAAATCATCACACTGAAGTGCAGTTTACCTGCATTTTTACCAGAATAGGAAATTTTATTTCAAAACTCACTGATAGGTGGTACTTTGGACATTGGAAGACAATGAAAATTACTAATGTATGTTCAATTAGTGTATCACAGTAGCAAATATTTGATAGGACCTCCATCTCAAGATATAACACAATTCAGGTGAAAGTGCAGTACATCCAGTGAATGGACTTCACCTGATACTGAATGGTCCCTTTATGTTCCAACAATATTAAAGGGTTTTTATACAAGTTGAACACTGTACACAAGTGTTCGACTTGTATAAAATGTATTTGCTGCAATGGGCTTTACAATGAATACCGATCTCTTCACAATTTGGCTTAAAAAGCAGTGCATGTATGGCGACAGTAAATGATTTTTTCAACCGGAGGATTTAGAATCTATTCAAATTGCACAATGTCTTTCCTGTCAGTAAAAAGTGAAAAGAAATTTGGCATATATAAGAACATATGTAAGTGTTGAGAAGAGCTTTTCAAGGCATAAGAATTTGCTTTCAGAAAATAAAATAGACTTTTGACAATGTTAAAAAATGCATAATTATTCAGTTCAATTTTGATATTCTCACAAGAGATTAGATTACACATCATTATAATTCATTTATAACTGGTATTTACTTCCTTTTTTCTTTTCTTTTGACATATCATGGAGAAAGAATGAAAATTCTAGTCTATAAATTGTCTAAAGTTGAAATTATTTAATTTATAACGTGGAAAAATATTATGCAAATTGTTTTGGGGGATTCATTTTTAATCTTATGGCTTTTTTTTTTAATTTTTAGGTCATTTTTCCATCTTTTTAAGGGCATTTTTTTAGGAATTTTTAGGTCATCAAGATTAGGGCCCTAGTTACTACTAAGGCCAGATTTTCATGCATAAAATTTAGCCTAAATAATTTGCAGATATGTTCAAAATTACAATATATGCAGAAATATGCAAGTGCATAGAAATTTGGACCCTACTCATAAGCGATGTTTCGAAATGTATAAAATAACAATTTATTGAAACAGTGCAAGTGTTCTTGGAATTATTGCATAACATATATACTGAAATGCATAAAAAATATCACTTTGTTACGTCCTCGAATATGAGTATGCACAAAATTAACACAAAATACACACCACAATGTATGAAATGTGTATGTAGATATATTTGAAAATACATCATAAACACTGGCTTGGACCTACGGATGCCGGCAGGGTGAAATCTATGGGGAGGGGGGACAAATACCTTAAAAATTGGAATGTTTCTACCTTACCTTTTTAATTTTACTTTTTTTTCAAAGAAAATCGAAATATGGGAGAGGGGGAGAATGACCTTCCTTGCCTATACCTGACAGCGCCCATGCTACCATAGTGCCATCAGGTGACAAATTTTGCAACTTTTTTTTTTTTAACAAACGATAAGCACGTCCTTTGAAGTAAGTATTTGTTATACAAATTTCACCTTATTACATGCTTTAGAATTAGCTCCAAAGCCTTCTAAGTATGCATACTTTAATTTTAACAAATCTGTATCTTCTTGTTTTGTTTTTTCCAGAAAAATTTCATTTTTATATTGTTGTTTACATCCATTGAACTATCCTGAACTAAAAAAGTCAAATTAGTATTACTAAATCTGCTCCAAACCACACTTTAAAACTGTTGCATTTGAAACAGGGAACAGATACAAACTTTGTATAAAAATAATAAAAGCTCCAAAGAGATCCAATTTCTTCATTCACATGAAATTGAGAGCTCAAAATTCAATTCACAGCAATTAGAAGGTAATTAAAATTCTACTTACTGAAAAGAGTAAATCTAAATTAGATGGAAGACATAAGCCTATAAATTTTTGGTTATTTTCACCATCTGCATCACTATCTGGCTTTTCCACAGTATCAGATGCTTGACTTAACATTTTTGAAGAAATATTTGTTTTAGAAAACGAGTGATTTTCTGAAGACCATCTGGAAATAAATGAATACAAAAATTATAAAGATATATGTAAAGGAGAAAAAGTCATTAACATTGACCAATGTATAGGAATGTCAAAATTAAACTTCCCCAACTCAGAGGGTTGTATAAGGCAGTGCACAGGTCATAATGATATGAAATATGGATAGTAGACATTTCAAATCATGCGCTCGAGATTCATCAAAAAAAATTAGTAAGAAAAGTCACTGATATGCAGTGTTGTAATAGGAAGATAAGCACTGAATAAGCAAGAACTTCAAGTTTTCTACACATGCAGGAGTTTCTAGTTTGCTGATGCATAATCAACCTTAAAAGACAAAGCTTATTTTAATGAAACGTTTCTATCAGAATTATGAGAATTCTGGTGCTGAAATAAGCATACTCTGCCGGAAGAACATATGCTGAGAACCAGTGACCCTGTGTGCTCTATGTAACATGAAAAAATTCAGAACTGGTTCACCTGTAGATTCTGTATGCATGGAAAATATCGATATAGCGATCGTGGAAGCAACTAGCCAACTGCCACATGGTCTGTGAGTGTACAGTTGTTTCTCATGCTGCTGATATGTCTTATTCCACTGTTTGACAAATAATATGACGAATCTTGGATAATCCCTACAAAATCCATATTCTTCACCAGATGCGAGACAGGGATGCTGAAGTTCTGGACACATTCATGCTGCAGTTTCTTGCGTGAATGACAGTTGATGCTACTTGGCTGTAGAAAATTTTCTAGATTTTCTGGATGGATGAAGTCTATTTTTATCAGAATGGTCATATAAATATGCACAACTGCTGCATTTAGGCAAAATAAAAACATGTGCAATGCATCAAGTACCCTTGCACCCTGAAAAAATGACGGTATAGTGTGGTTTCACTGCAACGTTCATCACTGGGCCTTATTTTTTTGAAAAGGTGACTTCAACAAGTACAACACCTGTTCCATCATTGGGCAATGGTATTGGGACATGTTGACATTGTTTCTGCAGCAACATCACTGCATCCAGGACACTATTTTTATGCAGGACGGTGCACCTCCCCATATTCATCGTGGCATTCAATAGGTGTTACGGCAAACTTTCATCGAAGCATGGGTGATCAGCCATTGTTTTTTAACAGCTTGGCCGCTTCGCTCACTTGATCACACTCGGTGACTTTTAGTTATGGGGATTCTCAAAGGAGCAGAGATCTACATAAAACCTGCAACCCTGTCACATCTGAAAGACTGCATTCATCGGCGTCTTCATAGAATTCATGCAGACTTACTACATTCGGCTACGAAACATGTTGTTTTGCAATTGGAAAGGGTTGAGGAGAACCACAGAAAACATGTAGGACATTTGTAGAACGTTTCATCGTACTGCAGCACTGCCTATCAGCAACTTTTCATTTTTTTTTTTTTTTTAAAGCAAACCATGAGCACATGGTCTGAAGCATATGTTGTCCAAATTTCATGTCATTATGATCAATATAATGGCCTACACAGCCCTCTGAATTAGGGAAGTATAATTTCGACAATCCTGCTTAAGATTTTTGGTTGCTTGATTGTATTTTTATGGAGCACGAACAGCAAGTGTCATTCTGTGCCAATTAAGGGGAGATCGTACATACAGTATAAGCGTAGGATTTTTATTCCCCAGAAAACTCCAGTTTCTACAAACAGAAAATTATCAAGAGAACATAAAAACAGAAGAATAATAGCAAATGTTAATTATAAATAAAGATTATATGTGTTTTCTGCCTGGTAATGTGATATTTAAAACATACTTATATTTTTTCTTATATTTGTTAAATTTAAGTAGTAGGAGCCTATAATAGTCTAAATTGCAGAGAAAACATTGGACTATGGAAATAACAGAAAATATAAAATGGCAGAAGTATAGAATAAGGAAATTTTAAAATATTATAAATCTAACCCAAATACACATGGTTAATGCAAAAGAATATTCAAGACTTGGAACCAAGTCCATACCGAAAGTGAAATTAATGAGCAGAGATTTACAGACCAACGAAAATTTATTATTAGCAAATAAAGTAACGGAATTAGAATTTAAAGAATTAGAAGAGCTTCAAAGTAAAGTCTCAAATCAAAAAAACTTTAAATAATCATGCAATCACAACAAAACCAACAGGAAACAACAAAGGTGACACTGATTGGTAAAAAAATGAAAACCTAATAACTGCAGAACCAATGTCTACCACATCTGTTACGAGAGTGCAAATTCCAATTGACAGAGAAACAAATTGAATTGGAAGAAAAAAACTTTGGAACATATAAGACTGAACTTCACAGGATATTACCTTCACTGAAGCTTTCTCCGAAAGCATTTATGAAATTAAGATATTAATTCACCTTAGAATTTTTTAACCTAAACAAGAACACAGGCTTAACTGAAATTCACACTTACATTGAAGGGGAAAAACAGACTTTTCTGGCAAAATTCCCTGACAAATTACAGAGACTCTGTTGTAGGAGAAAATGGCTTCATGTTTATGGAAGACAAATTCAAAATAAAAATTAGAAAGATTCTCCCTGACTTTTCAAGGTTTGGGCAATAAAACAATTTCCCGCTAACTTTCAAGGACGATTTTAAATTCTCTGACAATTCCAGGTTTTGCAGATACGAGGGTGGATCAAAAAGTAATGCCTCCATCACTCTAAATTTTATTTCTTTCACAGCTACTGGACTAATCTATGCATGATATTATAGAGGTAACCTTACTTTACTTATATAGTTTTTTTTTTGTTTTTTTTTCAAATTGACTGATCAGAACCATGGATCTGAAGTTAAAAGTAAGAGTAGTCATTGAATTTCTGGCAAAAGAAGGTTGTGCACCTAAGGAAATCCATAATCACTTGAACGTTTATGAGGACACTGTAATGAACATCAGCAATGTGTGGCATTGGATAAAGAAGTCTGGAAACAAATTGCAGATAAATCAAGAAGCAGCCGGCCAACAACATCAGTCACAGATGCAAATCAAGAACATGCTGATGAATTGATTAGAAGAGACACACACACACGTTACAGTTCCGAACGTTGCTGATGCATTGAACATCTCTTATGGCTCTGCCCAAGGAATAATTGCTGACTTGGGATATTACAAAATTTGTGCTAAGTGGGTTCCCAAGCAACTGACTGTTGATAATTGGCAGAGGCGAGCAGAAGTTTGTCAAGAGCTCCTGCATGCATTTGAAGTGGAGCAGCAGGACTTCTTCAAAGATGTGGTCACTGGAGATGAGACCTGGGCGTACCTGTATGACGCAGAGAGTAAAGTGCAATCCAAGGAATGGCGCCACAGCGCTTCTCCACGTCCCAAAAAATTCAAGTCTGCAAATCAGCACAGAAGACTATAATAACAGTATTTTGGGACATACAGGGTGTTATTCTTGTTGATTTTCTGCAACATCATGCTACAATCAACAGCGAAACCTATGTAACCACACTGAAGGAACTTAAGAAGGCAATAATAAAGAAGAGACCACTAAAAGACGTTCGTTCCATCAAACTTCAACACGCTCACACACGTCAGTTTTCACAACCCAGGCGATTGCAAAAATGGGCTGGTCAGTAGTGACTCACGCACAATGCAGCCCTGATTTAGCCCCTTCTGACTTTTACCTGTTTGGACCTATGAAAGACAACTTACGTGGTTTCAGATTCAATGACCTGAATAGCATTAAAACAACTTTAAAATCATGGGTCAAGAAGCAAAACCCTGAATTATACCAAAATGTTTTTGATGCCTGAGTTCAACGATGGCGCAAATTCATGGTGACTATGTTGAACGGTAGTTTTGTGTAAATGACAGTTCAGTTTATGATCTGTAATAACTTTTGCTATCATATGTTCATTAATAAAGGTTTTATGACACATGAGGCATTATTTTTTGATTCCCCCTCGTACATGGGAACCTTGTGAATCAATTTTATGTTTGAGTATATGTGTTTGTATTTCTACATAATTAAATCTGATCACCTGAAATGTATATATACACTCATATCATAACAGATTACTTAAAAGATTATAAAATAATGCAACTTACATTGTATATGGACTTGTTGAAAGTGGCATAGAACTAAAAAAATCTGCCTCAATTAAGCCATAATCAATATTGTATGAGCTTGAGTTTTGAACACACAAGGATTGGACACTTCTTCTCTGTATATTTTTTAATGTAGTATAACCTTCAGCATCTCTTATACTGGCAAAAGTAAATATTTCTGAGTTGTCCAACGATGGTGGGGAACCCACATAACAGCTGTGACCACGGGACATTTGCCTTAAAACTGAAGGATGTTTGCCATTTTCATCACTACATTGAAGTGTTGTATTAACAGATGCATAGCTAGGAATAGGGCTTAGCGATGCTTGTAACTGATGAGATGAAAACGTTTTTCGAGATGAAATATTGTTTGAGAAATCAGTTTGAGAAACAGATATGTCTATAGGACAAGTCTGACTACTTCCATTACAGTTAGGTGATGTAGCATCCGCTTGTAGTGAAAATGAATGGCTTCCCACTTCATAAGAACTTACACTTCTTTCTTTAAAAACAACATCTGAGATATTTTTAGGACTTAGTGAATTCCAGCTTGAAGTTTCCATTTTCATTTCATCATGTGTTTCCTTCCAACAATTTGGCTGGCAATCAGATGATGAGCGTGGTCGAGTACAAACATCATGCATATTATTGGTAAGTTGAATGCTAGTCGTTGAAGAAAATGAGCTTGAGTTAGAAGTTTTAGCATTTTCAGCATCAAGGCTGTTGAAACTTTGACTAGAGGATAAATTTGCATTACTGTTTTGAACAATAAAAGAAAGGCTATAAGGTAACCCACCAAGAGGCCATTCATAATCATTGCTATCAACTGACGATCTATGGTGTGATAAGCTAGGTATATGATCTGAAGAACTAGTCTTAACAGACCATTTTTCTATACGATTATGGCATACAGCTTTCCATCCTAATTCATTTAAAAGTTGGATTCCTTCTGACGTAGAACTTAGCAATCCCAAACAAAAAAAGGAAGTTCTAGGGGAAAAAAAAAGAAGTAATGTATCATACATTGCAATGATCACTGACTATCGATATAGTCACACATTAATAATTATAGTCAATAGTCACAACCTTTCCAAAATCTTATTTGTTAACAATGTGATTTAAAAAACACAAATCTACTTTTTTTTTTCACATTTCATATTCAGACTAAGTTAAATTTAACTGGATAGATTGAATTTTGATGCTTTAAAAACAGCAAGAAAAAGTTTCATCATATCATATAATAAACATCATATTCGATAATTATTTATCTACTGCTGGATGAAGGTTTCTCCAAGTGCTTGCCATACATGTGTGGGTTTCTAACCCAACACATCATTCCTTCCAAATTAATCATTCAAAAATAACAAACAAAAAACTGGGACTTACTTTAATCTTACTTCGCAACACAAATGCTTTTTTTTTAACCTTCAAGGTGGTTTTCTAAAATTTTTGTATTATTTAACATGCATGTTTAATGTAACATGTATGTATGTTTAATTTTTTTTGCAGGTCCGCCTAAACCTATGAACAGTAGGCACATGTGGTTATCTCAATTTCTTCCTACACTCCTGCTCGAAAAAAATTTCTTCCAAGTTTTTAACTGTATGTTATCCGTGAACATTTATGAATAAACATAACACTACTTGGATATTGTCAACAACTCCAGTGCCAGAGAATGAATTTTTTCATTGACAAAGTGAAAATTTCAAATTCAAGTGCCATTTATAACATGAATTGAAGTATAGCGTTTTATGTGTAGTAAATGTTTTAATCACAATAATCAATGTATGTTTCAAACAGGCATTGGCCATCCCTCGTTAGGAATATGAGTGATCCAAAACTGAATAGCACTGAAGTGTTGCCATGCTTATAGGTCTGTTTGCATGATGCTAGCTCTATCTGTTGGTGACAAAAGGAAACTAGACGATGTTGCTGAGAAATTTAATACTTGGAGAACAGAAATTAAGTTTTTCCATGCCTGGCTGAAACTCTGAGAAGTCTTGTGATCATTAACGATATTTTCAGAGTTAAGGTTTATGGAGGCAGCTTCCAAAAAATTCAATTCATCTGGCAATCTCAGTTGACGGATGATCGAAGAGTTTTGGAAGTTGAATTTGTGGTTTTTATCCCAACAGTAAACTGTGGTGGAGGATTTATTAATATTAAATTCAGTCTTTGAACCATAATGTTGATGCTCTTTGAATCTCTGAAGTAGAGCATGTTTAGTCTGGTCAATATAAGATAGGTTACATTGTTAAAGCATTTGGTATATTTTCCAGCATTGTGGTGTAGGGAGTTCATCTTTAAGTTTAGAGGGGTGAATTTTATTGAAAAGCGAGAAAACGGCTTTATAGTTAGCAATAGCGCAGCTAATTTTTAGAAAAAAGGGGAGTACAGTAGTACTGAAGTGTTAAATGTAATTGTGGTTAAAAAGCATGGTTTGTGGAGAGAGTTTGGTGCATTTAGCAAAGGCCCAATCAATGATATAGGGCCTATAACCTCAGTCGATTGTGACTGATTTTAAAAAATTAAGTTCTTCAGATAGTGTAAAGGATGTTTAACTACTTTTAAGGCATGGTTAATGTAAGAATAGAATGCCACCATTTCTTGTTTAAATGGATGACAAAATTTGGTGTAAGGCAGGAGTAATACCGCAAGTAGTTTTCTATAAACCAACATGATAAAATGCACCCTGCTTTCTTAATGAAAATATCAAGGGAAGGTAAGGCGTTGTCCTTCTCAACGTCGAGTGCAAATTCTATGTTTTTGTCAGCTGAGTTAACAGTGGGAAGTATCGACAAAATTTGATCAGGTGGACCCTTCAAATGATGAATATATCGCACACATACTGGGTCCAAAATTTGAAAGTGATATTTTTAAACGGGCTCCACAAAATTATCATAGTAATGAGAAATAAATAGAAAATTCGCTTGTTGGTACATCGACCATTATGACAAAATACAGTATATAAATACAGTACTGAATAAAATAATTATTAACGAAAAGGATGGAAACAGACTGATTATGGAACTAGCAGATTGTAAAATTTTGAAGTTGCAACATCGGAAATAAAATAACATACCTACCAACATGTCAATTTTGAAAATTTTGCTATTTTTTAAAATGTGTGTACGTCATCAGCATGTACATTATAAGCCAGTGTGCAAAATACATGCAGTGTAACATATCCAGAATTGAAAGAGGTATATTTTTATCTTATTATGTACAGATTATTGATAAACGTAGAATACATTAAACAGAAAATAAAATCCAAGGTAATTTCCCAAAATTAAAATATATTATTCAATTAAATGATTAAAACAGCAACTTATACTTCACGCTACGAAAAACTACAGCAACACCAAGATGGACATAAACCAAAAGCACTGATTTATTATGATTATTCTACTTTATTATAAATCAAGTGTTTATAAATGGCTGATTTAACCATTGCCAAAAGTTTATCATCTAGTTTTTGCTCATAGCAATGTCCTCTTTTTGCATATTTTTAGTTATCAAAATGTCTTCCAAGTTTTCATTGGATAAAAAGCTCAAATCCAGTTCTGGTTTCTCATACACTGCAGAATATTTTTTCACATTCTGCATTGCTGTGAGGTATTGTTAAAATACACAGCATACCACTAGAAATTGTACTATATATATTTTAATGTGCTATCAGCTGATATCAATTGGCGAAGAATAGCCCACTTTCGATCCACTCTTGGCATATTATTTCATCAGGTAAATGACAAACTGTCAACACTTCCTTTTTTTTATACACACTGGCATTTCAGTTACTTTAATTTCACAGAATTCTGACTGCAGCTGATCAGTTTCTACATTAAAATAATTTCCTTTCAATAATGTAAAAAAATTGTTTTCAAGAATACAAAAAATTGCTGAAGTATGCAACTTAATTGCATACTTCAGCATGAGATAAACGTCATCCCGAATTGGAAATTTGTGGACCGCATGTTTTCTGACACTGTAAAATTGCATCATCTATAGAGCTTTAGAAGAACTGATTGAGGAATTAAGGCCAGATCCAGATGGAGACAGCTGAGAGGTGCTACCCAGATCATGCGATATGTGTGTAAGAACAATTTAATCATGATAATAACATGGGGTTGCACCATCCTGTGGGTAAGAACATTTTAATCGTGCTATCCACATAGGATTGCGCTACCCCATATAACAGAAGCAATTAAAATGTTCTTAATTAATGGGTCCCGCAAACTGGGTGGCGCCTCCCAGCTGGCTGCTGCCGGCCTAAATTATAGGGATTTATTTTTAACAGAAAAATACATAAAAACGGGAAATTTGGAGACATCATTAAAAAACGTGAATCTCCCATAAAATACAAGCGAGTTGGCAGGTATGCCCTTAGCTTCCACCATAAAAATGCATGAAATGCAAATCTGGGATTTTTTTTTTCACTTCCTTTGAAAAAAAAAAAATCATGTTATTTTACCGATCATCCCTACAATCTCACAATTCACCAAACTCTGTACATTGTATGGCCAAATCATACAAGTTGGCAGGTATGAAAAAGGTAAAACAAAAAGTGACTGTCACTGCTGAACATTTACTTTCTCTGTGCAAGTGAAAGTGGTTTCTAAATTACGTAAATTTTACATGTAGTACATAAAGATTGGCACTGAGCCACCTGTTGTAATCCACCTTTTTGTAACACTTTGTACAAACACATACATGATCAATTACTTCTAAAAAGGCCTTTGTAAATGTTTGATTAACATGACATATTTATGTCAAATCAGTTCTTTTCCCACCAAGCATTTGTGAAATGTAGAAAAAAGGAAAAATAGGGACAAAATGAATTTTCAAAAACAAATGGACTTGAAACGAAAATATGGACTTCTGCATAAAGAAAAAAAAAAAAAGACTTGCTGGGAACCCTGCTATCACTATTTGACTGGCATATGTGGGGTGCTAGAAAACATCCTATGTAAAAACTGGCCTTTTGTTCAAATTTACAAAGTTCAGTGTCCCAGTGATTATTGTTAAAAAAAAAAAGTAGCGGAGGATGGGAACACCAACGATTCACTTGAGAATTATACCAATAAATAATGCTTTGCCCATGCTTCCGTTTCCTGAAGCTACTTATCATAACCCTCATGCTCTTCTTGATCATGTTCACTGTCGTCTTCCAATGAAGCAAAACCATTAAAAACTGGAACTGGTAGTTCGGAGTGTGGAGTAGGTCGTATTGCTAAGAAAATACTGGGGTAAGAGGTCTTAGGCTGAATTTTTTTGATGACACCCTTTGGATTAATCAGGCAAAAATAGTAGTTATGGGGGCTTAAGGTTTTCGTCAAACCATGGGAATTCTAAACAGCAGACCATATTGTTTTCCCCTTGCCCAGTCACAAAGCATTTCCTCACAATCATGACACATAACATGAGGAACCTATTTCTTATCTTTATCATCATGGAGAACTTCAAAATAGGCCTTACAGGTACGCCTTACAAACAAAGTCACAGCATGCCTTTGATGAAGTGTGTAGCAGCCATATACATAACAGAATGCAATAGGGTTATTTACACATTTATGTCTGCTGTTTTTGCTTGTTTTTGATCTGATCATGTTTTCACATGATCAGATCAAAAACAAGGAAATACAAGTTTTTGTATTTATAAATTAATTCTGTAGAATCTAAAATTAACAATTTAACATATAGAAATATTGATGTATGTAAAAAAAAAGCAAAATTAGTTCAACCCTTTTTGCTTAAATTTATTTGTATTTGCAAAAATCCATTTGGTTTGACATAAATTTAACATATTTGACATGGAAGGGCTAAGATTAAGGCAAATTTAAACCTAATTCTCACGCTATTCCTATTGTAAATAACAATGCGTGACCTTTTTTGGTGAAAATCACAAGCTTCAAATTGCATGAAAACTAGAGCACGCAGAGGAAAACCGATTTCAGATTTGAAATCAGAGCTAAAAATATACTTAGAATTCAATTTAACAGGAAAAAAATTTTTTGTTGCCTAAGCAGAATCACACAAATGCCACCCAACAATGAAAAGTTCATTTACTCTAATCAGTTCTCTTAATACTTGAATATGTCCACGGTACTGTATCCAATTTTAAACACAAAATGTTTTCTTCACTGAGCTGCATCTAATCCTTCTATAGGTGATGAAGCCAGTAATTTTGTAAAGCTTTTTAAATAGTAGATACAAATCTAAAAGGATGGTATGCCATATATATATATATATACATATATACTAACATTAAGACATTTGGTAAAGGATTTTTGCAAACATCCCTCCTACTTTCATTCTGGATTTTTCAAAATATCTAATGTAATGCCATCATCATATGAGGCTCTTTCTTCCTTTCATACTTTTGATTACATATCTTATTTCCCTTTTTGAGACTTTTGGCAATGTTTCTTTAACCGTGTTGATGTTTTCATTTAACTCATCTGCTTAATTTAGTTTTCTGTAGATTTCTTCCAACCATTATGTATTTCTTCAAGAAAAACAAATTACACACAAACGCAGTTTAATTTGAGCTGGAGATACATTTTTACAATTGTTTCGGTGGAAAATCAAGCGTCCACCATCGTCAGAAAATTCGTCCAAACTGATTTGTTGCCACTAAATCAAAAACGAAAAAGTGAAAAAGGCGAAACAGGTAACATAACAAAAAGCCTGATTTGTGTCGCCATCTATTGTGCAGAATGCTAAGTAAAAGGAAAAGGAACAATTATTGTTGGAAGAAGAAATTATGTTGATTGAAAGAGAGGTTTGTAACAAGAGGGGAAAAATTGTTCTCAACCGGCTCGTTGACTATTGTACAGGAATTACTGAAGATATGAAAGGCCTCGAAAAAATTGAGATCTGAGGGTGAACGGACTTTTTCAATTATTTTTGCATCGGCAAAACAGAAACGATGGCCATGTTTCCATGAGTGTTTTGCAATGGCCGATTTTTCAAAATCTTGTTTGTGAACGTACGATTGGTGCTCTTTGAGTCTGAAACGCAGGGCTCTACGTGTTTGGCCAACGTAGGACAATCCGCATTCACAGTCTATTTTATAAATGCCAAAATTATTGTGGTCAGGAATCTGGTCTTTTAGTTGGGTAACACCAAGTTTGTTACCTGGCTTGAAAATAACGCGGAAATTAAATTTGCGGAGGATGGAGGAGATTCTAGATGAAAGATTTGGCACAAACGGAATGCAGATTGTTTCTTTGGTGGGAGCCGTTTCTTGGCACAAAGTGGATGTGAACTTGGGAACTCTGGATAGTTTCTTTACTGCAAGGTTGATCACTGACGGATGATATCCCCGGTTTGAGGCGATGTTGCATAAGTGTGTAAGCTCTTTGGAGAGCGCTTGTTCAGAAGAAAACAATTTCAGAGCACGGGAGGTAAGCCAATAGAAAGTGCACATCTTTTGGGATTGTGGGTGTGCGGATTTGGCATGTGGTGGTAGGCAAATAGCACCCGGTTTGTGATGGATGCTGGTTTTGTAACCGGTCTCCGTTCGCGTAACCATCACATCCAAAAAGGCCAATTTCGAGTTTTTCTCCTCCTCGAAGGTGAACCAGATACAGGTGTCTACTGCGTTCAAAATTCCGACTGTCAGTGCAAGATTTACATTCGGATCAGTCAAGATCGCGAAAACATCGTCAACGTTTCTGATCCAGCAATCGAAGGAGAGAAGGTCCATAATCTTTGTTTCAACGTAGTAAATATATATATATATATTCGCAAGTAAGGGAGAGAGGGGGTTTCCCATGGCAAGGCCATCCATCTGTTTAAAAAACTTATTTTGGTATGAAAAAACTGTATTATTAACACACAGATCGGTGAGATGTAAAAGTTCATGAAGTTCAAAATCTGAGTAATGGAACTCCCTCATACGGTTAGCCAAAGCGTCAAGAGCTCCCTTTAACGGTACAGAAGTGAATAAACTTTTCACGTCAAAAGAAATGATTTTTGAAGAAAAGGTGGTGCAGTTTTTAAGGCGCGTGGTAAATTCAAACGAGTTTTTGACTGTAAAGAAATTGTTTTCAAGTAGATGGGAAAAACAATGCACCAGATGTTTTGAAAGAGCATATGTGGCTGTGCCAATACTTGAAACGATC
>QLNU02015360.1:44758377-44775800 GCA_006491805.2 Dysdera silvatica
CCAAATGGGGGAACTAGTGAAATTGACTATATCCTGGCAAACAAGAAATCAATTATTGAAGATTGCAGTGTACTGAACAGATTTAATACTGGAAGTGATCATCGAATGGTGAGATGTAAAGTGCACTTAAATACTAAATTAGAACGACAGAAGCTCATTAGGAAACAAGTAAGTAAGAGGGTGGATCTAATGAAACTGAAAGTAAATACCGAGGCATTCAAGTTGGAATTAAAAAATCGCTTTTCTGCACTGGAAGGACTTATTGATGAAAGTGATATCTCAGAAGCAAATGAAAACATTGTTAAGACAATAGTTGAAACTGCTGGGGAAATTGGTGGTGTAACCTGTAAAAAGCACAATAGCAAATTATCTGAGAAGACGAAACAGCTCATGAAAAGGCGAAGAGATATGAAGGTGGACAATCGAAATACCAGTTCCAGGATTGAGTACATAGAACTTTGTAAAACTCTGCGCAAAAGCATGAAAGAAGACATAAGAAAATTCAACTGTGAGCTAGTAAGGAAAGCCATTGAAAATAACAAGAGCCTTAGGGTTGTTAAAGGAAGTTTATCTGTTGGGAAGAAACACATCATTGCATTAAAAGGAGAGGATGGCACCGTAACAAGAAATAGGGAAGAAATACTTAGAAGAGTTGAAGAATTCTACAAAAATCTATACGAAAGTAACAGTGAATTAAACGAAGACATTGAAATAGTCGAAGGAACAGCTCCTAAAATCTTAAAAGAAGAAGTTTCATTTGCAATAAAAAATATGAAGAAAGGAAGAGCCCCTGGTGATGATGGTATTACATTAGATATCCTAAAAGAAGCTGGAGAATATGTAGAAGACATACTTGCAAAATTCTTTACCAAATGTCTTAACAGCGGTAACATACCAAACCAATGGGATTCTGCAACAGTAATTCTTTTGCATAAAAAAGGTGATAAAGAGGATTTGAAAAATTACCGACCAATTAGCTTGTTACCTGCTATTTATAAAATCTTCACAAAAGTTCTAACACATCGCCTGCAGAAAAAATTAGATGCAGCTCAACCAAGAGAACAAGCTGGATTTCGAAGTGGATTCAGTACAGTGGACCATATTCAAGTATTAAGAGAATTAATTGAAAGAACACATGAATATGAACTTCCATTGTGTGTTGCATTTATTGACTATGAGAAGGCCTTTGACTCTATAAAAACATCAGCAGTCATCAACTCTTTAAGATCAACAGACATTGAGGATGTGTACATTGACATGGTGAAACGTGTGTATAAAAATGCAAGTGCAAAATTTCGGTTACATAAAGATACCAAAACTATCAAACTTGGCAAAGGGGTGAGGCAGGGAGATACCATTTCTCCAAAACTTTTTACTTCTGCTTTACAGATGATTTTTCAGCTGATAAATTGGAATAACAAGGGAATAAAAATAAATGGTGAATATTTAAATCATCTGCGGTTTGCTGATGACATTGTTATTTTTTCAACGGACCCATTAGAACTCCAAGACATGGTACAAGAGCTCTCAACTAGAAGTGAAGAAGTTGGACTCAAGATGAACCTACAAAAAACTAAGATCATGTTCAATAATTTTGTAGAGGAAACAAAAATACAAGTTGACAACACTGAGCTAGAAATTGCTGATTCATATATTTACCTTGGCCAGCTGATTTCAATGGATGGCAACATTATGAAAGAACTCAACAGACGTATTAAACTTGGCTGGAGTGCATTTGGAAGAAACAGTTTTATCCTGAAGGGGAAATTGCCTTTATGTCTAAAAAGAAAAGTCTTCAACCAGTGTGTATTGCCAGTCCTCTCTTATGGATCAGAGACATGGAGTCTAACAGTTGGAGCAATACGAAAGTTACAGACAACGCAAAGGAGCATGGAGAGGTGCATGCTTGGAATAACTAGGAGAGATCGAAAAAGAAACACTTGGGTGAGAGAGCAAACTAGAGTAGAGGACATCATTGTTAAAGTAAAAGGACTGAAATGGCGATGGGCTGGGCATATTGCAAGAAGAACTGATCAACGATGGACAACAGAAATTCTGAACTGGATTCCAAGAGACCACCGAAGACCTAGAAAACGTCCTCAAACTAGATGGGTGGATGAAATAAGAAAAGAGGTTGGGGTGACGTGGAAACGAATGGCCCAGGATAGACTTGTGTGGAAAGCATTTGGAGAGACCTTCATCCAGCAGTGGATAGATAATGGTTGAATATGATGATATATATATATATATCCTAGTCCGGATGGTCTGAAAGTTTTTATGTATACATACATTGTTGAAAAACTTATATCGGATGAATTTGAATCTAATGTTATGTCTGTAAGTAACCGCAGATATGTCTGTGCAGTTGCATTGCATTCATTGGAAAAGAACTCTTTTTTTTTTAGATTTAGATGCATGTTTGAGTAATCACGAGGCTTTTAAAGCACTGAAATATATTGCGCACTGTTTAAGCAAATATATTTTTTAAATAATTATATAAAGAAAATGGTTATCACATATCTGTGATAAACTCCGTCAAAATGGCAAACATTAAAACGCTGAAAAAGTGAGAATTTCATACCACTGGTAAGCTTCAAGAAAACACTTTCGATTTTTAACTTGGCAAATGTATATATTTATGTTATACCAGCGTAAAATACCATAATGTAACACGATTTCGCCTAAATAAAACTGTATTGTGTGTTGCATATTTTTATTTCTGGGCTCTTACATTCTACTTATTTATATATCTCTGAACAGTACGTTTTTTATGTTTTAGTACCAGCTGTAAATATAAATTAAGTGTTTAAACATGGCCGTTCTAGAATTGGAAGAATTTTTATTTTGGGTAAAAACTAGATTTTAAATTTAAAATTAAATTGTTGATGAATGATGTCTGAAGTTAAGGTCATTAAGAAAACTTATACATACTCTTGGTTACAGAAATTCCTGAAATTTACACAAAGAACGGCATTTCTTTGAAAAAGTAGTTCTCTCAAATTTGACTTTTAATAATGATTTTATTAGAATAATATATGCAATATTTTTCATATTAGCATTAAAGACGCCTTTGCATAGCAACAAGCTTTCATTTAAAACAACAGCCATATATATCTTTTAAACCATCGAAGTCTTATTGCCTAACTAGTTTTTACTAAAAATGATTAAAAAGTGCACATATTTATTTTAAAGCGTAATAAATTGAATTGTAAGCGGAAGAAAGAAGTTAGTTGGCTACTTCATGATAAAAGTAAATGAAATAAAGTTAAAAGCCTTCATGCTTCCTTTCCTGTTCCCACTTCACACGACTTATGGTGACGTCATAAATCTGTCCGGAGGCTTCCTCTGCAGGTGGTGTTGGTAAAGGAAACTACTTTTAACACGAACAACGTTCTTTTCTGTTACATTTAGTGTTGATATTAACGAGTTTAACGTAGTAGCCGTCCATATCATATTTACCTTTCGAGATGGTTTTCTAAAATTTCCTTCAAATATCTAAATCACTGTGAGGAGGACCTCAAATCCATAAAATGTTTTGAAGCTGCTGCCGCGAAATAATCATAGTTCGCCAAACCCGGTCGCTGACCGGGACTAGATTACTGCACTCGGCGAGTAAGAAATCTTTTCCTACTAGGTTCCTAGGGTTTCTTATTGAGGTGGGGAGTTCAATTTGCCGCGATTGGTCGAGTATTGGAAATAACCAATTTAGTATTGTCTTTCGAGTTCGGTCTTAGCTCTGGTGTCGAGGGGATATCTTTTTTTTTTCTGTGGTCCGGGCTGGCGGGTCTTCGTTCCAGCTCGCTTGGGCGGAGTGCTTGGGACATTGACCAGGCCGCTGGATCGCGGTGGACTGGGGTCTGTTTGTGCTATTCTGGGACCGGTCTCCGCCTTTCCTTGCGGATCGGTATTTGCTTCCGTGATCGTGCAATCGTCCTTTGTTCTGCTCCGGGCTGCTAGGCCACCGTCTCCGTTCGCGGAGACCGACGACGCCCTGGGAAAGCGTCACGGTCCGTGGATGGGACACCGGTTCGGTGGTCCATTGCGAGATGGATGGCGGTTTGTTCGTTCTGGTTGCAGGGCCGGTTCGTACCCCCTGCCCCTTCGCGATGCTACAACCATTCAACGGTGCCCGGTGGGCTCGTGTAGGAGTTTCGGCCGGCCCGGGGTGTCCTTCTGTGCCATCCATCTATTTCAGCCACTTCTCGGGGTGGATTGATCATGGGTGGTTCTTGGTGAACGTTAGATGACGATACCAGTGCGAACTGTGCGCCTGTACGGATCGACCATCCCCTCTAATGCTTCCCAGTGTCTCTTTGTTGGGCTCACTGGCCATCACAACATCTGGCGTTAATATCTGTCTGGGATTACAGAGCCGCCTTTCAGCGGTCACCCTTTCCATTAAAATCCATGCATAATAAGTGAAGTAAGTATTGCCTTTTGTCCCGTAGCTCAAGGTTCGTTTTGTGAAAGGGAAATTGGTTCGTCATAATTCAGGACAAATTTTTGATACTTTTAAGAATATTAAACAGCCCATAGAACGAACGGTCAGACAGGCAAATAAATAAATAAATAAATAAAACCACACTTTGAGTGTTTCATTCTGATAACTTTCAATCTGTTGTTCCACGTTTTATCTACAACGCAGTAGGTTGGGGACTGCACTTCACGTTCAGCTTAGGTTAATGCTCAGTGAAAACAATTATGAATTGATTAAATTTATTATCACTTATAGAATCATTTTTATTTATTATGTTTGACTATCTTTCTTCGGTGAATGCAAGGAAACCATTTTCAATGTGCTTATTGATCCTCCATAGATACTAAGCCAAAGAAGGTTGGGAATCTATTATTGACATAAAATTAGCATTTAAAAAAAAGGGTCTAATCAATGAAAGACAATTATCTAAAAGCCCTGCGGTGGCGCAGTGTGGTAACGCGTTCTCCTATTGCGCGGCTAATCCGGGTTCGACTCCCAGCAGTGCAAAAAGAACGCTTACTCAGAGATCTCATAAAGATCGCACTGCTCACTGTAGTCCGGGGTTTGGTTCCCTAGGCCTTAAGAGGTTCGGATTCCTCGGAAAACAGTAGGTCCCGGCGCAGCATGACCACTGTAGTCTTTGAGCCGTAAAACCAAAAAGCAACCAACCAACCTTATTACTTTAACTTATAGAAATTTTTGACTCATCAAAGTTTGATTATTGAAGTTTTGCTGTGTTTGTATGAGTTTTATAGCAAAAGTACAGCAAGGGTCAAACAATGCCAGAACCTACATTGAACAGTTAGTTGGTAAGCATTTTCTTTTTGTGTGTGTGTATGTACAGTTCAGAGCAAAACTCAGGATAATCATAGATGTTGCCACTGCACAACTCTACTGCAGCGGTTCCTAACCTTTTATTGCCGTGACCTTAAATAGTGATTTGTATGTAATTCGCAATCCCACTCTAATAACATAGATGACGAACATGGACGTTTCAACAATTTAATATATTAAAATTTTAATTCTTTTTTATCAATAGTGTGGTCACTACGTAAGCGACATGCTGCTTTGATGTGATATTGCAATTTAATCAGATTTTTCATATAAAATCTACTATCAATGTTGCCAATCCATATGTCGCTTCGTACACTATATGCCCAAAAGTATCCGGACACTTTGGATTTTTTGTTTTTTTTTTCGAATTTCTAAAAAACCACTCGGCCAATTGTTCTCTAACTTTGGAGGTATATATAAACACTTTCCAACAAAATTTCGGTGACTTGTGCATTTAGGGGACCACCCACATATTGACAAAGTGAAAAAATATATTTGATCACCCTGTATCATAAAAAGCTGGAAATTATTTGTAACTTTCAGAAAATATTTAACCAGCTATGCTTAATGCTTGTGTGCATTTTTGTAAAATAGACATGTATATTTATGAAGATAGAAACGTTTCTGTAAGAAAATCCAAATTTTGTCACTTGTTTTTCTTATAATATCCACAATTTTCAGTCAAATTTCACGAAACTTACAGAACATTTGTCAACGTACAAGAAAAATATTATACTTAAATTAGAAATTAATATATTGAATATATGATGAGATATGAGCATTTGAAGAAAATAATTTTTTACTGCGCATGCGCGAAAGATATGAATAAATTTCTTTCATAATTTTCTAGTCAATAGTATAGGACAACTTTAAAAAAAATACCAGTCGGATATCTTGAAAATTCAGAAAGTTATCGACGATATAGTGAGCCGTATTTCTCTGAAAGTAGCTAGATGATAAGGGTTTTTTCCACAAATTGTCATATTCCAAATTACCAAACACCCCTGTTCTGAAAATGAAATATTCCAGATTTATGCAAATAAGGATCAAAAGTATCTGGACACCTGCATGTTTTGCTTCTCCTTTACAGAAGTCAAAAACCTTGCTTGGTGCAGAATGACCATTGTTGTCCTTGCGCCATAAAAATACAACAAACCAACAAGAAGTCAAAAATTAGTATGAAGTGGGACCACCTTTTGTTGCAGTGATGACTGCCACTCTATCTGGGAGGCTATCTACTAGTTTCTGGAATTTTTCAGTGGGAATTGCATGCCATTCTTGCAAAAGAATATTAATCAGCTCTTGCGCCAATGTGGGGCATTTTGGCCTAGCTCGTAGTCGACGTTCTAATTCATCCCATAGGTGTTCTATGGGATTTAGGTCTGGGCTCTGAGCAGGCCAGTCCAATTCCTCAACATCCATGTCAGCAAACCAGCTCTGTACAGCCCTTTCTGTGTGGATAGGAGCACGATCTTGTTGAAACAAGAATGAACCTACTCCAAACTGTTGTCACAATGTAGACAACATGGAACTGCCTAAAATGTCGAGATAGCCTTCCATCTTCAGAGTTCCCTTCAAAGGAATTAAAGTGCCAAGCTCGAACCATGAGAAACCACCCCAAACCATTATGCTTCCACCATCAAATTTAACTTGCGGCATAATACACTCAAACCTGTTTTTGTGCAGTCTTTTTTTGTGCGATTTCTTTTATTGATAACTTCGTCAATTATGTTCCAATTTGATTGAAATTTTCATATACCGCACAAAAAAAAAATCGCACAAAAACAGGTTTGAATGTACAGTCAAGTAAAAAGCGTTCACCCGGCATTCTCCACACCCAGACTCTACCATCCGATTGCCAAATAGTGTACCGTGATTCATCGCTCCATAACACTTGACACCACTGCTGCAGGCTCCATGTTTTGCACACTTTGAATCATTGTAAGCGACGCTTGGCATTGGTTGCAGTAATGCTTGGTTTATATGCAGCTGCTCGGCCATGAAAACCAAGACTTTGCAGTTCCTGACGAACTGTTTTTGTGCTGACGTTGCATCCAGAGGCTTTTTGAAAATCCGCACGAACTTTTTCCGCCGATTTCATGCGGTTCGCTTTCACAACTCTCTTCAGCACTCTGCGTTCCCTGTCTACTAGACGAAGTGGTCGACCAGGTCGTGGATGCACCGTTGTAGTCCCCGTATGTTCCCACTTTACGATAACATCATTAACGGTGGAACGGGGCACTCGTAACATCACAGAAATCTCACGAACAGATTTTCCACAGCGGTGACAACCAATGACTTCACCACGTTCAAAATCATTTAGCTCGCCCTTTCCTCCCATTTTACTTTTCTAGCTTTGAAATTATAATTGTTAACTCGTCAGACTTCTTTTATACTTGTCTGAGAGCTAGAAATTTGACATCACAGAAAAGAGAGAGATTTTTCATCACAACAGAATCCACCACATAGAGGGGTGTCAGGATACTTTTGATCCTTATTTGCATAAATTTGGAATATTTCATTTTCGGAGCAGGGGTGTTTGGTAATTTGGAATATGACAATTTGTGGAAAAACCCCTTATCACCTAGTTATTTTCAGAGAATTAGAGAAATACGGCTCACTATATCATCGATAACTTTCTGAATTTTCAAGATATCCCACTGGTATTTTTTTTAAGTTGCTCTATACTATTGACTACAAAATTATGAAAGAAAGTTATTCATATCTTTCGCGCATGCGCAGTAAAAAATTATTTTCTTCAAATGCTCATATCTCATCGTGTATTAAATATATTAATTTCTAATTTAAGTATACTTTTCTTGTACGTTGACAAATGTTCTGTAAGTTTTGTGAAATTTGACTGAAAATTGTGGATATTATAAGCAAAAAATATGTGACAAAATTTGGGTTTTCTTAAAGAAACGTTTCTATCTTCATGAATATACATGTTTGGTTTACGAAAATGCACACAGGCATTAAGCATAGCTGGTTAAATATTTTCTGAAAGTTACAAATAATTTCCAGCTTTTTACGACACAGGGTGATCAAATATTTTTTCACGTTGCCAATATGTGGGTGGTCCCCTAAATGACCAATTCACTGAAACTTTGTTGGAAAATGTGCATTCAAGCATGTTCTATATATCTCCAAAGTTAGAGAACAATTGGCAGAGTAGTTTTTTAGAAATTCGAAAAAAATTAAAAAATCCAAAGTGTCTAGCATGTTTGGGCATTTCTAGCATTGTTTAGTTTGTGTGCATGTCTAAGAATAATTCACATTATAGTTTGCTCTACAAATACGATGATTGAACATGCCTAAATCGTGTTTTCGCTTATTTATGAGGTAAATCATGTTCTTCATATGGAGTCTGGCTATCTAAAATATTTTTAACACATCTCCAAATTAAATGTTTTGATTTTAGGAAATATCTAAAATATTTTCACCCATCTCCAAATTAAATGTTTTCCTCCTCGATAATAAAATTTAAAAAAAATTAATAAAAATTATCGGGCCGTTCATAACCCTCTCACGCTCCTCCATCAATTCTCCGCGATCATGATTCAGGTTACAACTTGAGGTTGGAAACCAGAGTTGGATTTCTGCTAGCAGAAACTGGTTAGAATCCGTTTTAACTGGCAGAAAGTGGGAAAAATTGGCAAAAACTAATAACAGTACTTAAAACAGCTTTGTAACATTCAGTAAATGAAAATTTCAAATGCATAAATTTTTATTACAATAATTTAGTACACCATAAAGCTTTATCTCATTTCAATAATAAAAAGAAATACTCAGTAAATCAAAGATTTGTTATAAAAATTATCTTTTTAAGGCTCTTTCATTTAACCCATTAAACCTATTTCGCCATATTTATCTTCTCTACCTCAGTCCTTTGGATATAAAGTAAAAGCATCAACACTGACAGACTGGCTGTAAGAAAGTCTCAGTGGTTTATGACTGATCGGTTAAGCTGTATTACAGCCAATGAACCACACTTTTTTTAAAATCTGTTATAAAGCACTTGGTATCTATTTAGAAATATTTCAGAAATCATTACAAACCAGGTGCTTAGGTAAAGGAATACGTGAACACTGTAAGCTACAAATACCTAATAATATAAGGTGGAAAAGTCAGATTTAATTGGAATTGTTCATAAAGAATCACTTGTACTACTTGCAGATCATGAAAATGATATGGACAATAAAGAAGCTGTTCAAGTTATAAATAATCGGATGATTAATAAAGACGTAAAAAGACTTGTTGCAGCTTTTAAAATCTATTGCTATTGCCCTATTTAAGATTCAAAAAGTTTACTTTTCCATTGCAGATGCTTATGAATTTTGGTTGACACTAATGGATGATGATAATCTTACAGAAATGAATCAAAAAAGAGTAAAAAGTACACTTAATCAGTCAAAAACATAAGACAATTTATATGCTTCATTTCACACATATATGTGTGAAATGAAGCATATAAATTCATTTCACACATATATGATCTAAATTATCATATGAACAGTAAGAAAATACTAAGAAATTCCTTTATGTCATTAACCCAAATTTTACACTTTACATTATAACCTTTTAAGCAAAATTAGCTGCTTTTTCTGAAACCTCCTACTCCAATAAAATCTAAGAAAGTGTCCCAACTTCTACACGGTGGTCTAGTTTAAAGGAAACAACTATAAATGAAGATTTTGTAACTTTTGTTTATGCGGTGATGACGGTGCCTTGAGTGCTGGTGTACTTGGAAGAATATTTCACTTAGGTTTCTTGTTTATTCATAATAAATGAAAAAAAATTTTGAATTAAGAAATAACAGCAAACTGATCTTTTGCTATAGACTGCTTTATCGAAAAGATCAGCCTGAACTTAAATGCTAGTGAATTTGCTATGATGTAACCTTTGAATAAATACTATAAATGTTGTAATAAAATTTATTACTTTTATAGTGCATTTTAATAATGCATTTTAAAGTAAAAAACATTTTACTTTAAAATGCATGTCCTTTTGCAATTTGGGGTATTTCGATAAGTTTTTAACACACAAAATAATTATTTTCTGGGTTTCTGCTGGTTATTGCCACTTTCGTGGCAGAAACTTATTTCTGCCATGCTGGATTTAACAGGTTATAACGAATGCTTTTAACCACCTTGGCAGACGCTTGCCAACCCTGCTGGAAACCCCTGCTCTACAGTATTAATCCTGAAAATTTTTAAACATAAAAGCAATTATATCTATTAATATAATTAAAAGAATTGGATACAAAATTACTTGTACAGCAATGTATAAAGGCATATCTCCTTTATTTTAATAAAGCACTATATTTTATAAATATGATGAAGCTTGGTGTAGTTCTATTTTTACTACAAAAATTTAAAGAATACTAACACATTGCATTCAAAAGAAATTTTTCAAATGAAACTAATGATGCGTAACGTGGAAGATAATTGTAAAATGTATTAATTTTGCAAACAGCTGTTATATTCTTAAATAACTATCCTAACAAGGGGACAAAGACATTGATTATTGAAAATTATACACACAGGTAAATATTTCTGGAAAAATAATATTGTAACTGGAAGATTTTAAAACTGTTATTAAAACATGACAGACAGACTGCAAAAACATCTTACCACAGCCCAAATAGCAGCTTTTAAATGAAGAACAGATAATTCAGATGAATAATCAGGGTCACTTAATGTTGAAAACAAATCTTGTAAACAAACTTCATTTAACAGGACTTCAAGGCCTTCGCTATGTTGTGCAAGTTGTCCATACATATGATGAGGCACATAGACACTATTAACAGTATGTCTAAACAATAAAGACCACGTTTTAGTTCACTAGGGAATTTGGAAATGTAGAATTTTACAAACAATTAAATAAAATAAACAACCACAAATGTTTCAAATAAGAAATGAAAGCATATGTCCATAGTGATGAAAACAGCATAAACGAAACCGTTTGTGTGATATATCAGTAATTGTATACAATTATTTATTATAAGACATTTACTTATGCCAATAATATCGAAAGAGAACATGAAATATATTACAAAATGCTAATAAAAGAACTAATAATTCTGCATTTTTTACAATAGATCTTTAATTATAATTCTGTCGATACAATTTCTTAACCTCCTTTACAGATAAATACAAGTAGGATATAAATCAAGTACAACAAAGCTTTCAAAAATGGTGTCCTTGAATATAAGTCAAAAGGTATTCCAAAATATATACCAAGTTTATTTAGTATTATATTCTATGGCACCATGAACAGCTAAAGTCATGTTTAACCAGGATCTACAATTTTCGAAAAAATCTAAACCTCTTCCTTGCCTAGGGATTCAAACCCCCAGCCTGTGGATATCCAGAGCACAAAAAGTCCTTTGATGTGTGTACAGTAATGGAAAATATCGACATTCCTATTACTTGACTAAAATTAGTTTGAGAAAAAGTTTTTTCAAAAAAAAAAATACATAATATACAGTAAAACCTCTGGACTACGATATCCGATATAACGATAAATCCCTCTACAACGATAATTTTTCTCAGTCGGTATAATAGTGTTGTAGAGAGGTTTTACTGTATAATGAACCCTCCCTACAACGATAATGTTTCTTGGTCTGCACAATATTGTTGTAGAGACGTTTTATTGTATATACATATATTACCAGACAGACATACAGGGTTTGTCCGGGAAGTAGTAGGACTGATTTTTTCCCGCCAAAACGGGGTGAAGGAGGGGATGTTACTGCGCTGGTTAGGTGGTGGTGGGTCTTAGCTACCAGCGCACCAGTCATCTCCAAGCCTTCATGGAGTGTAGATATAGTTTAAGGTGAACCCCTTTCAAGGTGCCTTGTCATCTCCACAATGAATCGTTTGTTAGAGCAGCGTTACGCGGTGAAGTTTTGCGTCAAACTGGGTAAAATTGCGAGTAAGACCCATGACATGATCAAGACTGCTTATGGGAGTGATGCCATGGGTCGATCAAGTGTTTTTGAGTGGCACAAATTGTTTCGGGAGGGAAGAGAGCAAGTTAAAGATGAGCAATGGTCAGGACGCCCTTCAACGGCAAAAAGTGACGAAAACTTAGTGAAAGTGCGAAATCTTTTGAACTCTGACTGCAGATTGAGTGTGCAGATGATATCAGAACAATTAAACTTGCCAAAAACTACTGTGCACGAAATTGTGACCGAAAACTTCAGAATGAGAAAAGTTTGTGCAAACTTGGTGCCGAAGGTGTTAATCGATGAACAAAAAGACGTCTTCTGATTTGTCAAGAACTTCTTAATTGTGTTCGTGACGATCCATGGACTTCCTGACGAAACATGGCATCACGCTTCCCCAGTCACCCTACAGCCCAGATGTCGCTCCCCCAGACTTCTTCCTCTTCCCCCGACTAAAAAGGGTCATGAAAGGACAGCACCACGGCTTGGGCCAGGCCATTCAAGAGGCTGTAACAAGGGAGCTGAAGAGCATTCCAGTTTCTGCGTTCCAGGGAGCCTTCAGCGATTGGCAGAGTCGCTGGAAATGCTGTGTTGATGCAGAAGGGAAATATTTTGAAAATTAGTAAGTCGATGTGTCAAAATTGTGAATAATTTTTTTTAAAAAAATTCAGTCCTACTACTTTCCGGACAAACCCTATACATTATATATATATAACACCTAATACAACACTGTTTCCCACCAGACAACTGTTTATTCTGTTTTTGTTTTCTACGTATTACCTTATCTATAATTATTGATGTCATGTGCATACTAGAAAATTTTTTGTTTTATAACAGTTTGTTACCTACTACATTCCAATTACGTTAACAAGCTTAACATGAACTGCTTCCTAAATTCCCATAAAACTGCATAGGAATTCCTGCACCTTTATTTCTTTTAACATGAACTGATAATCAATGGCTTTTGGAAAATTTTCTCTGGTTAACCCAAACAAAACGAGCTTATCCTAGCCTCTTAATGTAATTTTTTCGAATTCTGTTCTTTAACCAAAATAGGGAGTTCCAAAGAAGGTCCAAACAAAGTTATCTTTTAAAGGGCATAAATTTTGTTCTTATATCCCTAGAGGGTTGGGATGACCAAGTCATACTGACCAAAGAAGAAGGATTTTTCATTGTTTCATTTCCATTACCCTAAATGACACTATGAGACAGCCAGAAGCAGTTGGTTTTGTTTGCAGAACAGGGTTTGACACCCAATTCCTTCAATGCTTAAGAATAAAAATTAATTGTAACGAAAAAAAATTGTTGAGTTTAGGGGAAAAAACTAAAGATTCTAAATTATGTTGATCATATAAAGTTGAATAACATAGATTAACGAAAAATTCGTGATTACAAAGAGTACTTCATCAACAATTTAAAAAAAAATCATATTGCTTGCGTATTTAATCAGTTTAAGCCTGTTCGAAAATGAATGAGAATTAATGGTAAATAACTTAGTATAATATAATTAATATTAAATAATATGATAATGTATAATCATAAATGAAGTTGAAATAGCATTAACGAGGTGGACAGAAAAATTCCAGTATAAAACCTTACACTTGTAGATGCAATTTTACATGGAAAGGCCTTTTGTTTTTCTTTTGATGCTCTAGATGTATGAAATTCTAAATGCTTATCTACATGGTTATAATGATTCAAGGATGGGCATGGATTAATTTATAAAAAGGACTGTGGTGAGGAAGCCACATCTGTATACCAGTAATGGCATAGAGTTTCAGAATGATTCCATCTATTTCCCCAACACAACATCATTATTTAATAGAAAAAAATAAAACCTTTCTACATCATTCCCATATGGAAAGGTAGCATTTAAAAGAAATTTCTAAATCATCGTATTTTCACGGCGTACTGTGCATGATTCAAGATGAAAACCATTCCTCCAAAATATGGATGCTGTTTCTTTTTCCATAAACCTCAGTTTGGCGAATGTCATCAAGATTGAATGTGCAAGTCAATCTACCACTTTGACTGATCACTGAATTATGGTGCCAACCGACACCTAGGGTTGTATCAATTTTGCCCAACCCAATAAAACCTGGGTGGGTTAAAAAAAAATACTTAATAACCCCCCCAAAAAAAATTATAAGACAACAAAAAACCTGTTTCCCTAATACTGTCTAAAAAATTATCACAAGCATGTGAAAATTCAATTTGGGAATGCCGATGATACCCCAAACCATACCACTACAATTCTCCATAATGCGCAAATTTATAGGGAATCTTTGAACTTGATAAAACAGTTGATAAAAGTCAGCTGAATTCTATACGTCCTTCAATCAGATGATATAAATATATCCTGTGCTGTAGAATTATGGCTTCACTTAGCATAAAGTTTGGAATTGGAACGTTACAAGGAAATTATATTGAAAAGAATGAACAAAGCTATTCAACCATTCCATTATTTAGCAAACATAAGGAATCCTAATTATAGAGGGAAGAGACTTTCTACTAAGCAAGAATATGCAGCAGAAAACTGCTTAATCAAAAATATCCACATGTGTTTACCATATACAATTACGTATGTGGAATATTACCCTCCAATGTTTTCTGGGGATGTATATTCCCAAACGCAAAGCAGTGGAACATTATGGCAATACGAACAGAAAAAAGAAATCTCTCTAGTGACTTTTGCAAATTAAATTCAAATTTATTGTTATATCCTGCAAATTCTGCTATTAGACACCGAATTTTTTAAACTTTTGGTACAGTATAGTCAACGCTCGAGAACTACCTAATTCAGACAAAGTAGTAAAGCTGGTCAAGATTTATAAATCTCTGCACAGGGTTATCACTGATATCGAGAAACGAATTCCTTATTTTGTAACGCTTTAGAATAAAAAAATTTAATACTTTTAATTTCAATGAATCTATATTTTTCTTATCAATGTAGTTTTCTATTAATAATATAAAAATAAGCTCAGTTATAACTGGTTATTTTTATGTTTCTATAGTAAGCATATAACGTTTTAATAAGATAGAGGTGTACAGTATTCAACACCAGGGTTGTCTCAATTTTGCCTGACTAAAAAAGAGCAGAAGTTAACTATCGGGCTTAAAAAAAAATTATACCAAGCTAAATATGTGTTTACACATTTGTCTCGACGTTATAATTAAGGAATGAAAAGACCGTTTTGAAATTGTTGTTGCGTGTCAAAATATTAAAGGCCGAAAGTCACCCAAATCGGTTTTCCGCGAATAACTCACCTCCTATGCATCGTACATCTATGAAGCCAATATGAAAGTTATAGAAAACATAGTGATCTACAAGATTGGTTATATGTATTTTTTTCGTCAGGTTAACCCTTTTCAAGATGTAGCGCAAAGTGGGGGGAAAGTGCATTTGTTTAATATAGGGATTTGTTTAATTAGGGATAACGCTGTGTAAACCGCAGAGCAAGACGTATACTGCACTTTATGATACTGCTTACATAATAAAATGAGTACTCCACTAAAATGAAGAAGCTCCAAGTACCATATACGCTCCGAATTCCGTATATAAAATAGTAGACGGTCACGCTTACGCAAGAAGTATCAGAGGCCACATACTGCTTTGTATCGCATTATCAGCGATTATTTTTGAAGACTTGGCAAATGCACAAAAATGTAGATAGGTATTTAACAGGTATTATTGATGAAGTAAAGGCTGGGAAAATTTCATATCAAAAGATACAAGAATCTGCAGTTGATTTTGAACCATTAGTGACACAACTCCACGGTAAGATGAACGAATTGAAAACTCAAGGTCCCACTGCCCAGTTATGGATACAATATGTTAATATGGTATCAATAGCACTAGACTTCCTGCATGCCGAAAGACTAGGGATTTGGAATGAACATCTTAATGCGGTAAAAAAAATGTTGCCGTACTTTCATGCATTTGGCCATTTCTTTTATGCCAGGTCTGCACATTTATACCTGCAAGACATGATGGCATTAGAACACACTATGGATAAACAAACTTTTGTTATCTTTAAAAATGGATTTTTTATAGTTAGATGCACGGATAAATTTAATTGCGGAACTTCAACCGATATGGTTATTGAGCAAACACTGATGAAATCTATGAAAACAGAAGGAGTCGTTTCTCGGAGTAGAAGTACGCAAAACAGCGTTTTGTGTAAATGGGTAATATGGCATGCATGCTACGAACAGTATCTGCGATGAAATTGAAAAGTTTGCGATGTTTCTTTGGACACTGAAGACCAACACGTTGATTCAAGAGTAACAAGAGGTAATGCAGACGTTGATAAACTTGTTGAATAGTTCACACTGTACAATCCTTTCCCAAATATTAATCAAATAGTGTCCCTAAGTACAGGAATTGTCGGAGATAATAAAAACTGCCACAAAGCAAATGAAATGGGCCGCTAGTCAATGGGAAAAACTGTTGGACTAAAGTTTGATAGAATTAAACTGAAGCATTCAGAAAGAGTTGTTCTACTTTTGTCAGTTAGTAGTTCTATTAAGGTCCTACTCTTTCAAAGAATGTGTTTAAATAAAAACTTCGACAAACATCTCTCTGAATATTTACAGTACGAACTCAGCCCCTACCCTACAGCGTTGTTCAATAATGCCGGCATTCGAAAACTGTAAAATCGAAACTTGACAACCATTTGGAACCCAACAGTATTGAAATAGGTAATAACCTTACATATGTTGTGGATGGTGAATTTCTTTTACATCATGTCGTGTGGCAAAAGGATGGTACTTTCTCCAACATTTGCGAAAGATATCTTCAATATTTCAATCAATCAATATATCAATATTTGTGGAAACATTTTGGTTCAAATGTTGTGTTCGATGGCTATTCCGACAACAGCAAAAATAGAAAGGCAATGGAGCAGTAGAGGTGAATCGCTGCTATTTCTGCTTCATATGAGATTAGTTTCAATGAAAGTACAAAAGTAACTATCAGCCAACAGAAATTTTTGTCCAATCGATCTAATAAGAGCAAACTTATTGAAATGCTGATTCCACAATTTAATAATACCAATATCGCAACAAAACAAACCTGGGATGCTGCTGATGTTTTGATCAAGACAACTATGGAAGAATCAATAGGAAAGACACAGTCATAGTTAGAGAAAATGTAAATCTCTT
>QLNU02015360.1:44775900-44849131 GCA_006491805.2 Dysdera silvatica
GATCTGGACTTACAATTGACGACCCCTGGGAACACTTTCATATTTTACCTTTTCACAAACTAGTTAAATATTTATTTTATATAAATCGAACACTACGCAGATTAAATCAAACAACAATGTCAATCAATCAACGTTTATTGGCGTAGTGATACCAACGCCGATGGTATGGCGTGATTAGATGGTGAAACGTTCGAAAGAAAATAAATATTTCGTCATAGCCTGGAACCCACGAAAGTGGAAGGTCGGGTTCATGAATGATAGCATTGTCTTTTAAAGAACAGCCCAATAAAACAGCAACTCGTTTCAATTGTTCCACTGCATCTTTAGCCTATCTATATAAATTACATTTATAAGAGTGGCTAAGTCTTTATATGCCATCTTCATATTCCTCAACTATTTTTTTTATATGCTGCCCTATTGCGCAGAAAGGTTTCAATACAAGTCAGTTGTCTCTTCCGTCTTATATCATTTGGCAACTGGGGCTTCAGTGAATTAGGAATTGCATTATGCAATGCACTAGGTATATTGTGGTGATTCAAGAAAAACTATTGAATCTGCACATGTTGTTTAGTACTGAAACTGATGTTATGTCCTTGTAGGTGTAAATAATGAACACTGCATCCATACATCACTAAGCTGTTACCTTCCTCGCACAGAAGTTCATTTGCTTCTTACATAATTCTGTCATTATCAGTGACCACAACCATTACATCACAATTATATTCTTTCTTTGCTTTTGCAACAGCAGACTGCAGAACATCTCTATGACATTGGGTATTTTTTGTTTGTGCACCTGCTTCCGCTACTTCCAAACTATAAGACTTCCCCTCAATATGAATACAAGTTGCAATAATAGAATCGTTGTGTATGTTACTCCACACATTTTCAACCAGGGTGACGATTACCTTTGGTAAGTGTCCTGGTTCTGTTTGTAACTTCTGCAGATACTATATCCAGAAGTTACCCTCCTAATGCTTTACAACTTTGTGGATTATAGCCTGAGCACAGAGCTAAAACCAATTCTTTGAGGGTATGATGTTCTACCGCAGTAAAAGCAATATTATTTACATACAAAAATTTAGGAACAAGTAATTTATAAACTGAATATTTTCTCACTCATAGTTTCGAGATGTCTTTTTTTCCTTCCTTTTTATTAAAAACATAACTTTCCAATCTGATTTTCAAATTTGTATGATGTGTATTTATTGATTTCAAATAACAAATATTTAACTTCTCGCTACAGCATACCTGCCACCACGTCAATTTCAAAATTCTTTCAATTTTTACAACGCGCGAGCGTCATAAGCGTGCACGTCATTAGACAGCGCATGAAGTACATGCAATATAACATGTCCAGAATTGAATGAGGTACTATATTTTTTCCTTATTTATGTACAGATAACTAACAAATGTAGACTATATTAACCAGAACATAAAAAAAAAATCCAAGGTAATTTCCCAAATTAAAATACATTATTTAATTATAGATATTTACATAGGCGTATGGTTATATGGGCCAGTGGGACCCCAGCCCTTCAATGATTTGAAATAAATTACAATTTTACATATATATTGCAATGTATAAATGTTCATAATATGTGCTTAGCATCCACTTTCCCAAATAATATTGAAAACCATGTTGATGTATGCTTACATCTACGAAATTATAATTAGGAAAAAAATACTGTGTTAATTAAATCAAACTTTTTGCATACATATAATTATTTACATGATGTGATAGTGATTTACAATTTATTAGTTAATGTCATCTGTCTACGAAGCAAAGGGTAAAGACTTTGGAGTCTGACAAAGCACCTGCAACCCAGAACCAGATATAATTAACGGAAGTGGAAGTAATATACAAATAATAATAATAAAAAAAGATGATTGATTAGTATAGATATGGAAGGTATAAATTAAGAAAGTAGTGGTGATATCATAATACACTCTCCAATAGACACCCAATGAAATTAATGTAAGTCCAGACTGTACAGTGGAAAAAAAAAATTATGTTTTCTTTAGATTTAACCTAATTTCAAGAAAACAAAAAAAAAAGGACTATATACATATATGTATAAACTTTTTAACTAAATATTCTTTCTTAAAACTGAAAAAATGGCACATAAACGCAAAAAATTCCAGAATTTTTTCAATTATATTTGAAAAATTACTCAAAAATTAAAAATAGGATAGTAGTTCTGGCCCCCCACCCGAAATGGCCCTGACATGCGGCATTTCAAGTGCCCTCACGTACAATCTCTGACTACGTAATATCGTAATCGTAGCCTCAATAGCAGCCTAGAAAAATGATGGGCTCCAGGTCCCTTTCACCGATACACCCTCGACTTGGTCGGTGCATTTCGAGTTTCTAATTTGTCGAAATACAACGTTTCCTCAATTCTTATATCATCTCCTAAGGAAACGTACAGAAGCGTCCAAAGTGAAGTCTGTGGGCATGTGCAGTGCACAATTTTGGAAGGTACAATTCAAATTTCTAAGTCTAGTCGGTTGCACACTGAGCACTGGTGGAAACCGCAGGAGCAGTTTGTTGATGTCACGCCGCCGGTTCCGATGTTTCTTTGTGCGCATGTGCAATTTTACGAGGACGGCATGAAACCAGGAAACCCATCCAGACCAAACGATGAAACAATATTGTAAAACCGCACATGCACACAAAGAAACTTCGGAATTGGTGTTATGACACTGTGAAATCACGATGTATCGCTGATTTCAAAATTACGAAACTGGTGTGACGATGTCGGCTTCACGCCTATTTTTCACCATGTATCGATACATTGTCCTGATGGGAATGGATTGAGGTCGCAACTCCGTGTGTTTTTTCCCCTAAAAATAAAATAATAATAAAAACATACAATCTTATCGATCATTCGTACAATTCACCAAAATCTGTACATTATACGGACAAATCGTACAAGTTGGCAGGTATGTAGCAGTAATACTGAAATAATGCATCCTTTTAGGGTTGAATAAAACCCAACCCAGGTGGGTTTAATTGGGTATTTTAAGGATTTATTATTGTTGTTATTAAGAACAGTTACTTGGGTTATTTTCAAATCTTTGCACAGATGGAAAATAACATAGCTTATCCTATATACTTCTAGTATTTCAGTCATTTAGAAAATGGCAAGGAAGAATTTCGAAACTCTAAAAATATAAAACTGGAGTTGCTCAAAAAATATAAAACAGAAATATGTTCCTGCTATGGCATTTCATGAGTAACAGAGTTATTTACAATTTATGTATTTATTTTTTTTAATTTAGTATTTTCAGAGATGGGGGAACTTTTTCATATTGGAAGGCCACATTAGGTTAGCCAGAACATAATAAAGTTACATTTAAGGAAATGCAATTAGGTGCACTTTAAATGTACATTATATTTTAAAAGTGTAACTACATGTACTAATTTCAAAAGAAGAAAATTGTTAAATTAGATACAACTGAATTTAAAACCAATAAATGCACACACTGAAATTTCAAATCTAACTTTTCTCTATTCTTTAGAGTGAGCTGAAATAAGAACTAAGAAACTTGTACTTTATCTATGAAATTGGTGATGGCACAGATTCAAAATCATTTTTTTAAAGGAATCTGCTTTTTAGCCTTATTTTCTGTTTTTGGTATATATCTTCCATTTTTCTTTAATTAAAAAAAAAATTCACCTTTGCATTAAATAGGGATTTTTAAAAGTAAAAATTCCCACACAGGCTTTAACGTTGTGACTTTGTATGATTCTTCATAAATAATTAGCGTTAACTCTGATAATCTGCTGTATACTTTGTTGTATATAACTTTCTTTTCCATTTCATAAAAATATGGATAATATGTTAAGTATTCTTAAAAAGTTCTTATTTTATGGAATAATTATGCATACACATTAAAAAGACTTTTTGAAAATATTTTTTTTTTTCTGTGATAAGTTGGTAGGTATGTGATGGATATGGCCTGCAAAAGGGTTGCTGGTATCTAACTGGAAGGAGACCCACACGCTGAACGTATGTGACGATGTGTGGAACCGGCCAGGCCAGTAACCTAGTGTCCTACCCCGCCTTCAAGTGGTGCAGGCTGAGCTTTCTATTTATGTGGCAAATTAATATTTGCTACACGGATAGAAAGGCGGAAGGGGAGGGCTAATTCACCAACCCGTCTAGCCAGCGTGGTGAAATTATGGCTAATTCCTCCATTATGTTGACACACCAGAAACCATGGCCCCTAGTCTCCAGGTGCTGGAGTGCTCCTGATCAAGGCAGCGGTCAGTGTGGCATGAAAGCAGGGGGTGCTAAGAATCACTGGAATGGCCCAGGCTGCCGTTTGTTATTGACCTTGGCTACGTTTAATGGACGATCCCTTGCTTCTGAAGCAAAACTTCAGGAATTGGAAGAAGAACTTGACAAGATCAAATGGGACATTGTAGGACTCAGTGAAGTTAGAAGAAAAGGTGAAGAGTTGGTGGAACTTAAAAGTGGACATTTGTTTTATTATAGAGGAACGGAAACTGGAAGAACAAGTGGTGTTGGCTTCTTAATCAACAAAAGAATTAAAGACTACCTTCTTGAAGTCGAAAGCACGTCAGATCGAGCAGCGAGGCTCGTTGTTCAACTAACCCAGCGATACCAACTTCAAATAGTACAGGTATATGCACCAACATCAAGCCATACCGACGAAGAGGTTGAAGAATTTTATGAAGAAATCAAAGAGTTACACACCAAAGGGAAACAACATATCAAGCTCATCATGGGGGATTTCAATGCAAGAATTGGACAACAGGAACAAGGAGAGACATCGGTTGGTAAATACGGATATGGGGAAAGGAATGAACGTGGCGATCAACTCATCGAATTTGCAGAAGCTGAAAATCTTAGCATCATGAATTCATTTTTTAAGAAGAAACCGCAAAGAAAATGGACATGGAAACACCCAAATGGGGGAACTAGTGAAATTGACTATATCCTGGCAAACAAGAAATCAATTATTGAAGATTGCAGCGTACTGAACAGATTTAATACTGGAAGTGATCATCGAATGGTGAGATGTAAAATGCACTTAAATACTAAACTAGAAAGGCAGAAGCTCATTAGGAAACAAGTATGTAAGAGGGTGGATTTAAAGAAATTAAAAGAAAATACCGAGGCATTCAAGTTGGAATTAAAAAATCGCTTTTCTGCACTGGAAGGACTTATTGAAGAAGTTGACATCTCAGAAGCAAATGAAAACATTGTTAAGACAATAATTGAAACTGCTGGGGAAATTGGTGGTGTAATATGTAAAAAGCAGAATAGCAAATTATCTGAGAAGACGAAACAACTCATGAAAAGGCGAAGACTTATGAAGGTGGACAATCAAAATACCAGTCGCAAGATCGAGTATGTAGAACTTTGCAAAACTTTGCGCAAAAACATGAAAGAAGATATAAGAAAATTCAATTGTGAGTTAGTAAGGAAGGCCATTGAAAGCAACAAGAGCCTTAGGGTTGTTAAAGGGAGTTTGTCTATTGGGAAGAAACACATCATTGCATTAAAAGGAGAGGATGGCACTGTAACAAGAAATAGGGAAGAAATACTTAGAAGAGTTGAAGAATTCTACAGAAAGCTGTATGAGGGAAACAGTGGATTAAACGAAGACTCTGAGATAGTCGAAGGAACAGCTCCTAAAATCTTAAAAGAAGAAGTAGCATTTGCAATAAAAAGTATGAAGAAAGGAAGATCCCCTGGCGATGATGGCATTACATTAGATATCTTAAAAGAAGCTGGAGAACATGTAGAAGACATACTCGCAAAATTCTTTACCAAATGCCTCAACAGTGGTAACATACCAAACCAATGGGATTCTGCAACAGTAATTCTTTTGCATAAAAAAGGTGATAAAGAGGATTTAAAAAATTACCGACCAATTAGCTTGTTACCTGCTATTTATAAAATCTTCACAAAAGTGCTAACACATCGCCTGCAGAAAAAATTAGATGCAGCTCAACCAAGAGAACAAGCTGGATTTCGAAGTGGATTCAGTACAGTGGACCATATTCAAGTATTAAGAGAATTAATTGAAAGAACACATGAATATGAACTTCCATTGTGTGTGGCATTTATTGACTATGAGAAGGCCTTTGACTCTATTAAAACATCAGCAGTCATCAACTCTTTAAGATCAACAGACATCGAGGAAGTGTACATTGACATGGTGAAACGTGTGTATAAAAATGCAAGTGCAAAATTTCGGTTACATAAAGATACCAAAACTATCAAAATTGGTAAAGGTGTGAGGCAGGGAGATACCATTTCTCCAAAACTTTTTACTTCAGCTTTACAGATGATTTTTCAGCAGATAAATTGGAATGACAAGGGAATAAAAATAAATGGTGAATATTTAAATCATTTGCGGTTTGCTGATGACATTGTTATTTTTTCAACGAACCCATCAGAACTCCAAGACATGGTACAGGAGCTCTCAACTAGAAGTAAAGAAGTTGGACTCAAGATGAACCTACAAAAAACTAAGATCATGTTCAATAATTTCGTAGAGGAAACAAAAATACAAGTTGACAACATTGAGCTAGAAATTGCTGATTCATATATTTACCTTGGCCAGCTGATTTCAATGGATGGCAACATTATGAAAGAACTCAACAGACGTATTAAACTTGGCTGGAGTGCATTTGGAAGAAACAGTTTTATCCTGAAGGGGAAATTGCCTTTGTGTCTAAAAAGAAAGGTCTTCAACCAGTGTGTATTGCCAGTCCTCTCTTATGGATCAGAGACATGGAGTCTAACAGTTGGAGCAATACGAAAGTTACAGACAACGCAAAGGAGCATGGAGAGGTGCATGCTTGGAATAACTAGGAGAGATCGAAAAAGGAACACTTGGGTGAGAGAGCAAACTAGAGTAGAGGACATCATTGTTAAAGTAAAAGGGCTGAAATGGCGATGGGCTGGGCATATTGCAAGAAGAACTGATCAACGATGGACAACAGAAATTCTGAACTGGATTCCAAGAGACCACCGAAGACCTAGAAAACGTCCTCAAACTAGATGGGTGGATGAAATAAGAAAACAGGTTGGGGTGACGTGGAAGCGAATTGCTCAGGATAGACTTGTGTGGAAAGCATTTGGAGAGACCTTCATCCAGCAGTGGATAGATAATGGTTGAATATGATGATGATGATGATGATATAAAATGACTTTTTATCGCAATTATATGGGGTTTTTGGTCACTTTTTATTATATATAAATAACATACATACTGGAGGTGTATAGGGTATGCTGCTTACTATTATTCATTTGTGTGAAGATTTGAAAACAACCCAAGTAATTGTTTTAATAGAACTCAATTTTGCCCCCCTACCCAAAAAAAATTTTTACCCAATAAAACCCGCTTCAACCCAAAAAATGCTTTTTAAAAAAACCCAGATTTTATTCGTTGGCACCAGTTGAATATACCCATTTTCATGTGCGAACTCCCTTCCTCTCTGCGGGATGTGATTTTTTTTTTTAAATACTGGTACCAAGTCTCAGTTGGCACCATTAATAATTGCACATAGAGCCCATATCATGGGAGCTATTGCCCCATTGTTCTGCAATATAAATATATATATATCTGGCAAACACTTCAACCAGTGTGGCAAACCCTGAAGTGCCTGAAGCACCAGCTATTGGCGCAAGAGAACCGCTCCAAACAAGCATAGAAGAAGAAGAGAGGAGGGACGTGGAGAAAATGGAAGAAGGTTTCCAATGTGCCCTGGCGGAATATGAAGGCTCGGATGCCGCAACAAGGCCAAGAATACCACGCCAACCGGCATCTTGGAAACTCTGCAAAGCAACCAAGATCCTCAATGAACATACTCTACCACTACACCTACAGAACCACAACTCCCTACAGGAAATACACACCGCCATATACTGTGCAGCAGTAGCGGCATCACGCGCCAATGGGTACGAAGTAAGGAACGAAGGCCGAAGTAACAGAGGAAACAAAGCCCAACCACCATGGCAAGTGAGACTGCAAAAAAGAATAGAAGAGCTCCGCAGCAGCATAGGGCGAATAACCCAGTACATGCAGGGAAATAGGGGTAAGAAATTAGTGAGGAAAGTGAAGATGGCCCTTAAGAGAAATAGGATTCATACAAGACACGAAGAGCCCAATAAACACATCAGCGAATATCTGGATACCCTCAAACAAAAACTGGGTGTATACGCCAGAAGACTCCGAAGATACAAAGACTATACCAACAAAAAACAACAGAACATGCAATTCCAAGCAAACCAGAAGGCCTTCTACAGGAAGCTTCGAGAGACCCCAGCGAACAAAGACAAGTACGAAGCCCCAAAGCCAGCAGAAATAGAGACCTTCTGGAAGACACTATGGTCCAATGAAGTACAGCACAAAAGCGCCCCCTGGATTCAGCAAGAAATGGAGGCTACGAGAGGAATAGAGGAGATGGAGTACACGGGCATCACGATAGAGGAACTCCAGCAGGTAATCCAACGTACGCACAACTGGAAAGCACCCGGTATTGACGGCATACACAACTTCTGGTACAAGAAATTTACCAGCGCCCATGGCCCATTAGCCAAGGAACTTACGGCGATAATTGAAGACCCCAGCAAAATGCCTGAATTCCTCTGCAAGGGAATAACTTACCTCCTACCGAAGGACCAGGATACCAGTAACCCAGCGAAATACCGACCCATTACGTGCCTTAACACCCTGTACAAGATACTCACGGGGTGCATCTCTGAAAAAATAAGCCGGCACAGCGAAAGCAACAACTTAATGACGGAAGAACAAAAGGGATGCCAGAAAGGGACTCTGGGATGTAAAGAGCAGCTTACCATCGACTCAGTTATCCTGGAACAAGCAAGAAAACAAAAGCGAAAACTCAACACCGCATACATAGACTACAAGAAGGCTTTCGACTCTGTTCCGCACTCGTGGCTCCTTGAAATACTCAGCATATACAAAGTGCATCCCTCAATCATCCGATTCCTACAGAGCAGCATGAAACAATGGAGAACCCGGTTACAGCTAAACACGCCAGACAGTAAAATAGAAACGGCCGAGATCCCCATCCGCCGCGGAATCTTTCAAGGAGACGCACTAAGCCCCCAGTGGTTCTGCTTGGCGTTAAACCCCTTGTCAAGGATGCTGAACACAAGTAAATACGGATACATGCTGAAGAAAGACAAGAGAAACCTACATAAAGTCTCCCACCTCATGTACGTAGATGACATCAAGCTATACGCGCCAACAATCACCCAACTCCGACAACTCATCAGTATAACAGAGACATTCTCCAAGGACATAGGAATGGAATTCGGCCTCGATAAGTGCAAAATACAGAAGAATAGCAAAGAAGATTTACCAGGCATCGAACTCGAAGACGGGAGACTACTGAAGACCTTGGACGAGGGCGAAACCTACAAATACCTAGGGATAATGCAAAAACGGCAGCAGGAGCACAAGAAAGTCAAAGTCCAGCTCACGCAAGCATTCCAAGAAAGACTTAGAAGCATTGTGAAGACGAAACTGAGCGGGAAGAACACCACGCAAGCAATTAACGCATATGCGGTACCAGTGCTCACCTACTCCTTCGGGATCATCAAATGGTCCAACACTGAACTAGAACAACTCCAGCGGAAAATGAGAACCATCCAGAGAAGAGCCGGACAACTACACCCTGCAACGGCAATTGAACGGCAAACACTACCCCGGGAAGAAGGAGGACGCGGACAAGCGGACCTCAAAGACTTACTCAAAGATCACCACTCATCCAAGCCATAATACAAGCAGATGCAAATTACACGCCACTAAACCTGTGTAGTACCGAAGAGCGTGTCCTCGAAACAGCCAACGAACAGAAACTGAGAACTTGGGCCGGAAAACCATTACATGGCAGGCACTACAATGACCTGCAACAACCACACGTTGACAAAAAGGCATCAAATTCTTGGCTGGCCAAAGGCACTCTCCAGCCAGAGACAGAAGGATTCATGCTAGCCATCCAAGACCAAGTGATCGCAACAAGGAACAATCAGAAATTCATCCAGAGAAAAGACATAGAAAGCGACAAATGCAGACACTGTCATGCGGCATCGGAGACAATCCAACACGTGATGGCAGGATGCAAGATCCTTGCGCAGTCAGACTACAAACATAGACACGATCAAGTAGCGAAAATAGTCCACCAGAAATTGGCAGCGAATGCTGGCTTTCTGACAGAAAAATGCCCGTACTACAAATATGAGCCAGAGACCGTGCATGAGAACGAAACACACAAGCTTTACTGGGATAGAGCAATCATAACAGACAAGACAGTCCCACATAACCGTCCTGACATAACCCTCGTCGATAAATCGAATAAGACCACGTACTTAATCGACATAGCAGTACCCAACACCAATAACATACAGACAACCTACACAACGAAAATCACCAAGTACCAAGATCTCAGACATGAAGTACGAGATATATGGGGTATGGAAAAGATCCTCATCATCCCGTTAGTCATCTCAGCAACAGGGATAGTACCAAAAACGCTTGCGACGAATTTGGAGATACTCAACATTGACCCAAACACCTACATTGAAATACAAAAAGCCACAATCCTAAACACGTGTCACATTGTCAGGAAGTTTCTAGACATGGCACATTAAGAAGTGATGTAAAAAGAGGCTTGGGAACATGGCGCTCTGCCCGTCCCAAAGCCTGTTTCCGCCAAGAATGGGCGAGGAAAACTTTTTTTTTTTTTTAATAAATTTTTTAGTTTCTCATGAAAAATGAAATGAATTTTGGAAGCAATTTGCCCTCACTTTGTAAAACTTATAAAGGTGTCAATAAGCTCTGGTGATGCAACTTTAAATCACTTCAATATATTAGTAAGAAAATTAACTGAGTAAACAAAACTATATGTATTTCTTATTTTAAAAATCAAAATAGATTTTAAGAGGGGGAATACTTTAAATCACTTAATACTGAATAAAAATACCACACCTTAATATAACATGAAATTAGTTACACCAAATATTGGTTTACTAATAAATCCATCAATAATTATTGAAATCATGAAAACTGGATAACAGTAAAAATGTAAGCACATATACCGTGTTTCCCCAAAAATACGACAAGGACTTGTATTAATTTTTCCTCCAAAAGACACGTTATGGCTTATTTTCAGGGGATATCTTATTTTTTTATGAACAACAACTTACATTTATTCATTTATTCATGTACAAAATAGCTGCCATTTATACACATACTGAAGAATTTTAGTTAACACCATTTTGAATACTGTGTCAGTTCAAAGTGAGTGAATGTGTGGAAACAGCGAACAACAATAGTAGTGCTAATGTCATTTAACTGGCATATGCATGATGACAGAAATCATTGTATGTAGACATTAGACTTTTGTTCAAAATTGAAAATTTGCACAGTATGGCTACCAAATAATATATACCCTCCACATTAGTGATTTCAAACTTTTAACCCATGCCCTCCCTTTACACATACATATGCACATCAAGCCCCACCCCCTCCACTTCCTTCTTGATGTAGTATATGAATAAAAATATTGTTTGCTCAGTGCATGTATTTTTGCACATACATGTATATGCATATTTTAACATTTATCAGAAAATGAATATATCATTAAAATTAGAATGAACTTATTTAAATAAATTCAATGTACAATTCAACCTGAAATAATACTTTAGCTCTTAAACACATCACTCAGCTTGAGTTAAAAATAACCATTTCCCGTATGACAAACATTGGGCACCACCCCTTGAGCAACTGTTGCACTGCACAATTTGAGAACCTCTATATTTTTTTAGTATAGCATCCAAGTGATTACTGTTAAAAAAGAATAAAACCACAGAAAGTGAAGGACGTGAACGCTAGAGAACTATTTGACCATTATACGAACAAATAATGTTTTGATCATCATTCTTTGTCTGCATCACACTGTTTTGAAAACAAATAATATAGTAAAAACATAGTCTTGAACGATAATTAAAGTAAAAATATTCCAGAAGAGTGATCATTATCACAGATATGACCATAAGGAAGAGAGAGATAAATAGAAAAATACGAAACCTGGAAAGAAGGGCAAAATAATAGGAGAACTGCAGTCCCTGACTGCAATAACCATTGCTCAGAGCTGGTGCAGTTGCTCAGCAATTGTATTTGGTCAGTAATGCAAGATATTGGGTATCAGAGGATGTTGTTGCCATAGGATGACTTGGAACAGAGTTCTCTAGGTAACTCCTCCAGTATTCCCTTGGAAAAGCTATGTCCATATGCCCATCTACTCTACAAGAGCTGAAAACTACCCTTGGACAGGAATGGCAGTTATTACCGTCTGATGCATTGAATCATCTAATTGAAGAGTTTAAACATCAATGTGAAGCTTGTACCAAAGTCAGGAAATGTCACATCTCACACTAGGGCCAATTTGGTTTGTTTATATAGCATACAAACCTTTTTCTGAATGTATTAAGTGAAGTAAGCACTTAAAGGGTAAAAAATACATCTAAATGTATTTTCTTAAGTATAAGTTTACCCTTAAATAAATAATTATCGTCTACTACCCTATAAAATTTAGAGTTAGGCAAAGCAAAATGCTTTGAGTTAAGTCAGATTTACTTGTAACATGCTTAACCTTTTAAAGACGGTGTATTATTGATTGTGCTTCATAGGATATAAATGCGCTATCAGTTTTTAAAACTCTTACTAGTTCAAGGTTATGCAAAACACAAAAAATGTTTTACCATTTCCCCTTTCAAAATGTTCTTTATGGTTGAGCAATCAAATGGAAGTCTTGCACTAAGCCAGAGACAGAAACTAGTATGCCATTCATGTAACAGTGTTCAACATAGTTTGGAATAAAACATTAAGGGCTGATGAAAAGAGATACTATGCTATACCTCATAAAGTCCAACTAATAATAGGTAGGTAAACTGTTTAGAAAGCAAATATGAAACTCATTGGATCAAGGCCAACCTGAGATGTGGATTTTTTTCTTCTGACTCTTGATTCTACAGAGCTCTAGCACGTCATGGTATGTGTGTGCTGAACTTAATTCTTTCAATGTATTCATGATTAAAACAAACTGTTTCTCCTATTTAAAAAAAAAACTTACTTTGTATCACTACTACGGCGTCCATATGTACCATCTTCACCTCTTCGATGACGGGTAAGTGCTTCATTTAATAAATCTTCAACAATTTTCACATATTTTAAGTTAAAGTTCTGAAGATAAAAATAATTAAATATAAAAAAAAAAATCACAAAAATATCATCGAATAAACAATTGACTTGTACGTGGTATCAGTGTAATAGATTGTAGTAAGGTCACAGGTTTGTATTTTATTCAAAAATAGAAAATTATATTAAAATCGTTAACTTGGAAAACATGAAATGTGACAAAAAGAACAGTGCATTGAATTACATTAACAAATTACAATTAAATGAAAATGGTTCGATATTCATTAAAATTTTTTACAACTTCCATGAGCAAATCGCTATATACATAATAATAAAATAAAATTTCTATATCATCCACATATTTAGCTATCAACTATTCGTTATCTCAAAGATTTCTCCAAGTTTCTTCTATACATATGGGGTTATGAATCACAGTGGTGTTTGTTGATTTCAGAAAAATTAGTTATTCATATTTCTTAGTCTGATATATGCTATATTAAATTAAAAATGAATTAGGTCATATTTCTTTCTTTTTCACTAAGAGATGGCAGCACTTTTCTGTAATGAACCATATGAGCAAAGAATTTATAGTGGTGTAAGTCATTCTTAATACCACACTGTTTCTTAACAGTTTACAGTATGCATTGTAAGTTTGCAATGTTCCACTTTTTTGGAGTTCAACTAGCTAGCCAAGCCAAATTATTGCACTTGTTTGGTAGTCATAGCTGTTAAAATTAGTATTTATGTCTGATTGACAGTGTCCAACCCAGACTGTATGTTGACTGTATGAATACAAATAATTAATAACCAATTACAATACCCTGAACCATAATGAGCAACTAAAAGCCGGAAAGTTATTTGTTTCGATTGCACCCAGCTCATTGCCATTTAAGCCTTTTTTTACTTTAAGGATATGTTCAACTTTCATTTTCTCATTCAGTTTTTTCTTCAATCTCTAATTATTCTAAGCATGCACCTGTCTATATTCCACTAGCGTTTTCCAATTACTATATTATAAGACGCCAAGTAACACACACTAATTGAAAATACTTCTCCTAATGCACAAATTCCCTTTCTGGATAAACTACTATTTTTTTTTTTTTCAAATGCACTTAACGGAGTTTAGAGTTCCTTGCCTTCCCCTGATATTAACTGAGCAAAATATATAAACATTTAACTTCTACATCAATACTGTTGCACCTTTACTTTCTCTATGAAGTTATCAAATGTGACCTGAATATTCAATTTGAATACCTCTTTCATTCTAAGTCCACCATTTCTACTTCTGACTGAAAATTCTCATATCAGTTTTACTGAAGTATTCCATGACCTTTAAAAGCAAAGTTATTTTTTCTTCTACATTATATCCATAATCCTTAAAGTTTACATTACCCTCCCGCTTTGTTTATTTCTGTGAAGCATACACTGATGAGCCAAAGCAGTAAATCCATCTCTGCATCATACAAATTAACCCTTTTCACTTGAGAGGTGACTCTCACTCACATGATTCTGATGCGATGCCGCAATTCTAGAGGTGACTCTCGCTCACCACATGATTCGATGCCATAACTCGAGAGGCAACTCTCGTTCACCACTTGGTTTGACACAGAAACTCAATGTGTGGCAATGACTATTTAGTTTATTTCAAGAGGGGTTTTAAGCTCTTTGGGTACAATCTTATGAAGTGCAGAATGACATCCCTTCAAATGGAGGTAAGATTTTCTTATCTCAAATTAGTCCATGATCGTGAACTGCACTGCCTTTTCAGCGTTAGCCCTCACCCGGCCAAGCCTGGGTCTCTTTTGATCCGGATCTTTATCAAGAAGTGACTTTTGTGTGTGTGTTGCACTGGAGATATCAGATTATAGTCGGGCCTGTGGAGACTCAGGATTAGCAGAAAGGAAGGATTTTTTGCTGTAATGGTACCAAATATTGAGAGATGCCTACTAACATCTCGTTAAATTTTTTACTCACCGGAAAATCTCTCTTTTGACAGTGAGAGAAGAACCTACATTATATTAGATAACATAGTTTAATTGTTTTGGCTCATTAGTGTATATGAGACTGCTCTTTCGGGGGGGGGATTTTTTAAAGCAACAAATCTACTTGTATCACATTTAAAATATAAATTTCTGAGTAAACAAAACTATATGTATTTCTTACTTTAAAAATCAAAATAAATTTTAAGAGAGGAATACTTCAGATCACTTAATACTGATTAATACCACACCTTAATGTAACATCAAATTAGTTACACCGAATATTAGTTTACCAATAAATCCCTCAATCATGAAAACTGCATAGCAGTAAAAATGTAAGCATATATACCATGTTTCACCGAAAATATGACCAGGTCTTGTATTAATTTTTGCTCCAAAAGACATATTAGAGCTTATTTTCAGGAGATTTCTTATTTTTTAAGGAACAGCAATTTATATACCTTCTCCTCATGAACAGCAATCTACATTTTTGATTTAATCATGTACAAAATATCTACCATCTGTTTGCAATTTTAGTAACTAACAGTTAATACTTTTACTTCTCACGTTTAAGTATAATATCCCCATATGGGGTCGTTAAAATTAATGTCTCTGTTTTGAGCTCCCTGTAGGCACAAAAATGAATGAATAGGACAAATCTAAAAACATACACTCAAGCCTCTATTTAACGAAGTGCCATCGTTCCTCTGAAAAACTTCGTTATAAGGAAAATTCGTTAAATAGAAATTAACATAAATGTTGAAACTTAATTTCGATAAAATGAAAAAGGTTAAATTTGGACAGTAAAAACTAAGTTCAGTAGACTCTTCTTTTCTTACGAATTTAAATATTTTTTGTATACAAGTACGTACAAATTAATAACAAAAGTAAAGACTGAGGATTACTTTATATCTGTATGATCCTCATACAACATATTTGAAACAGAAATGTTTGTTTGTTTTGTGGTTTTACGGCTCAAAGACTACAATGGTCATGCTGCGCCGGGACCTACTGTTTTCCGAGGAATCCGAACCTCTTATGGCCTAGGGAACCAAACCCCGGACTACAGTGAGCAGTGCGATCTTTTTATGAGATCTCTGAGTAAGCGTTCTTTGTACACTGTTGGGAGTCGAACCCGGATTAACGGCGTACTAGGCGAACGCGTTACCACACTGCGCCACCGCAGGGCCTGAAATAGAAATAATCACTAATTTTGTTTTGTACAGGTTTCTTATAAAAAACGTTTTGTTTATAGAAATTCTCACACTTTTGTAAATATCGGAACACGTCATCTATAACATTTTCTTCAACAATGCAACACGTATATGCGAGAAGCAAATTTCGTGGCTTAGCCACACCTGCAGAGTGATACATCCCCGCTGCTTCGAAGTTCCCAGTTTAGAACAATAGAATTATTTATCACAACTGACCCTATGTCCACAATACAGAAGGCTACCTCAACTCCGTCCGTTTTTGCTTAAAATCCTCAACTACCCCTTCTACCTAACCATCCCGCTGAAAAATTGTAAAAGGTAAATTAAAAAAAAAATCAAATTCTTTATAAAAAGAACTTCGTTATATAGAAATTGTTTTTCGTAATATGGAGACAAATTTACATGTTAGTGCCATTCAAAGTCAAGGTTCCGCCGAAAATTTCATTAAATAGAAAACTTTGTTAAATGGAAGTTCGTTATATGGAGACTCTACTGTGTTTTCATTCTTTAAGCTAATCCGTTGCAAAAACTAAAAGAAACTTGTATAAATGGCCCCAAAATTTTTATTTTAAAATAAAATGAAAATAAAACATCTACATCAATGCAGAAATTTGCATAAACACTTTTTCTGTTGAAACCCTTTCCCATGACAATTTATGCAAATTTCTTTCAGTTTTTGCAATGACTCAAATTAAAAAATGAAAATATAATCTTAGGTTTGTCTTAATTATTCCATTTTTGTGCTTTTCCCCTTTTGAAGCACCACATTTTCTCCTGTCGATGAATTATTTATTTGTAGAATCCTTCTCCCCCCCACAAATCTCTTGAATAGTATGTGTAAAGAATTTGGTGTCATTCTTCTTATTAGTTTGCATTACAAAGAGCTATAAAACATGGAGACTTTAATTATAATGACCCTGCATATGTGCAACTTCCCAAATATATATGTGCACTTAAAAATATAATTTAATGTCTAATAACAAGAAAACCTTGATAAAATATTATATGAAAGGTGTACATATATACTTGAGAAATTGCATGTAGGTGTATATCTGGGAAGTTTTACATATATGTATCTGGGATAAACAGTAATAACAATCATATTATTTAATTATATGTTTATTAAAGTGTTCAAAAAAAAGAAATTCCCAGACTGAAATGCATAAGGTTTTAAAACATGACATATACTGATGACAGTAGACTGTAAAAATCTGAAATCAATGCTTTAATTTTACGTGACCTCTTGATAGAGTTAAAATTTGTACTTTGTGACGTTTTAAATGTGGTTGTACTATTGTACAAAAACTGAAATTATTTAATGGTATTGGATTGTAGTATTGTGATGTATAGAGGGTATTGTACTGTTTGTTCCTATTATGCATGTGTGTGTATATATACACACACACAAATGAAATAAAACCTTTCAGTGGAAAAAAATTTGAAAACACTTCAAAAAATGACATAACATTTCATGGCTTGCAGAACAGAGAAAGAAAAACAAACATCAATAGCCTGTTGTGTAGAAGATAGTGTTACACTGACGATTGACTGACGATGAAGAAATATCATCAGCACCATCAGCAGATGATGAATTAAATGCCTTAATGTCTGAGATCCGCAAATTTCACCATTAACTCTCTAAACCAGTTTTTGGCTCAGCATCTTCAACATCTAACTCAACTGAATCTAAAACAGAATGCAACGTATAAACTGAACCAACGGCAGCTTATTGATAACCATTCTTTGTCACCAGCTTGGATAGAACAAAAACACCACCAAGAGAGCTAATGCATATTGTTGCTCCAGCTGTGAAGTGATAAACTGATGTTGTGCACTACATCACTGTATGAGGAATGCAAAAAGACCCTCAGTCAAGATGTTTGGAACAATTTCTCTCCACAAACTGCTATCATTGGTCATTTTGATGGCAATCTTTTGCCAGACCTTGATGGAGTTAATGCAGACCATATGCCAATTGTCATTTCTGGCAAATATGTGGAAAAACTGTTAGCTATTCCAAAATTGCCTCGATCTGGAACTAACAGTCTGATGGGAAATACTGTTTTCAATATACTACAGCAGTGGACAAAAGTGCCAGAATGGTTAGCAGGTCTATGTTTTGACACAACAAGTTGCAACACTGGCATACAAAATGTAGCCATTACTGTCATTCAGAAGGCAATTGAAAAACAGCTGCTATTTTTGGCATGCCGACACGATATACTGATAATTATGGCCAGTGCTGTTTTTGTTAAGTATTTAGTTTCACCTGTTCCTATAATTCCAATATTTGCAAGATTTAAAGAACACTGGCCATTTAAAACTTAAGTGATTACTCATCAATTTGCAAGGATACACCTGGCATTTTTTCTCAGTGACAATGAAAAAATGTGGCTCAGAAGTAACAGTGAGTGTGTTGCACAGTTTCTGAACAGCTGCTAATTACGCAACCAAGATATGATTACTTTGAATTTTTACAGCTTACTTTTATTGCACTGGGTGAAGAATAGCACATTCCCAGAAGAGTTTATTTCTTCTCACCTGATGCGTATTATTGACCCAGGTGGATGGGCAAGGGGCTGTACTGTCTAAACACACTTTGCTTCAGGGAACAGTTCAAAATGAAAGCATATAAACATCAAGCCATCAAACATATCTGCACCTTCACGGTTACACTGTACGCCAAGGCATGGTTCACAACACCGATGACATGTGTTGCTGCATACAACAATTTGTACCTACTGCCAAACATTGAACTTTTTCATGTTGTTGATAGCCAGATTGCAGAAGTTGCACTAAAGAAAATAACACATAATGCGTGGTACCTCAACAAGCAGTTGGCGCTATTGTCATTATTTTCAGATAAAGTTTCCACAAATGAGAAGAGGCTGATTGTTGCTGTACTATTAACTCCTGTAGGCAAGACGAATTTAAGGCGAGTGGATCCAAAGTCAATCAACTGATTCAAAAGACTCTGTCACAGTTTGTTACTAAAAAGACCGATAAACTTATTTATGGACCTGAAGCTTGACCGAAGTTTTCTGGTATCAGATCTGAATGTTTGGGAGACCAGAGACGATTTCCAATTTGCCAAACAAACTGTTGCTGCAGTATGTGTTGTGAATGACTGCACCGAGCATGCTATCAAGCTGGCCACAGACTACAACATGGCATTGACACAGGACAACGAGCAAAGGAAAATGATTTTCCAAGTTGTTGAATATAACCAAAAGCAGATAATGAAACCTTCAAAAAGAAAATTCAACGAAGTTTAAGACTGTCCCGTCTGCTGTTAAGAACTATGAGGTAGTTGCAATGTGCTGTAACTCTTAATGTTGTAAATTCCTAAGGCATATGAAATTTTTTGTAATAAAATAGACTATTGTGTTAAAATAAAAAACAATTTTCTGAACTTTGGTATTGTTGAGCAGTCTGTAAATATGAGCGTTTACCTCTAAAAATTTTACAACATGTTTGATTATACCAAGTGCCACAAATCTAGAGGGTATGCGATGATTAAATAATTCTCCCTCCTATACATACTGAACACCTTAATGTTCATATTATTTTATAATTCAATACATCCGTCGTGTGTTACAAAGGACATACTAAATGCATCTGTCTGGCTGACAATCTTAACTGGGTCTTATTTTTGGGGTAGAGCTTATATTACGAGCATTCCGAAAAATAATGCTAGGGCTTATTTTCCGGTTAGGTCTTACTTTCGGGGAAATATGGTATGTAATGTTTACACTCTTTTCACATGTAATCTAATTTTATATATCCAAAACTTCTGAATTCACCACTTAACTAATTTACAAATAAGTTTATAAAAAATATAAATAATATAAAAAGTTTATAAAAAGATAGCAAAAATCAAAACCTTTTTCCATTTTTCTATTGCATAATGAAGAAACTTAGCATCTCTAAGAAAGCGAAAGCCAGTCGGAACTGAAAGAAATCGTAGGCGCAGCAATAAACCTTTATCTTCAAGATGAATTAGAGATGGGCGTAAAGATATCAATGTTTCTAAGTTTTCCTTAAGAAACAAAAAAATTTTAATTTATTTTTAATTTTCTAGATGTACAACACACTTATATACTGTGAAACATATGAACAAAAATAAAATTCTGTACACTGAGTGGCAAATTTATTAAGACCATTTCATTTAGAAAAGTTGCTACACAATTTGTAATATCACTCTTTCTTTAGCTATGTAAAAAGGCATTAGGGAGAATTTTAGTAGTTATGCTGAATATGGTATAGGAGGCATATGGGTGAATATGATTTAACAGCTTTTGAATGAGGCATGGTAATAGATGCTTGCAGCAGTAATGCAAATGTAGGGAAAACTGTTGTGAAATGTGCAAATTTTATGGCTATTAAAGTGCACAGTGATTTGTGGGACAAAAGAAAGGACTAAAAGGGGGAACCCACAATCAGCGCCCCGCCAATTTTGGTTTTTTTTTTTTTTAAATGAAAGTATAGCCGAAATAAGGAAATACGTGTCTCGGCATTCGTGCCAATGCGGCTAATTTCCAGAGATATGATTTTTAAAGATTTTGCATCCGATATATGAGCTTAAAATACGACATCCTCCGCAAGCCAATCGATAGCCTAGTTGGTAAGTTACCGGCCTAGCGCTTCGTGTTTTTGCGTTCGATGCCCGTGGAAATCGGTTGTTAATATATATCCTTTTTACATGTTCATTTATGTATTTTTATTAATAAAAATACTTTGCTTACAATCGGATTTTGTTCATAAACTTACTTTAATAAAATTCATATTTATGTAGTTAAGTTAATTGTATGCTTATTGGCAGTGATAATTTCTACTCGAATTTTAATTGTTGATTATTAAAAAGTTGAAAAGTAGAAAAAGTTTTGGTGTAGCCATCCAGCCTGTTATGTAGTTAAGTAGATCCAGCACACTTTAATGTTTTTACAAATGACGACGGCACCTCTTCTTCTACTGTTGAAGTAATTCCACCTCATTGTACCCCATACTGTCAACCTCGTGATGTGTACTTCTTCCGTCAAGTAAAAAATTTCATTAAAAGGTTACAAAATTGTGTTGAAATCTTACAAGAAAATAGTCATTTAAACACGCGAGCAGATAGATGCTTTGAAGATCCATTCACTTATTTATAATCAACTTTCGGCGCCGAATTTTAAGAATACATTACAGTACTCTTGGTTTGTTGCAAAGTTAACAAACGAAAGAAGCGTTTTTGAAAATGTAGATGGTATTTGTTTTCCAGATGATATTAGACAAAGAAAATCAGTTGTTCGAACAATTCATTTATAAAATGCTCACGTTGTAGAATTTTTTTATGTTTTTATGATAATTATCATCCAAAATTGTGTACCAGTAAACAATTCCGACACCTCCGATAGTGATACACAAAAAATATGTTCACGTCAGTCAGTTTTAAAATAAAATTGATTGCATTTTATAAAATAAAATGTTTCTGTATAAATAAAATGCATATAAATGAGATACACATAAAATGTTTATATGTTATAAAATAAAATGATGTTTATATGTTATAAAATAAAATATTACATACTAAAAATGCGTTTGTCAATAGATAAATATATTTAAAAAAATATTAGGCGTAATAGATGCTAATAGTGAATGACTGCAAAGGCTAATAATGACAAAATAAGACGAATTAACGCAGTTTTCTTTTTTATTTAATGGAATTGTTAAAAGTTTTCAGAAAAAAATCTTTCAATCCTTAAATAAAACAAAACTGCGTTATTGGTGTAATTTCATCCCTTCACAGGTTGACAATGAGTACGCAAATTTTATAAAAGTTATATTCACATAAAAACTTACAGCTAACTCCTAAACTTTTTGTACCTTTACAACTCTTCAATTAAAAATTAAAATTCGTGTAAAAATTATAACTGCGAAAAATAGTATCACAGAATTAAATATGTAAATATGAATTTTATTAAAGTAAGTTTATGAAAAAAATCCGATTGTAAGCAAAGTATTTTTACTAATAAAAATACATAAGCAAACATGTAAAAAGGATGCATTAAAAAAAAGTGATCGATTTCCGCGGGCATTAAACGCAAACACACGAAGTACTAGGCCGGTAACTTACCAACTAAGCTACCTATTAGTTTGCAAAGGATGTCTTATTATAAGCTCATATAAAAAGCTATATGTAATATAAATTTAGCTATGTAAAATCTTTAAAAATTCATATCTCCGAAAATAAGCCCCATTGGCACGAATGCCGAGACACGCATTTCCTTATTTTGGCTCTACTTTCATCAAAATCGGCGGATCACTCACTGTGGGTTCCCCTTGTAAGTGTAACAATTATTCATGAATACAGAACAAGTATATAGGATTCATAATTATAAGACAAAAACCATTACACAAATAAAGGAATTGATAACATATAATAATCAATAAAGGAATTCTTAGTTATAGGACAAAGAGGGAAACTAAGTGTAAACAGTTAGGCCTATTCAATGCTAAGGTTAGTGAAGAGTGTTAGATTTATCAAGGATAAAAGATTTGTAATACTGAGTCAAATAAAAAATAATATGAATTAGGAACAAAATTAAACAGCATCAAAATGCACAATATGCTATACATTGTGCTCTGTTTGAATTCCAGAACATTTGACTTCAGCCATAAATAACTAGCAAAAGGCCAAGTCTGGTAAATCATATTTTCAACAATATCATGCCTATAGAAAAATAAAAATTTAGAAAAAACAGAACATTAGTACAGATTTTTTTTGCATGATTACAGCTGAGACTGGTGGTAGTACGATGGATTGGAAAGGGTTTTCGTAAGAGATTGAGCCTTTTGACTCATGTGAACTAAGGAGTGACTATACAAGCTTATTTAAATAATGTTACAGTAGGAGCTCTTTAATCCAGCACGTTCAGGAACACGGCTGTGCCGGATAAGTGATTTTGCTGGATTATCGAATGTCAATACGGTTTTAATATATGGGGAATACCAAAGAAAAATTAATACAGTACAATGATATTTAAAACAAATTGTAATAAGTTGCTGTATAGCAAGAAAAAAATACATATAAGCTTTACTGTTTAAAAAAGTCTCTGATAACATGTTGCCTTTGTGATTCGGATCTTTCCTTCAAAACATCGTTACAGATTATACACAAATTTAAGAGTTCTGTACAGTTATAGCTTTTGTTAGATTCAGCAAATTTTATCAATGTATATAATGTATCAGAAGCCTGTTTCCACAAGACTAACTTCCTCTGCCATGTTTTCTCCTTCATCTAACATTGCAGTCAAGGTAAACAAATGCCCGAATCCACCTAAAAGAAAGTGAACGTGAGCAACTGGATCGGTGCCAGATTATAGAATGTGCTGAACCAAAGAATGCCGGATTAAAGAGCTTCTACTGTATTAATTAAATTTATCCAAGTGTGTATGATCATGCCCAGTTCTCTATTGCCATATTCAATATTGTGAATAAGACCTTGCACACTGTTACACGATTGGTATTGCCTTCGAAATGAAGGGGTTAAATGGAAGACAAGGTAGATCAAGCTTCTTCATTTGTAATTAAGCAACTATAATGGAAAAAAATTTCATCATTTTTTTCTGAAATGCTCTATAAATTGATAAATGTTCCAAGCAGTCCTTATGAAAGTAAACCAGATATGTACAAGCAAAAATGAGTTATCTATAAAAGAAAAATTTAGGTTGGGCAATAATTTTTTCTAAATGTATGAACTACATAATTCTAGTATTATCTACAGACATTCATTATTACTCAACTTTCTTTTACATGGGGGAGGGGTATATACATTTACAAAAAATCTGCACTTGCATATCACTGATTTGCTTTCGTTATGATAAACTCAATTTAGATAAACTATATAATATAATAAAAGATTCCCAAATGAGTTAGCAGAACTTGAGCAATTTTAGAAGTTGTTTTAAATTTCCATTTCATTTAAATACTATGCTATAGAAAAATAGCTATGCTACAGAATAATTAATACATTCTGAAAGCTACCTAATATTTACAAGACATAACATTTAACATATGTATGGGTAACCTATGCATTAATTTTAACATTTTTAATAATTTTAATGCCTATAAATATAATTTTTAATGCCTATTAAATATAATTTTTAATACCTATTAACTATAATTTTTAACACCTATAAAATTATAACATAGTAAACAGAAGCCACCTTTTCCAATTTAACTTAGCCCAATTAACCCATTTGCATCATAAGTGCATATATGAGCAGAATTTTCCTGGCCATTATCACCAAAGTGCTGATATGCACGCTAGGTTTTTGCACATAAAAATAAAACACTAGCATCAGAAACACAAGAAATTACACCATGTCTATCAATACCATCAAGATTTACTGGCCAGCATTTTCCAATAAACATTAAAACAACTTCATCACGGAAAGCTTGTAAATGTTGTGTAGTTTGTTTATCACAAAAAAAGAGAGAAAAGATTCATTTTATCTGTGTAATAACTGCCGTGTGGCTATATGTATTAACCATTTCAAGTACTATCATACTGTGTCAAACTATTAAATTTAATTTCTCAAACTATTTTCAATGTATAACTTCATTGAACTAAACAAAATTATAAATTCTTTATGTACGTCATTTTGTTTTTCGTTTTTTTTATCATTTTGAAATATTTCTAATCTTTATACAATAAAAAAAATTTTTGGTGACATGGGCTAATTTTCCATTTTTCCAAATGATGCAAATGGGTTAAAAAATATAATCAAACCCAGCTTCCCAGAAAATGTTTCATCCCCAAAACAATAACAGCAGTGCTATTCATAAAATTGCTATAAGCTTACCATAATTTGAAAATAATTATTCATAATATATTATCTCATACAATATATATAGGTATATTTGGAAAGCTAAGCAACCAATCCATTTAACCTATGTGATTTTATAGCACAGAAACAGCAAAGGCTGTGTTGCCCTGGTATCTGCAGCTTTCCGAAAAATCCAAACTTCTGCTGCCAAGGGAACAAAACACTGGATTATGATGGGCAGAAAAATGGCATGTGTTTTATGATATCATTACATGAACTTGGGTTAATGGCACTATAAATGAATGTGTTACCACTGTGCAACCATAGGACCATATTTTCCTAAGAAACAAACCTTCAGACTATAGTGAGCAAATATTCACTAAGATGGGGGGGGAGAGCACCATTGAGTGTCAAACCTGGGTTAATGGCATGCTAGGTAAACATGTTACCATTGTGCTACTGCAGGATCCTATTCAACTTTGGAAACTGCCAGAAAAATAATAAATGTAAACTAAGCTGTTACAACTTTTTATAGAACTTAGATTTTTTAACACATAGATTTTGTAGATAATACAGTTTTAATAAGCAAGAATTTAATTAGGTTAAACGAAGCACTACAAGAGTTGGAAAACGGCAAAAAAGAACTCTGGTTAAAAATCAATACAGACAAGATTAAATACATGACTAATACACAGGCTAAATAAAAGAGTGAAAGGTTTGGAAAAAGAGAAGAAATAGATCATAATTTTGAATGAGTACAGCAATCTAAATATTTAAGAGCCATATTGTAATGGACAGCAATATGATTAGTACAGGGACTAAAGGAAAAATAATGCAGAGAGTAGACACTACTATGCATTCCAAGGAGTATTAAGTTCCAAAAAACTCAATCTTTTTTTCTATACCCACCATTGGTACATTTATACATGGCCAAGCTTACTTCTGAGTTAAACCCAGTGAGTCAGAAGGTGGTGGTTATACCCAATGGAGCACAATCTCACAGATATTCAAAGTTATTGTTTATACAACAAAATGTGCAATTTTATACAGAAAAAAAATCTCAGATTGAACAAATAGAAAGAATGGGAGAAGCTAGGATAGTTAGAAGATTATGAGAGCCAATCCAGAAGGAAGAAGAAAACTAGAATACCCCATGCAAAGATCGCCAGATGGAGTGAAGAAAGGCCTCACAAAAATGGGAGTAACAGAAAGGCAAAAGGAAGCTCTAAACAGAGGAGAGTGGGTGGGAAAAGTCGTTAAGAAATCCAGAGTCTTTACGGACTGCAGTGCCAGAACAAGCAGCAGCAGCTAATCTATTATCATGTACTAAAGCAAGTTTGCATGCTTACAATACACACAAAGGGAATTTTATCAGCATCTGCAACATTTAAAGGCGAAGATTTTTAAAATGACTATGAAAGTTTTTCATTGGAAAACAAAGTTTTGATAATAAATGGTAAATAATAATAGTTTGGTTTACAATGTAATATTTAAATATTTTAAAGTTATGAGTTATAGCATCACTCAAAAAAAAAAAAAAACCATTTAGCCTGTCCCCTGAACAATGTTTAATCATTAATCAGTATTATGGGGTTCAACTTAGATGAAATAGCACATTCAATGGTAACTAGTCATAAACTGTGATATTAGCCTTAGATTGAGGCTGAGTGGGGGAAAAACTTCAATTAATTGTGCCTTAGAAAATGAGGTTTAGGGCCACACAACTTCCCAAAGCAGATTTATGAAATTCTTGTTTCTGGACATATGCTTCACACACACACACACACACACACACAAATGCTCTTTTAATCTTATACAAAGGGCTCTACATGTCTGGCCAATACTCTTGTTACCTTGGGGCACATGTTCCATCCCATGCCAATTGTGGAAGTCTATAACGGTATCTTCAAATTTAAAAAAATTATTGATTGGGATTAAGATCATGCAAAAATTAAAGCTATAAAGGATGGAAGAGATCTTGGTTAAATTTTTGGAAGGAAGGGGATGCAGGTAGTGTTAAATGAAGTAGATAGAAATGTTTGAAAGTGTAGAAGGGGCCAGTTTGGTTTTGAAACGTTCCTTAAGGCCTAGTCCAGGGGCTTCAATCCATGGCCTGCGGGTCCCTCTGAGTTTTAAATCTATGCATTTTATTCTGTTCACATTTTGTAATAAATATTTTAAAATGCTAGAGAACTAAAGTAATACGCGGTCCTCCCTCAATTGTGTTTTACTTTAGTTTTCTAGCGTATATGGGCATTGGGGATAGTTTTGTTAAATCGCAGTGCAACAGTGATTTAAAAAAAATTCATCTTAGGACTCATTAAATTCTATTCTAAATATGTCGATAAGAACATCTTCCCAACCATCTGACTGCATGCTCTAAAAATGTTACTGGCTTACAATGAGGAGTTGCAGAGCTACATTTCCATATACAGGGTGTGTCATAAATTCGTGCAACTTCAAAAATTCATAATAAAAGTAATACTATTTGGAAAAAATTTCAGTTTGCATGAATATGATCAGAGGGACGCTGAATTTTTTTTTCCATGTATAAAAAAAAAATTATTCCAAAAGTAACCGAAAGAGGGCGCTCATACGTCATACTGAGATGTTTTACGCAAATCAGGCAAACACAATCAGACAATGAAACAGATCACAATAACATGACACTGTGCATTTACTATTTTAAAGTAAAAGATGTTCAACATGACCGCCACCACAAGGTATTATGCAAGTGAGGCGTGTCACTACGCCTATTACAGCTGATTACGGTCCGTCGAATGGCATCATTCAGTTCCACCAAAGTGGCTGGAGAGCCCCAGTACACACGAGACTTTAAGTATCCCTACAACAAAAAATCTGCCGGGGAACAAGTCTGGTGATCGTGAGGGCCACTTAAACTTACAACCTCAACTTATCACTCGGCCTTCCGTCAAAGTTTCCAAGAGGACTGTCTTGACTGCACGTGCAAAGTGGGGCCGGGCACCATCCTGCACGTGCAAAGGGGCAGGGCACCATCCTGCATGAAGGTGACGACGGGTAACACATATCTTTCCTGCAAGGCAGGCACAACGTGGTCACAGTCTGCGCTCAAGGATGGTCTGCCACTTCGTAGACGATCCTCCAAACTCCCCGTTTCCTCAAAACGTCTTACTAAATTCAGTATCCCATTCAATGAAATAGGGCTTTTTTGCGCCTTCAGTCTGTTCTCCGTGCGAAACTTTCGCAATGCAATGGTTGTGGATTTACCATTCTTGTAGAAAAGTTTAACCACCAACGCTCGATCTGGTGACGATAGCATGCTGCCAGCATTGAATGACGAATTCATTTCCAGCCAGGTGTTTTATTGCTAGCCTGATTTGCATAAAACGTCTCAGTATGACGTATGAGCGCCCTCTTTCAGTTACTTTTAGAATCATTTTTTTTATACATGGAAAAAAATCCAATGTCCCTCTGATCATATTCGCACAAACCGAAATTTTTTCCGAGCATTACTTCTTTTATTATGAATTTTTTTAAGTTTGCATGAATTTATGCCACACCCTGTATTCGTATATATTTATACAGTATATACAAAATTTCATAGCAATGGGCATTAGAACTACCATTAATACCCTCTGCGTATGATAGTGAGTCTGTGAATAGCCCTTTACTTCAAGAATGAAGTTGGTAAAATCAAAAGGTAGGACCAGGATAACTGACGTCCAGCTTAAAAACACTCTTAGGGTTGTAACATCAAAAATAAGGCCTGATACTGATAAAATTGTTGTAAACAAGCAGTACCAAAAATCTCACTAAAAGATTTGATTTCGCTTTACATATTAATAACTAAAAGTATTGTAAATGTTTTTGCTTCCATGAGTAATTTTACATTGTAATATATATATATTTAGTCCCAGATGCAGACCCAAAAAATATTTCAGGAGGGTGAGCAAAACCAATATAGAGACCTTAGAAAAAGTGGCAACAAAGGCTGAGAGGAGCCCATGGATTAGCCTTTGTTTAGTTTTAATATTGCTGGAACGGTAATGCAGCCCACAGGCTAACAAGCACAAGCAAAATTGGCCCTTGGACTGAAAAAGGTTGAAAATCTCTGGCCTAGTCAATGATAAAAGGAACTGTGGTCCAATGTAATTTCATAGATGTAGTTAAGTTCATTGTTGAGTGCTTAATCAGTGAATGAGAATTTGGGGGTGTGAAATAAACTAATAAAACCTTTTTTACAAAAACTCATTCTTATTTACAAAATCTTATTCATGCTAATACCATTAATGTCCATAAAATTTAAAGTGTGGCACAGTACTTCTACTTTTTGCAAGTAAAAAAAAGATATTAGAAGAATAAAATAATTCCAAGAATAATCTATAGAATTAATTTTTCATTCAATATTACATCGTAATTTGATATACACATGTGAAACGGGGAAAAAAATATTTAGACAACATTAATATTAACTTACAATAGAATTACAAGCTTCATCCAAAATATCTACAGCTGCATGAGATACAATACTACATGGATCATATAGTTGGGTCACAAGAAATTCAATAGCCCATTTGCGATAATCTGGCAATCCAGCTCTTAACAGCACACGTAAATAATTAGTAGCATATAATCGAGAAGACTGCAAAGAAAAAAATAAATCTAAATGCCGCAAGCAAAGATTAGATATTAAACTTTAAAAATGACAATTTCATAAGCTAATTTAAACTATACATATAGCATACATCATGAAAAATAATCGAAAGGACAAGTTTCTGCAATTCTAGTTTATGAAACTTAAAACAAATTAAGATAAATTTTTGAGTAATTCCCAAGATTTAAATTTCTCTAACAAATCACAGGTATTTTCAGCTTTACACTAAGTTTTAAAAACACACATCAAGTGCATTCATATTACTTTTTATAATGAAAAAAAAAAATGACTATTGATTTGCACTGTACTTGGTAAATACAAGTTTATTAATTTGAAAAATTATATAATGCAATAGAAAAGGAACTTGTACCTTTTTAACATGGAAAAATTGCTACAAATTAAAAACGAGTACTTGCCATGTGAAGTTTCAGTTATTGAAAATTTAATGCCAAATAATTATTAAAGGTAAAAAAAAAACAAAGCTTTCGGATTTTTTATATAAGCAAGAATCTACAGTGGGAAATGTTTGATGCCAGTTATAACGGCTAACTGCATCTAACAGAATTGCTACAAAAACTTTGAATTTCTACTCTTTTCTTTGTAAGATTTATCTCTTATAACAACTCTGCATGAAACGTATCGGCATCTTTAATAAAGGCAGTTTTGTTTTAAAATAAGGACTGCAAAATCATGTATGGCAACTATATAGCCACCTATTAGAACCATTTAAGAGAGAGAATCTTTACTTCTCAGGCAATACTTGAACAACATTGTTCCATTGAGATGAAGGGAGGAGTAGATTATATTCAAAAAACTATGATTAATGGTATTATGATCATGTGGCTTGAATTGTGATCCTTATCTAACAACAAATGCTGACTGCATAATGAGCAAGTAGATCATTATGAAATACCAAATGGAAAGGTTCTGAGGACTGAAGAAAAAGTCAACATAATATTCCATTTAAATTACGGAAAAAGTAGTAAAGCAACATAAATACAGAACTTTTGATAATCACATAGTCAACTACTTTGTTAATTTTTAAGAAAATCATTACAATTCTTGAACATTTCAAAAATGATGTATTTCATTGCAAAAAAGAGAAGCAAAATGTGAGCTTGAACATACGGATATCGATGAAGCTCTTTTTGGAATGGTTGAAAATGCAGCAGGGTATCAATTTTTCATCGACAGCCCATAGCTGCAAGAAAAACCAAACGATTTGTGCTGACCTCTTTAGTAAAGATATTACACCCTGGGATCCAAAATTTCTGCAAGGGACAAACAATACTATCTTTAGGAAGATCATTGGAGAGTTAGCAGAACCTTCTGATGACAACGATAATTTGCTCAGTACGGTTTGTCCAAAACTTCATGAAAGATATGTACATGATGCTCTTCGATTTAGAAGAGAAAAGTACTCCGGAAGAAAAAAATTTCCAGAAGATATAATAATTGTTTCAATTGCCAAAGACATGACAGGAAGTAAAAAAGAAATTTTCTGTGACTGTAGAGTCCAAAATACCTAGGCAATTCAAAAATATTAAGTTTCGTCCTATGATCTACGAAAATAGAACAAAAATTAGTATGACATTCAAGATATTCATTCAAAGAAACATTGCAGACACGAGATGAAAAACTGAGTTAAAAAAAATACGTTGTTGGACATACTGCCCTATGTATCTTGAAGAAAATTCTCTTCAGAATATAAAACTGAATATTTTTATCAGTTAGTGCAAGCAGTCTTTTATAATTGATGGATCAAAGGGTAATAAAATGATTGAAAACACATTTTGGATATTTGCTTAATCTTGAAGATGATCCAAAACGTTGAAGCTAGGAGTAATTTTTTGAAGCAACGACCATGTTTTCAAAAAACTTTTAATCTAGCCAAGCAACAAACGGTAGCTAACTGCTTCAAACACTGCAAAAAAAAAATTCAGCATTGCTAATTGCAATATAATCAACAATTTTAACAATGGAGATAACTTAAATATTTGAGCAGGAGAGCTACACTTGCCAAAGTGCTGAAGAAAAAAAAATATTTCTACAATGGACACTATTAACAACAAAGTTAAATGATTGATTGTTTGGCTTTTTTATGGCGCAAGAGCATCTGGGCTATACTGCGCCCAACAAAGTTGAAACTGCAGTCTGTTTGTCAGATGGAGACATCGTTCCTGTCATCAAATTTCAAGACAAACAGAATGAGAATTCGAAAACGATGAACTTTTGTTTCAGCAACTATTTCAGAATCACCTACGATGACAGTTCGTTTTGTATATTTGAACACTGAAATGTCATCAGATGTTGAAGCTATTCTAAACATGACTAAAAGCAAGTTGAAGAATGTGTTTTTATAAATACAATGCAAACAAAAATTACAGATCCTTTCAGTAGCTATATTTTTTTTAGCTTTGCAAATTGTGTGTGCTTTCAAATTTTATGCAATTTTTCATTAGTCATTATATTATGCCACAGCATTATCTTTAATTGTTTCGTTTAAAAAGATATATTATGGATTTAATGACCATCAGATATTTATTTGAATTCATTATAATCAAGTACATTTTCACTAAATTTTAAAAACGTTTAGTATTTTCTATCAAAAAGGTATGTACAAGGTGGTTATAATTAAAGTTGACCTATTTAGGGCACCCTCAGCTTAAACTGCTCAGCAGATTGACACCAAAATTGATATATAGACCATCCAAAGGATACAGGTAAAGAATCTATGAAAAACAACTTCAAATATGTCTGCTATGGGATGCTTTTAAGCACAATACGGCAAAAGCAATCTGTGAAATGAGCAACATGCAACACAAATGACATTTTTAACATTTAGTAACACTTATTGCATCGAAACATTTCAAATGAATGGTATGCAAGTAATAGCAGTAGGCTGGCGGCACTGCAGGCATACAACAGGATAAAAGAATTTTGTACATGAAAGACAGCATGTAAAGAAATGTAACAATCAGCTGTTAATCGTGTACTGGACGATGTAATGAATGATGCGTAATATGACCACCATTATTCAATTATAACAGTTCAAGCTGATGGATAGTGTTTTCAACAGAAGATAACAACTGATCCTCTGTGACGCTTCGCACTTGCAGCATAATGGGGTTCTTTAATTCAGCTAATGTAGCAACACCTTCATGATAAACAAAATTCTTTAAATGACCCCACAACCAGAAATAATACGGAGTTAGAACCGGCAAATATGGTGTCAAATCTTACAGATTGAAACAATGTTTTTTCAAATTTATAATTTTCTTTATTTTTCATGTCAACTTGAATACAAAGGCAAAAAATAGTGTTTTATAATACAGTTTCTTCTATGAGTTCAGTTCAATTTCTTTTTTATCTTATATTTTTTGGTCTCTGTTGTGATAATTATAATAAAGGAAAGAAATTTCAACCATGGAATGCCCCAGATTCTTATAATATTTCTGAACCTTCCGAACCCTTTGAAGGCTGGTAGCATAATTTCATTTGAAAGAAACATACGTGATATGTTTATACATGGTCTCCTGAGATTTGTAAACAATCGACTTATAATACGCTCATTGGTTAAATGGTGGAGCCAAAAAGCTTTGACAGACTGTGCAACATGTGAGGATACACCATCTTGCATAAAAATGATCAATGTAAGGCACTGTCATTGCTGTAGTTATGGAAAAACATAAAGGGCCATCATAGAACATGTGACAGGGCCATTCACAATAATTTCCTCCAAGAAATATAGGTTAAATAATTTAGGATAAAATATATTAATAATTAAAGATAACTATCATGAGCCCATACCAGACAGTCACTTTTGAGGAATGCAGAGAAATTTCCTGGTGTGAATGGGAGTTTTCTATCGCTCAAATGTGACAATTCTGTGTGCTGAATATCCCGTTCAGGTAAAAATGAGACTTGCCACTCCACAAGATGTTGTATGGCCATGACAAATCACCGCCCATTTAGGAAATCATACTGCAAATGTAAACTGCTGCATCATGTCCATTTGAAACAGCTGTTGGGTGTGACAGATCTTGTAAGTGGAAAAAATGCATGATGTTTCTTAGCACCTTGCGAACAGGGCTATATGGAATGTTTCTCTGTTGAGATACTATGCATGCACTATTGGTACCAGCAACGTGTTCTTGAGTGTTCCAATACTAGCTGTCTCAACATCTTCAATCAATTGCGATGTCACAGCTTTACGCCCTCTATCAGGTTAAACTTCTAACTTGTTGGATGCTTTAAATCGTGATATCATGTCTCAAACATCATGTACAGACATTGGTCCACAACATAGTTTCTTAATCTACCGAAAATCGTAAAGTGCAGCAACAGCATTCCCTTCGTTTTTGTAAAAAAAAAGTTTTACAAATAATGCACACTTAACTCATGAAACAGATATCAATGGCAGAATACATTTTATGAAAAGTCTATGCTTGTCTGCCTGTTTTATACAGAGACCTGTTTTGAATAACACTAACATACTGCATATATGAATATCAGGTTTTTTTATTTTTTTTATTTTTGCATGGCTGAATCGATGGATGTGATATGTTTTCATTTGATTTCATTCGTAATGCTTTATGTTACGTGTTGGTAATTTCATAGGTTGCTTTTGTTGTATTATGCTGAAGAGTGATCCGTAACACCCCCTAAACTTGTTTGGAATAGTTTTTTCCACATTCTTTGAATAGTCCAAGGTTGTCAAACCCTGGACTATTCAAAGTTTTGGGCAGCGGGCCACTCACAAATTTTTCACAGATCTTAGGGGCCCAGCAGTTTCAGCAAGTTCCATAAAAAAAAAACCTCTTCAGAGTTTCTTTGGATTGTTCATTTGTTTACTTGCAATATCGAAAGGGGTCACTAGAGTGTATTGGACCAAAATCATGTAAGCTTTTTTCAGGATCTTAAGGTTTAATATTGTTGAGGACATCAAAAAATTTGGATAGCAACTTTAATATTAAAAAAAAATGCAAAGTAGAAATGGTCAGCGCATGCACCATTTTGCCATGTATTTCCCATGGGACTGACTGACATGCAGTTTGTAGCAGCTGGCGATTTTGCTACATAACTGGGATTGAGCTGAAATTTTACTGAGGCACAGTTGAGCATATGCTCTTTCTACTGGTATAAAGTTCAAGTTGATCCGATAACCATAAGTTAATTTAATCATCAGAAATTACGAATAATGAAATAAATTTGATTAAATATATTTTTCAGGAATTTTATTTCAAATTACAATTTTTATACAAATAATATAAATTTAGGAATTGCACTTATTAAGTTTTCGTTTTTGCTATTCTAAGTGGCAATAGTCAAGACAGCCTGCAAAGTGAACACATAGTATTCTATTGCTGGAGTCCACAGTGACATGACTGATGTTTTGTGTGTTGCTGTTAAGCAGTGGTTACAGGATAGAAATCACACAACAAAAGTTATAAATTCTATAGATGTTGACGACTCAACATCTTTAATAAAATCAATGCAACTTGCATTAAAAACTGACATAACTCAAGCTTAATTTTTTTGCATGAAAAATACATTTCACCAAATTTAATTGTTAGTAATTTTTGGTAATGATTAAATTAACTTACAGTATTGGGTAAAGCCATGGTATTTTGGGACATGTTTAAAATTTGAAAAAGCATGATGTTTTATATATCATATTAAAACTAATAAATTATATCATTTTAATCTTGCAAGTCTTTTCAAAATAATGAATTGTATTATTTAATTAACAGTACCGAAATTGAAAAAAACATTGAAAGCCTCGTTATGGAAGTGCATTTTTTTATACTGCAGGAAAATTTTCATACCATTTCAGTTAAAAGTAGTATTAGGCCCTTTTCTTAAAATGACTTACGAAAAACATTGCAGTTTAATATTTTGATAGTGTAGAAAACATTAACCATGATGTCGTTCTTCCGTAACATTTTAAATACCATGGCTTTACCCTGTTATCTGATGAACTTGAATTTTATACTAATAGAAAAAGCACACGCTCAACTATAGCTCAGTAAAATTTCAACTAATCCCAGTAATGAAATCGCCAGCTGCTACAAGCTGCATGTCAGTCAGTCCCATGGGAAATACATGGCAAAACAGCACATGCACTGACCATTTTTGCTTTGCATATTTTTTTAATATTAAAGCTGCTATCTAAGTTTTTCAATGCTCTCTACAATATTAAACCTTAAGATCCTGAAAAAAGCTTACTTGATTTTGGCCCAGTACATTCGATAGTCACCCATGTGGTTTTCTTGATTTCTGGAGATAAAAATCTAAAAACAATTTTTGGATTTTTCAGTCCAAACAGTTGTTGGCAGACCGGATTAATAACATTGCTGGCGGGCGGATTGTGGCCTGGGCCATATGCTGGAAAACCCTGTGATAGTCTATATTAGGAAATGAGCATAAATGGTCGATGTTTTCAAACATTGATGTTTTACTGCCGAAGTTCAATGCTTTAACCATCAATGGTGAATGACCAATGTTTTGAGACCATCGATGTTTTTTACATCAATATTGACTTTTTTTTAATAATTCTAGAGATTTGAAATGTAATCTGAGGTTTCTACAATTTAAAATCCTAGTCTTAACAAAACAGTACAGAATCCCTGATTCATAAGTTTAACTATGGTATTAGGAATCCGTACACATGTATATTAAGTAGCTTGAATACATAATTAGGTTGGCGACCACTGGTCTTACCTGGGGGGAACTCTTTATCTAGGGTGCATTAACACCATCTGAAATAAACAATAAGCTGCTGCTTTTTATAATGATCATATCCCTTCAATTGTGTAGGGAGACCTTGGAAATAAACAATGGTGGTCAGTTTTTGGCAAAAACAATTATTATAACAGATTTGGGGGGGGGGGACTATCTATGACCTTTAAAAAGCCAGAGCAGTCAGTCATAAATAAAAATCAAAACATGGTCATTTTTTTGTCGATGGCCTGTGGCTACCTTATAGATTCACTACTAATTTTCTTATATTCCATAGATGATTTCATGTAGTCATTTTAAACGTTGTATTGTTTAATAATTCGATTTATTTTTTATAAGGGTATACCAAAATATATTCCTGCAAGTAACAAAAGTTTAGTGAAAACACACACACACACCCAGACAAAGTTTATCATATAAATTGCACCTTCATAGGATGACTTTTCCTTTTTTTTATGAATTTTAAGAATTTACATGAACTGTCAGTTGATCCTATATAGCACCATTAAATATATTAACAAGCTGCAGTTTAAAAAATCACTTATAAGAACTCAATTTGTGCAGTACCATAGAAGTCATTAAAAACGTATTTCTACTGTACTTATTCTTTTTATAAAGATCAAATCTGATACTGTTTAAAATTTGGCCCTTTCCTTCATGTATGATTTTTTTTTTTTAATTCTATTACACACCTATTTTTATTACAATTATAAAGATAAACCCAATGAAATGACATAGTTTGGTACAATAAACAGAAGACTTCAAATAGTAAAAAAGCCCTCACCTTTAAACCACAATTTATCAGTTTTGTTTCTTCATTTTTATGATGCAAGGATAACAAAGGTCATGCTGCACTAGGGCCTACACTTTTTACGGGGAATTAGCCTGTTAAGGCCAAGGAAATCAACCCCCAGACTACAATGAGCAGTTAGCTGGTAAGCGCTAATTAAGGTGTTTTTAGCACCATTAAGAGTCGAACACTGATTAACTGCAACTAGGTGAACATGTTACCACTGCACTACGGAAATGGAAAAATGCATGCATCACTCTAAGAATGGAAATTACACATATTAAAATTAAAACATTTGTAACACAACTGGCATAAATACTTACTTCAATAGTTCCAGTGAGAACTTTACTAAAAATTGTTCTAGAAAATCCTTCCTTGCTGTAGTCAAGGGCAGACACTATAAGCTTAATGTGAATGTCCAAATTTGTAACACTTACAAGGCGAAATAAACTAAATGGAAAATGATAATATAGTATTCTTGATAACAAATCAACATAACATTAATCTGTTGAGATAACCCATGTGCCAACACAAATTTCAACGTTATGATTAACAAGCTTATTGATATTTCAATATTGAGAAAGCATTAAAGTTTAGCCATTAAGTGAAATGAAAACTAATCACTTAGCTTTACACACACATTCAAGAATTGTCCAAGTCATCTATTAACACACTAAAAATCATGGCCATCATTTCATCTCTAAGAAATGAACTTGAGACCATAAGGTAGGGGAATAATGCTTACTGCACCAGATGACTAGAAGTGACAAATTAAAATTCTTTAAAAATGTTTCTTTCTCCTCAAGAAATACCACAACTTTCAGCTTTTTCCTTATGTGATACAGCTCAATATACCATAACTTCTATTTAGACACTGGAGTAAGGTTTAAAAATACAGTGTTCTATGCAGCCAATTGCTCCTTTTAAATGAGGTTAGAAGAATGAAAAGTGAACGAAAGTTCTAAGTTCATATACCTACATGTTGAGAATCTCTGAGGAAATGCTGCACAGGGGATTCACACCCAACCCTTCCCCTACCAGATGGACACTTCCAATTTAAGGATTTGCAAAAATCCTGTCAGGTTCTGGTAGAGGTTATGAGATATTTATAGCATGATTCTTCAAACTGTAAGTCTCCCATGATTCAAGAAAAATTCTATTACTTAAATTCATCACTCTCTGATTTATAAGATTCGTACATTTTCATTCTGGTTTGTAATTCTCCTTAACACTTTACCTACTGGAAGCCTATTAATAGGCTATTTTTCACCGATGCTGAATGAACAGTAGCCTATTAATTGGCCTTTCAATTGTCAGCGTTTGCTGCCCAATTAATTACATTACCCATAAAAAATACTTAAAAATTATATTACCCATATAATCTGCACTCAAATCGTTCAATCTTTTCTATGTATTCATTTCAGTTGCAAGCAGTAGGTAAAGTGTTAAAAACATGTTCAGTACATCGGTTCAAACTATCTACTCTAGCTTTCCACAGATAGGGATTCCCAACATGTGGGTACATAAACATAGGACTTCCAAATAATTTTTTGACACCCACATTGTTAGTTCAAACTAGAACTTTTTATATGTACAGAAGAAAAAAAGTCATCGCCCTGACCCAGAGTCAAACTGGGGACCCTCCATTGGTACCGAAATGCCATTCAGCCACTAAGGCAGGAACAATGCTCCTTTTCTTTGTGTTTAAGGTTCTACAGAAGTTTATTACCCTTCAAAGGGATTTAACACAATTGCCAAATTGGTCAACACATAAAGCCACCTTTCCTGTCCTGGTGGCTGAACGGTTAAGGCACTCTGATACCAGTGTGGAGTCCCCAGTTCGACTCTGGGTCAGAGTGGTGACTCTCTTTCTTCTATATGTAAAAAAGCACTAGTTTAAGCTAATAGCTTGGATGTCAAAAAATGATTGTTCATATTAATTCCCCATAAAAATTCCAATAAACATGCCCCAGAAGTTGTATATGTTGACCAGTTTGGCAAATGTGTTAACCCTGTGATGGGTAATAATATCCTACAGAACTTTAATAAGAAGAAAAGGAGCATCTTTCCTGCCTTGGTGGCCAAACAGTTAGGGCACTCCGGTACCAACAGAGGGTCCCCAGTTCAACTCTGGATTAGTGTGATGACTTTTTTTAATATATATAAAAAAACCCGCCCTAATTTGAGCTAATAATGTGGGTTTCAAAAAATTATTATATTAACACATCTTAAGCAGGAAACGACTAAACTCGTTTTATACATATTCTTATTAAAGCGCGGGAGACGACAAAACTCATTTTCTATGAAAAGGTATATGGTGATGCCATATACGAAATATATACAAAGAGGTTTATATATTTATGCAAAAAAAAAAGTGAAGTATATACGAAAAGGTATATGTATGATGCCCGCTATAAGGTGAGAGTTTGGCGAGAAAACACCCACTTAAGGTGTGTTAATTCCCCACGCAAAGTTCCAAAAAAACATAACCTGGTGGCTTTATATGTTGACCAGCTTGGCAATTGTGTTAACCCTGCAAAGGATAATAATATCTTATAAAAAAATTGGGGGAAGTGTTTTCTCCCGAAATGTGTTTACAAACCCTACACAGTGTCGAAATAAGTTATGAAATTTCCTGGAAAAAAGTTTATATTATCTTGTCAGTACTGGTGTACACAGGAGGATGTTGATGGGGGTTGTAATCCTCCACAACATTGCAATGAAATTTTGTATATTTAACATAGGAATATATGAGTTGTAGCTCTGTAACCCCTCAATGAGCCTATAACCCCCCCACACACACACACACACTTATGAACTTTCTCTGTATGCCATGCTTGTCTGTACACCATAATTAAAAACATTCTTGGAAAATCACTTTGTTACGAGCAAAATCTAAATAAAATTATCTTGTAATGAAATTCAAAAACTTTATTCTCAGTATCTTTATATGAGACGACCGTATTGTAAATTTAATACATCAAATGACAGAAAAACGAAGACATAAAAATTGCATCATACGAAACTGATGCATCAACGAAATTATTTTGATGTTATTTACATGCTTGATAAAAAAAATACCTTAATCACAAATCAAGGTATTCAAGAATATAACTTTAGAATGGTTTAAAACTAAGATCAAAGAAAATTAGAGAAATTATAAGAAACAAGTTTGGGAAAATAGTTGGTTGTATTTTTATGGCACAAGAACAGCAAGGGTTGTTCTGCACTAAATAAGGTGAGACCATACATACAGGTTTGGGAAAATGAAATTGGTGGTTGGTTGTATTTTTATGGTGCAAGGACAACAATGGTCATTCTACACTATAAGCAAGGCAAGACTGTACACACAATTTTAATATTAAAATAAATTAAAATTACAATGTTAAAAATATATTAAACATAAATGATGCAAGACAATCATAGATAAAAAGGCCAAATTAAAAAATTAAAAATGATTTCATGATTAAAAGAATCAGAATGACACAAAGGGTAAAATAAAACTGATGAATTTAGCACTATACTTTAGAAGAATCAGTTTCCTTAATTTTTTTCAAAACCATACATAATTTCTTGAACCCATTAACCTTTTAGTGGTCCATGTTCCATAAATTGAACATAATTTAAATTTTTTTCACTAATTGAAATTAACCTTTTTAATGAAATGATAATTTATCCAATTAATTAAAGGATTGAAACATATTCCAGAATTATTTTCGAGACTATTTACCTAATTGTTGTTATTTTATAAATCGTTGAAATTGTCCATTTTGAGGCAATTCTACCTTCTGATATTAAATAATTTGTTTTTACTTCCTCTTGGAAATATTAATTGTCAATTTTTTTTAAGATTTCCAAAAGATGGAGGAATAATAAATTAGCAAAAAAAATTAAATAATTTGATTAAATAGCACGCGACAAACATTTAAATTTTGATGTTCCATAAGTGGAACACTGGCCACTTCTGGTTATAGTGCAGACTTCCTGAACCCTACATGGCTGCGTTTCACGAATTCCCAGACAGTGTACTTCTACGATCTACTAGGTGTAAATACTTCAATCTAATAAACAGAATCACTTTATCAATTTCATTTGGCGATGTCCTGGAATTTTCAGTTTCTTTTAAACGCTTAAGTTTTCTTCCTGTAGGAATTGAATTTCGTTTCTGTTCAGAATTTTATCTTGTTCTTTCGGGTTGTCAATAAAATGGAAAAAATATTTCGAACAGTTGAAGAAGCTTTGGATTATTTTAATTCTTTGAGTGATTTAAAATTATCAATTAATTCGGAGGATCATTACGACATTTGTCAACTGTCGTATGTCGAGAACTATTGACTTCCACATGAAGTAGATATTGACGAAAATGAACTTGAAGTCGCTCATCCGTCTGATGTTAGTGGGCAGGTGAGTCTACTTTTAGAATCTCAACCCATAGGACCTGATGAAGCCCCTATGTCTACTCCATCTACGTAGATTATATTCTCATCAGGGGCACAAAGTTGTTCAAAAAAAAAAGGTTAATTAAAAAATAAGCACTAAAACTTGTCCCCCCAAAAAAAGGGGGGGGGAGATTTCAAAATGGACTGATGAAACTGCTTTCGACAACAATAGTGCGACAGAAAAATGTTTTTTATTATATGCATTGGTGAATCCAGAGATGGGTTTGAGCCCCTCCTCCCAGGTAGGCTGAAGAAAAACTAGAAGCAACTGATTTATTATGCAAAATTATGGAATATGATGAAGTGGTCCGTAGTCCATGGCCGCACAGAAGGATCTGTGCCCCTATTTTTTTCTGGATCCGCTTATGACTATATGTATATTTGTCAGGCCTGTAAATAAAAGGGGTTAGATTTTCACCTCTCTATTGGAGAAATCTTGACATTAACCCGATGGGGGGACAAGTAAAGTTGTCGAACCAACAATGTCTCTGATTTTAATACCCCCCCCCCCTCACAATCTCTAGCCTTATGGGGGGGGCAGAGGGAGTCTCTCCCCCCCCCAATTGGAAAAATCAAGCTCCAAGTTGGAAAAATCCTATTAAACTAAAAGAAAGGGTTAGTAATTAATTCATTGGGTAGTTGGAAATTCATGCAATTTTAATTGTCAACTTCGCAAAAAATAGATTTTCTAGTGTGAAAAAGGTGGAATAATTTTTTATTTATTATTATTAGATAATATGGTTTGTCAGCATTTTTTCATTTTTGAATTCGATCAGTAAGTCGAAATTAATAAATTTAAGAATGTTTCTAATTTTAGGTACGGTATTTAACTTCAAAATTTTTAGCTTGGAGTCAAAATGGGCAGCGATCTCAATCCGGCCAAAGCCAACTGTGATGTCTGTTCTGCCTTCCACTTTCCTTGGAAACTGGCAGGAGAATGTTAATTTCATTAATTCGTTTATGGTGACTTGTTTTCTTGGCTTATGTTGAGATAACTGATTCACACATCACAACAGTTCTTTCACACGACTAATTCATCTATTTATATAAATTGAACACTAAAATTTACTCAAAAAGATCACACTCTCAAACATCACTTTATGTTGACGATCTCCAAATCTCTTGTCAATCCCGTGACATGAGCAGACTAGAAAGGCAGTTGCAAATTGCCCTCAATAACATCACTAACTGGACAAATGAAAATGGCTTTACTTTCTCATTTAAGAAGACAGTTTGTGTCCATTTTTGTCGGAGGAGAGGCTTACATCCAGAACCAGAACTCTATTTGGGAAATCATTGTATTCCAGTTGTTCAAAAGGCAAAATTTCTTGGTGTGTTATTTGACCATAAACTTACCTTCAATTTGCACATTCAGTCTCTTAAAAACAAATCCATAAAGCCCTTAATATCTTCAGAGTACTCTCCCATACATCCTGGGGAGCAGACCGTTATTCAATGCTTCGTCTGTATCGTGCTCTCATCCGCTCCAAACTGGATTATGGCTCTGTCATTGACGCCTCCGCTCGACAATCCATCTTGAAAGCTCTGTCTTAATAAGGCAATTAAGTCTTAAGAATGGCAATTAAGCCATTCGTCTTAATTGCCATTATAACTGCCCATTTTTTTTAACAGTTATTTCTGCTTCCACGTCTGTGGTATACTGGCCAGCCCAGGGCCAGCCTTATGGGGGGTGGACGGGGGGGGTCTCACCCAATCGGAAAAATCAAGTTCCAAGTTAGGAAATTCCGGTTAAACTTAAAAAAAAAAATTAATTCTTTGGGTAGTTGGAAATTCATGCAATTTCAATTGCCAACTTGGCGAAAATTTAGATTTCCTCGGGGGAAAAAGGGGAAGAATTTATTTCATTTTTTTTTTTTTACTCTTCACCCTTAGACAAATGGAATTTTTTTTGACATTGGCAAAATCGAGAGTTATTTGAAGAAAAAGATTGACTTTTTTGCTTTCGTTGGTCGAAAAATTTTGTGATTATAACTGCCCATTTTGTTAACAGTTATTTCCGTTTCCACATCTGTAGTATATTGTCTAGCCAACAGGGCACCAGAACCACAGATTTGGGAATTTTGCCTCTCCCCCTTCTCATTAACCCTCATTTTAAGTGCCACAAAGAAGAAACCAGGACTTTTTCCATGGTGTCCCCTATATTGAATCTAATTTACAATGGACCACAGTGTTAAGCCTACAAACTTACTGTGAAGCTGGAGGGTATAGTTTGTTCGTAGTAAAATTGGCAGCCAGGTTCCATTAGATCAAGGGAGCTGACGTCACAGACAGATTGTTTCATTGCAGTAAAGGGAAGAGTGTCTTCCATAACTCGTTTTTCCCACGCGAAAAACGAGTTATGTAAGATGCTCTACCCACTACTGCAATGAAGCAACCTATCTGTTACTTCAGCTCCCTTGATCTAACGAAACCTGGTCACCAATTTTCCGGCAACAAACTATATGTCTATAGCTATATCTGTACAGCAGGCACGAAGAAGTTTCAAATAGTTCCTCTCGCGTCGTAAAACGCTAAATACTTTCAATGTCTGTTACCATGGATATTTTGTTTATTTAACAGTAAATGCTATCTTTAAATATATATACCGTAAAACCTCTTTAAGGCAACCACCGTCGGTTCCTGGAAAGAACGGCCACTCAGCGATGTAGTCTCTGAATGGAGGTAAATTTAGCATTGGGTCTATGGAGTGGAGGAAGAAAATCCGTTTCCAGAAAAAATGGTTGCTAAATAGAGGTGGTCGTTAGGAGAGGTTTACCATATATATATTTTAACGCTTTTGGATAGTTGGGAAAATTTTGCGCTGCTCTCCCCCACCAATAGGAGTATATGCCTGGAGAGGACCGCCTCTGCTGATGTATATATCAAGGTTTACAAATAGGAGGTAGAAAAATTAGCAAAAAGGGAGGTAAAATATCTTCACTTGGCTCCTATAATGCTAAAATTGTTTGTTTGTTTTTTAAATTGTGGGGGGGGGTTGGAGGGGGGTGCCTCCCCATGTATGACCGTTATCATATGCGTATGCAGTAAATTTGTAAGTGGATTATAGGCTCAATGGGGGTTTACAGATCTACAACTCACATATTCCTATGTTAAATATACAAAATTTCATTGCAATGGTGGGTTACAACCCTCATCAACACCCCCCTGCCTGCGCCAATGACCTTTATATATATATACGTTTATATATATATGTTTATATATATATGTGTGTGTGTGTGTATGTACATATTTGTTTGAATTATATGTTCTGTTTTTTAGCAAATTGAGTTTTAAATGTACTCTCAAATTTTGATCACTTGGTAAAATCAGTAGTGGCCAATGTTCCACTTCTGGAACATGAAGAAAAATGATGATAATTATTAGAAAAAATTTTTTTTGGATTGTATGTCTAAGTCAAAAATTAGAACACAGAAAATGAAGGAAAAAACCAAAAATGTATTGGGATCTAGCAACAGACTTTAAGGGGTTAATATCTAAAACTGAAATTTTATGATGCAAGTTCAGTAAAGATTATTCTGCACCAAACAAAATTATGCCCGCCGAACCACGACACATTTACACATAACCAGCTTACATGGAGTCAAAAGGCAGTAGTTGTAACCACCAGGATGTTCAATAAATATGTCAGCTTTTAACATTAACAACTCTAGAATATTTAATCTACCATTTTTAGAAACTGTTTTAATCACTGTTGTGTTATGGTTTGCACGACATTGGATAAATTATGAAATAAAATTAAAACAATGCTATTTCAATTAGAAATAAGACAAATTGCACCATTTGCAAAAATATGCGAGAGTCATAATTTAATTAGGATGATAAACACACATTTTCAGCATAATTACAAATTTACACTACGATTTGACGCACATTTCAAGAGAACAAGGTCTGACGAAATGTCCATAGAACTTTCATATTAGTTTCAGACGATGGGGAACCTTGTTCTCTCGAAATACATACTGAATCTGTAAGGGGGGTCGTGTTAATATTGCTGCAGCCATGCGCCTATAGGCACAACCTCTCATCCTGGTTCGTCGATGATGCATTTGTTCTGGGTTTCTCCCTTTGTAATCCAATGTGTGTGAGACAGCTTGTGAACTTTACGGAAGCACAAATGTAAGCACCGCCGTAACTAATGACTTTACTTTATTAGTGCTAAAATCTACAATATGATGGAAACAGTATAAGAACATTGTATTACCTGAATAGGGGCAAACTCACATAAGATCATGAAGATAAATATCAGGCGGGAACTATAACGGCTGGTAACGATAATAATGATGGAAGGACGGCCAGGGCCCGACACTGGATCCAGAGCAACATGCACGTCCTCACAGCCCGTTCTCCCGCGTCTCTCCCTCAACTTTCCAGATATCCCTTTTACTAACATATCACCTATTCCTTCAGGAATTCGAGGGGTCTGTGTTGCGTTGGATTAGAACAGGGTGTGATGTCATGTCACAGAATCATATTGTAAATTTGTAACTACCTTAAAAACATTGTATATTTATCATCCTAATTAAATTTGCATAGCGTTTAACTTTCTTTCAGTCTTAATTCATAATTTACTTTGAGAACCTGCACGCAAATACTGTATCAAAACATTTTGAAAAGGTTTCAACACATCTCTGAACAGAATTATTTTTTTATTCATTTAACAATTAGTTTTTTAAGCTTTATTCCCCAAATACAAAATGAAAAAAAAAATTAGTTTAAAATTTTAGTGTCATAATTATGGATGGCCTACTTCTATTTGTATAGCTAATTAATTACAATAATGATTTATAAAACTATGTATGCAGGTACAGCTTTTTTTCACGTGTGCGTGTGGCTCTTCAAGGTAAAGTAAATACCAGGCATATTTGAATATTTCTAAAGAATAAAACTATTGGGTTCAGATTCCCATGTTATGTTATTTAAGTTAATTTTCTCCTAGTTATATTCTGATGGTTTTTGTTTTTGTTTTTATAATTGAAAACTCACATTTCATACATGTTCAAGTATAAACATTATTTGAACAATTTTCATAGTAATTATTCAAATCAAGATTGATCAAACTGAACCTACCCAATGCACTTACTTTTGGAATGTGCCACATCTACCTAAAAACTTGCATCCTTTATGAGAACTAGACAATTTTCCAATAAGCAAGAAAAATGCATGACTTAAAGTGCTTGAAAGTTTAGCTGGACTAAGGACAGCATCTAAGGGTACAATATCTTTCGTCACCTAAAAAAATTAAATAAATGGAAAAATATAAGCAACTTTAAAAGAGAAATCAATGCATAACAAATGTTTTGAAGATGTATTGAATGTGTCTAAACATTTTCCATATTTACAGGATGGAAGCTATATATAGCTCAGAAGAACTGATTTCTATCATTTAATGTCAATTTTTTAGAAACTACAAAACAAGACAAACAGTTGCCATGATACTATTAACAAGTATGCCATAAAACAAATAAAAATATTACATAAGTAGTAACAACAACAACTTTTAAACTTACTACAATAAAAAGTCCTTTAAATTTTTGCTAAATTTTTCTGTTTTCCAGATTAGTAAGACATAACATGCATACAGAGTTAACTGACAAGTATTACTAATGAAGCCAATAAATAATGTAGCTTAGTATATAAGACATAATGTCATTGTAGATATATTAGAATGTATATGCACAAAAAAAATTTAAAAAATAAACGATGACAAAAAATAAAGTTGACAAGATTGCACTAAAATAATCACATTCACTCATACTACATCTTGATTCTACATTTTTCTTTTCTGTTCCATATTTTCTCTCATTTGCATGTCTTTATATAGGATGTCAAATAAATGGTCTGCAGCTGCTGCTTTTTATAAAGAAAAATGTCAATGTGTAATAATTCAAGCATTTGGTGTATAAATATAATTTTCATTAAAGATCATTAAACAATTCACCAAACTTGGTCATAAAGGCAACTACCTGGAAACCAGAGTATGAAAAAACCGTGATTTTCCTTTTAAACTTGGGAAAAAAAAAAAAAAAAATCAGATTGTGTTTAAATTGGATTTTATTGATTTAAATTAGATTTTGCTGATTTAAATTTGATTTTTTATTTAAATTAACTAGTTGCTTTGTATGTTCGAACTTCTTAGAGCATGTTATCTACAATATTTTTAAAATTTAAGTTAAATGTTAGCACATGTGTAGGATAAGGAAATATGGTAAGCCAAATTAAAAAAAATCCCATTCAAATATTTAGAAAAAATTATAATTTAGCAGAAATATCATAAATTCCTATACATATATGTGAAAATGACAAATGTATTTTTAGAATGTTTTTAAAAAGATTAAAATAGTTAAAAATTAACATTGTAGTACTGTTCATTCACGAGAAGTTGGCGTCCAGTTTCCGTTAGTTGAAGAAGTAGACGAGTTGTTCCTTTGCAGTAGAGGGAAGGAAGTCTTGCCCTCTACTGCAATGGAACGACCCGTCTGCTTCTTCAGCTAAGGGAATTCTATGCCTTGAGAGGTTCGGATTCCTCGGAAAACTGTAGGTCCCGGCGCAGCATGACCACTGTAGTCTTTGAGCCATAGACATACATGTATGAATGGACAAAGCAAACTATTAAAGCCTTTCAGGATTACAAAGATATGGTCACAAAAGCAACAATTTTGGCTCATATTGTTATGGGAGCTAACTTATCAATTATAGTAGATGCATCAGATGTCGCTGTTGGTGCTGTGTTGCAGCAGAATCTCGAAGACGTGGATCAGTCTTCTTTTTTCTTTTTAATTATGTAAAGCTGAGCGACATTATAGCATGTATGATCGAGAACTTCACACCTGATATGCAGCAGTGGCACTATTTCAGACATATGCTTCATGGCCACCAATTTTGTATATGTAGTGACTACAAACCACTCATATATGCATTTCGGTAACATAACAATAAAACAACACCATGAAAGCACCAACATCTGAGCTTTATATCACAATTTACCACCGACATCTGTAACAGAGAAGGATGGCGACAATGTGGTGGCTGATACAACGTCCAGAGTTTCTGCTATAAATCTTAATTCAAGCATTGATTATGGTAGAATTGGTCATGCACAGGAGGGTGATGAAGGGTTAATTACTTTGCATTCTTCAAAGGACACTAGTTCAAAATTCAAAACCATTACAATTTCTGTGTCTAGACCAAAAGCACATCTGAAGGCAGTATCCGACCATATGTTCCCCTTTCTTGCAGGTTCAGGGTTTTTGAGGCCATTCATGATTTGTTGCAATCAGGTGTCAGAGCGACCATCAACATGATCCATCGCAGATTTGTATGGTTGTCGTTAAGGCATGATGTGGGTAAAATCTTGTTTACAATGGAAATGTTGTAAAACTCATCGGCACACTAAGTCCCCCTTGGCGACATACCCATTACCTTCTGCATATTTCATGTTTGTATATCTCGACATTGTGGGACCACTACCTAGTTCACGTGGATATATGTATTTATTAACCATAGTACATCGGTTTACTAGGGGGCCCAAAGCATACACAATGTGAGATATGACAGCTGAAATGGTTGATCAAACTTTCTACGAAGGTTGGGTAGTTAGATTTGGGGTACGTGAGCAGGTTACCACTGACCACAGGTGACAAATGGAAAGTAACCTTTTCCAGGCTTTACCCCGCTCCCTGGGCGTTTTAAAAGCAAGAACTGCATACCATGCAGTAGCAAACAGACTCTTGGAAGATTTGATAGACATCTGACGGCAGCAATTATGTGCCACGGCAATAGCAAATGGTTAGATGCATCCTCCCAACTGATCTTTTGGAAGTACAAGCATCCTTTAGAAAGGATTTGGGCATATCAACAGCTGATTTAGTTTACAGAACATCTTTTAGATTACCTGGTGAACTATTTAATGACAGACACATTCATATTCAGTGGGTCAGGGCAACAAATGCCCGATGAAAAGTTTGTTTCCAAACTTAAGGAATGCATGAGTCGATTGGGCCCTGTCCCTATGCGATTTTCATCTGCTAGCAGTTTTTTTGTCCATGAGGATCCCTTTTCAGCTGTCCACATCTTCGTCCAGCAAGACATTGTCCAGAGGTCACTACAGCCACCATACACATGTCCTCACCACATATTTTCACATGGCAGCAAATTTTTTTCAATAGAAATAAATGGCAAACCTACCAATATAAGTATTGACAGAATTAAGCCAGCTTATATTTTTGTACAACATGAAGAGAAATCTAAAATAGGTACTGAAGCAAATACTTCTGAAAGTCCTTCAGTTGGAAGTGGTAAGTCTGAACCTACACCTTATGAAACACGATGAGGACACAGAGTATACTTTAGAATTTCGTTTATAATCGAAAATCCCTTTGCAATCTTCTTGCAGGAGAGTGTTATGGCACACTGCTGTAAGTGTAACAGTTTAATGAAAATGTTTGTGCATGGTTTAAATTCCATTTATTGTTCTGTTGTATGGCAACAGTCGCACACTTGTATGACATAATAGAACTTAGAAGTTATTTGTAACAAGTTTCGAACAGGCAGTTTTCAGATATGTTCTACTAATGCTTTAGTTTGCTGCTGGCGATATCGTTTTCTTTCTCGACGTTTGATAATCATTGTGTGCAGGTCATGAACTGAATACTTGACTTTCACATTTCAATGTTGAGAGCATTATGTAAAAGACCGATATTTACTGGCAAAAACAATGTGCATCTTTTAAGTTCAAGATTAAATTTTTTTTTATTTTGCTAAATAAATTATTATTTGTTCTTGTTGACGAACTGCCTCAATGAATTATTTCATTGCCTATGAAGCCGTAACAACTATGCCATACCCATCATCCTTTCTTCAATCATTATTTAGTCAAATGGATGAATAACTTCCACTTGTACCATATTACAATTTGGAGTCAGATATATGCTGAAGTATTGTAGTATGGAATGAATCAAGAGGAATACCTTTTTTTTTTTTTAAATTGATACTTCCCACCTACGATAAAAATGGTATCGTAGACAGATTTTATATTCTGCATGACATACTAAATATGAAATTTGATTTTATATTTCTGACAAATGCTTGAACATGAAGGTGGTTTTTTTTTCTGTATCTAAGCAAAAGCCTGAACTGTGAAGTATTGTTATCAGATAGCGAGAAATCAAGAAGAAAAAATAGTCTAAAGCAGAAACCCACTGAATATGGGGGGGGGAGTTAATTACAAAAAAAATCCTTCATATATATATATTCATATCATAATGTAATCTTTAAAAAATTTAGTAACTGATAATAATTGAAAACATCGGCATCAGCAATTGGCCAATGGAATATATAAAAAAAAAAAAAAAGGTTTTTCAATTAGCATTGGCAATGGAATGAAATCGAACAATATGTAAAAAAATCTGTATCGGTCTATTGGCCAAATTTTACAATCGATCGATCTCTAACAAGTAATATAAACTATAATAAGTTCATATTGAAAATGTGAATCCAAATAGTAAATTTTATTAAGTTAGCACCATCTATTGGTTTATGATTAAAGGAACTTTCTAGGGCATTTTTCATGTGAATAATTGGGAGTACACTGTATAATCAATGGTAAGTTATGTACCATTTTTCACATATTTATATTATATTTTCACATATTATATATTTTTCTGGTGCTATCAGTCATTCCTAAACTGATATAAAGAAATTTTTTGGCAACTATGCAAACTACATTTCTCTTATTAATTTTGACATAACAGAAGTTCAATAATAGAAAATATTACCTCATCTATACAATTATTTAAGTCCATTAAAAAGTCATCAAGATATTCCTGAGAGTTAATCTATAAATAAAAGAATAGAAATAAGTATCTAATATATACTCTCCGGATGTTAAATTAACATGAAAAAAAAATGCAGATATATACAAAAACTATAAACAATGCTTCCCATAAATTAAGAAAAACTGTAAACTCTCATGATTATTTATCTAAAAATAATGGATTTTCATGAAACTAGGGAAGTAAAGCAGTGTTCAAATATGGTATACAGATTAGTAGTACTGGTATCAGTTTATGCAACAATCCAGAAGCATAAAATCAATTACATATTACCCTTTGCAGGGTTAACGTAATTGTCAAACTGGTCAACACATAAAGCCACCGGAGTATGTTTTTAGAAGTTTTTGTGGGAAATTAAATATGAATAATCATTTCTAGCACCCGAGCAGGTAGAGGCACAATGGGTCGTATGTTGTGTCTTCGGTTCGACTCTGGGTCAGGGTGATCGCTCTTTTCCTTCTATACAAAAAAAGCTCTAGCTTGAGCTCATAACGTGAGTGTCAGAAATGATTGTTCAGCATAAAACCAAGTACTTCAGAGTGGGTTGTCGATTCCTGTTGGAACTTTAAGCAAAGAAATTGGAAAATCAAAGACGGCCATTTTGTAGATATGACCTTGGGACACAATTTGCCCAAACAGCTGTAGTGGAGTCATTTGATAATTGAGAACAGGCCAGAGTTTAAGGTGGCAAGATTGCTGAATTCAGTCTCTCTGTGGTTTATAAATTGTGAAAATTTTGGGAAGAAATGTGAAAAATTTCAAGTCATCACCACAGCATCCTAAAAGTTCAACCAAGGCAGGCCTAGAGCTACAACTGTCATATAAGACCAATATCTGCAATTAATTGCAAGAAAAACTGTGACTTCTATACAGATATAAATAGAATTTATTTGGCTGAAGCTATTGGAAAGACAATACTAGCTTCTACTGTATACAGGTTTCATGAAGCTGGACTCTATGCTAGGTGACCAGGAATTTGCATAACCCTCAATTCATATCACAGGAAGAAACAGTTAAACAGAGCAGGTATGTGAACTAGACTGAAAGGATGGATGAAGGTTCATACTCTTGGCAAATGAGTCCAAATGATATTCGTATAGGTATTCCAGACAGTGATATGGAGAGAAATAGGTATTTGCTATCATCCCTGTAATATTCATGAACTGTTATAGTGGAGACTGGTATAGTGGAGGTAGCATGGATGTTCAAGCAGCGTCTATTTAGGAGGTGGATGTGGACCTCTATATGCTGGCAAGTGGAAATCTCAATGTCCGAAAATATACGTATGATACTCTATATTTATATACAGACAAATTTCGTTAATTTGAAGCTGAAGGGACATTAAACAAATGTTATCAAAAAATTTGGTTTAGAAAAGTTTTGTCATTAAGTTTAGATTAATCAGACTACAAAAAAAAGTTCGAATTATCCACAAAATCAAATTAAACATGTTCAAGTTATCAAGGTTATAATGTACTAGAGATTAGATTTTTGCAGGTTCAAAACTATACTCATAAATAGGATACTTCGACTCCTCCTTTATTTTGATGGTATGAATACCAAGTATAATGGAATATTTGTTAATTTTATAGTACAAGGAAGGCAACAGTCATGCTGTGATGGGACCTACAGTTTTATGACGGATCAAACCTCTTAAGGCCTAAGAAACCAACCCTTGAACTACAATCAGCAGTTTATCAGCAAGTAGAGTCAGCCTTAGGGCCTCACGCCATCAAGGCCTTGTGCAATACTTCATTAGTTGTATTAATTTTTCTAAACTTTGAAAAACTTTATATGAAAATTCAAATATTTTTTATATTAAAAAATAAAAAATGATTTTACAAATAACAATTTCAAATAGAGTAAAATTTCTGCCTAAAAGAAAGCAGGGAATTACTGCAAAATATTATGTTTCTGCAACAAAAAATGAAGCAAATGAGGAGAAAGGAGTCTGACAGTTAACATGAAAAGGAAGAAAAAAATTGTAAATAGGGTGGCCATGTAATTGAAAAGGAGAGACTTTTTTAGGGAATGGTTTCCATACTGTCACTAAATTTAGTCTTAGCAGTCATAACGTTATTACCCTTTTCAGGGCTAACACAACTGCCAAATAATGGTTAATACACAAAGCTACTGGGACGAGAATTTGGTGATTGTTCATGGGGGATTTATTATATTTAATAATTGCCTAAGAAGGGTAATAATAAGCCTTGAGAAGGGTAATAATATTTTACAAATTTTGTAAATATATATATAGAGTTGTACCTGTGTAACCGACCTGCCTGTAACACCCTTATTAATTTTTTGCATACGTCCATGTGCAGATATAAATGCTCCCTAAGAGTGACATCATTTTTAGAGCATACAGGATATTGGATAGTTGGGAAGATGTTCTTATCGCCATATTTAGAATAGAACACAATGAGTTTAAAGTAGAATTTTTTTAAGTCACTATTACTCGGCAAATCAATAAAACTATCCTTAATGCCCATTAGGAAACTACTGTAAAACCACTAGAAAACTAAAAACATGATTAAGGGAAGACTGTTAATTACTTCACTTTTCTAGCATATTTATTACGAAATATGAAAATGTGAACAAAATAAAACACATAGCTTTAAGACTCGCAGTCAGAGGGAGCAAATGGCGTTATTTTTGTGTGAAATGATTTGCATTTTTTAATAAGCTGGCAGGCCGTATAAAACATGTAGGAGGGCTGCAAGTGGCCCACGGATTGAAGACCCCCTGCTTTAAGCCATCCAGCCCATCCCAAATTACTTATCGCACTATAGATGTAAAAAGTAAGCACATATTATGAAGTATTTGGGAACTATTTTAGGCATGAATAAGCACTATCGAAAAAGAATATCGTGATTTAAGAAATAATTTAGGTATGAAGTTGTTAACTTAATGAAGCCGAAGTTGTTAACTTGATGAAGCCCAAGTTGTTAACTTGATGAAGCCCAAGTTGTTAACTTAATGAAGCCCAAGTAGGTCGTAGGGTTTAAATTAAATATTAGTATATGCTATTAGACACTTGAGGTCATTGACTGAATACGATCAGTTTTTAAATGTATAATTTTTTTTTATTAATTTGCTCCCTCTTTGTCCTCCCCTCTCAATCAAAAACATTTGGAAAAGCTATCAAATACAGTAGGACCCACTTATAACGAGCATACATTATCGAGTTTCCAGATATAGCGACGAAAATATGAATTTTGTTTGGTATAACGATTAAGTGAAATAGAATTTAATCGTTTTTAGTGAACAAGGTTTTTGCGGGTCAGATACAACAAGCATTTTCCTTGGTCCCAAACTCCTCACTATATACGGGTCCTTGTAAAGAGCCTCAGGCAATACACCCTGCCTTGAGTCTTGCTAACTCTGGGGTTGCCCCTGTTAGTAAGCATTCTATTTTGTAACCGCCGGAAGTCAAACCCAGATTAACAGCATGCTAAGAAAACATGTTACTACTGCCCCACCACTAGGCTGCATAGTGAACTGACGAAGGTGAAAAAATAACTATAGGGAAAGTATGTGTGTGTTAGTCACTAATAAAGCATCCCTACTTCTATGATAGTGGCACTGTCTTTTAAAAAAAAAGTAATCTTTTAAAGCTAACTTTAGCAATAACAAAGACTATTTTTTTAATTTTGACAATTATCTTTGCACTATGATAAAAATGCCAAAAAGTAATATTTAAAGAAAAATACTAACACTTTATAAAGTAATTATCAAAATGGAACATTATTCTTAATGAATTTATTATAAAAATGAAAAAAAATTCCAAAAGAAGGTTATGTATTTTCCAGAAAAAAATATATATATATATATATCATCATCATCATATTCAACCATTATCTATCCACTGCTGGATGAAGGTCTCTCCAAATGCTTTCCACACAAGTCTATCCTGGGCCATTCGTTTCCACGTCACCCCAACCTGTTTTCTTATTTCATCCACCCATCTAGTTTGAGGACGTTTTCTAGGTCTTCGGTGGTCTCTTGGAATCCAGTTCAGAATTTCTGTTGTCCATCGTTGATCAGTTCTTCTTGCAATATGCCCAGCCCATCGCCATTTCAGCCCTTTTACTTTAACAATGATGTCCTCTACTCTAGTTTGCTCTCTCACCCAAGTGTTCCTTTTTCGATCTCTCATATATATATATATATATATATATATATATATATATATATACATACACACACACACATATACACACGCACAGAAGAACCTCCATATAACGAAATGGATGGTTCCATGAAAAAATTTCGTTATATAGAAAATTTGCTATGTGGAAACGATGTATTCATGAACCAGGGTAGTGCAATATGATACCACAATTAAAATCCCGTTTTTCAGTTAACGACTGTTTCTCATAAATAACATTCAACCATTTAAAAATGGACGTTTTAAGTGTCAAATATACATGCGTATAAAAAAAAAAATAGTTGAACAATTCTTACCTTAAAATGAAAATGTATTTAATGCTTCTTTCATACATGTTCATGCTTTTGTAAAAAAAAACCTCTTAATATCCTACTGCACAACAAATGGTGACGTTGATTCATCATAAAAGTGTTTGTATTTATTAAGGTATGTTTTATTTGCCACTTAGCTTAAAATCATATTGTATTCCCATGGTATTAGAGAACCCAATGTTGCTGACGTAACCAGTCGATTTTCTGTTTTGGTCATTAAAAATTTTATCAAAAAACACTTTCACATGTAATGATCATGGGGATTTACCAAAACTTTGCTATATAGAGAATTTCGCTATATGGAAGTTCGTTATATGGAGATTCTACTGTATATATAACTAATCCTTAAAATTAAAACACAAATTTCTTTCAAACAAACGGCACTGAATAGTGGCGAATCCTATATTAACCAAAAGGGGAACCTCCTTAAGAAATAAAGAAGAATATGAAGGGATAATTCAAATAAAAAATATTAAGTTTTTGACATTCCACTTGTATGTAGTTCACACTAGAACCTTTGCTTTAGGTAGAGAGAAAAAACATGCCACATACTAAGGCTAGATTTGAACCAGTTATCTTTGGGTAACCGTCCCAATGACTTGAATGCTGGGCACCACTAAGCACAACTGTACATGGCTATTTGCTTGTACATGCATGTTGACTGAAGAGGAACTTCTTAAGAAATAAAGGAGGGCATGGAGGGTAATTCAAATACTAACAAGTTTTGGACATTCTCCTTTTAAATGATTCATACTACTAGAACCTGTATTTTAGGTAAAGAAAAACTTCTCATGGGAGAAGGGGGGTCTTTATACTCAAAACATCAGTTCTAGTATGAACCGTATGGAAGTATAGTGTCAAAAACTTAATAGCATTCGAATTATCCCTCCACACCTATTTCTATTTCTTAAGGAGTTCCTCCTCTGTTAACATAAATATACACGAGAACAGCTACAAGCAGCTTAAGACAGTAACCCTACGATTGTCAATTCAAATTCAGCCTCAGTACATATACATTGAACATTATATTTTTCTCTATCTAAAATGCAGCTCTTAGTATGAACCGCATAAAAGTGTAGTGTTAAAAACTCAATAGTATTTGTACCCTATATTAATCATTTTCATTTACATGCATGCTCATACAGGTTGTTTCAGAAAGAACTTCGTAACTCTGAAATTAAATAACTCTGAAACGGTGATCAATAAAAGAATGAAACAAGTGGTATGTTTATTGTGAGAGCCATAAAAAACTGATACCGAGATTTAAAAAAAATACCTACAAACGTTACCGACAAATGCTGTACTTGCAGTCGGATCCCTATATAGAGTGTGCTCTGAAGCACAGAGCAATCAGTCTTTGGATGGTTCCACTGTTAAAATGTGGATGTAAGTTAGCATACTGAAGGAAGTGGATGAAGTCACATATTCCGTGAAGCAACATGTTTTTCTGGTACTTAAGTATCACCGGTTAAATCGCAGTCCTACATCAACAAGGCACAGTTTTCAATCCCAATTTAAAGTTGCAAAAGATCCGGATATGAAAACAATTCTCCAGCTTTTTCACAAATTTTAACAGACAGGCAATATGGCTGATGAGTTAGTGAGAAATGTTCATCTAAGGCAATGTGCAGTTACACCTGAAAATGTTGAGACAGTTAATGCAGTTATTCTGTGTAATCCATGGAAAACCATCTGAAGAATGGCATCTGAATCCAGATTAACATCATTCAGCACATACAGAACTCTGAGGAACAGCCTACACTTGTTTCTGTTCAAGATCCAAAGTCACCAAGCCATAACAGTTCGAGCAGTGAGACAGAAGGAAGTAAGTGTTCACGAATGAATTTCTCGCCATAATTGATGGTGATGAATTTGATGTTGGCTGCATATGGTTCACAGACAAGGCCCATTTCCACTTAGATGGTTTTGTGAACAGACAAAACTGGCATTTTTAGGTATCAAAAACCTGCATTTCTGTTAAGTATGTCCACTACATTCCCCAAAAGTTACCATTTGGATTGCAGTATCCAGCAAAGCCATTATTGTCCCCTTTTTTGACGAAAAACTATTACTGGTGAATGATAGGCCAACATTGCGGTTATGGAACAATTTGTTGCCACACTATAATCGTTAGAGGATCAACCAGGCACTTTGTAGCACATGCAAGATGGGACCTGACCACACCGTACCCCAGTCGGTTTTTAGGAATACTTCCGTAATCGAGTTATTGCTTTGAACTGTTCCACATTTACTGGAACAGGCATGGACTGGACTCCATATTCACCCCCTGTGACTACATTCTGTGGGACACACTGAAGGACACTGTCTTCCACAATAATTCTGCAACACTGGACAAGCTTGAAGGGTTGATCAGTCAGGCACGTGTAACCATTTCCTTTGACACACAACAGAGGGTGATTGCCAATTTCATTCTTCGTTTGTGCCATCTTTGTGTTGTGCAAGGTGCACATTTTGAATCAATTTTGATGCAATTGCAACAACTGCTTGCAAAGAACAGTGTCACCACTATTTACAGCCTATTTCTCGGACTCCATACTGCGACTCAGCAGACAGCACCATCTGTCGGTAACATTCGTAACTAATATTTTTACATTTCTGTATCAGCTTTTTACGGCTTTTCCCATAAATATACCGCTTGTTTCATTCTTCTACTGAGATCACTGCTTCAGAGTAATTTAATTTCAAATTTAGGGAGTCCTTTGTGAAACATCCTGTGAAAATTTTAATTCAAAAATTATGAACAACGAAACATTGCCAAAGTATTTGGTGATAAAATACATTATACGTTATTCCACTTGTACTTTCTCTCAAATAAATTAGACTCCAGCATTTTAACTTAATTCTCAACAGATGAAGCAATGAAAAATATCTTGTACATATAAAGTATATATACAAATATACTTTTCATTTATTTCTTAAAAACTATCTTAGTGTCACTACTTTTGCACTTCAGTGCCACATTAAGCAAAATTATGGGCTATTTTCACAATAATACTGTGATGAAGTAGCAAAGAGCGCAAACAGAAACAATGCTAGACTAACTGGATACAAGTAAAGGCCAAAGTAGGTAGAGAAGATAAAGATGACTCATATATACAGGCCCAATGGGCCTGTATGCATGCTATTTTTTCATATGTGTCTGGCCCATACACAGGATTTTTATATTTTTTTTTTCTGAAAATGAAGGAGGATCGAGAGATTTTTTTTTCCTATTGTAAGGAATATATAGTAATATTGTTCGAATGAGGGAGGAGGGGGATTTTAACATCCAAACTTTCCCCTTGTGAATGACTTTACATGTATAAAGTGGAAATGGTCAGATTTTGCCATGTTTACTCCAAATGATACATAATTTGGAACTTATGACATGTCTCTTTCTGGAATTTTCCATTTAATATTTTCGAGCCATGGTAAACCATAGATAACTGAAACCACAAAAACAATCTGCAGATACAGGAGTTCTAGTGTATACTCCAGCAGACATGATGTTGCATCTGTCATTAAATAAAATGAAATAACTTTTTCCATTATTGTTACAATATATAGAAATTTAACATTCAAATTACTTTATTTCTATCATACATTTAATTTAGACCTTCTAATTATAACTTATGCATCCATATTTGAACTTCGAATAATCTTAAACATATAAACTGTAAAAATGTACACGATTCAAAAATTATTGTATTTATTCCAATTTTGACTTTTGGGTTTCTTTTATAAAATAAATAATTGTTACTTATTTACTTTCTTAATAGCTCTGCACAGAAGCTCCCCACCCACCCCCAAATCATACCTAAATCCACAAGGCTACTTAGGACTTGCTCCACTGTGTCATAATAGTGGCTGAATACTTTTGAAACAGCTTTGGCTTTCACATGTGCAAATACATTTAAAAAATCATACCTCATCCATTTCCAATAAGAATTCCATAAAATGGTAACTTGTAACAATAATCTGTTCAGCTCGTTCTGCATCAAATTTTACTTCTGAAAATTCTTTACTGCTTGGTTTAAAATAAGTTAGAAGCCTCTGCAGAAAATAACGACTGTTTGCATCCTCAGTTTTTTTTAGTACATCCACAGAATTCTATAAAGTAAATTAAAATAAACATTTAAACTTACGTAAGAATAATTATCTTTTACATGCAATGTTACTACAAATAAAATATACAGTCTCAATGTTGTAAGAAATTGAAACACTTGAAAATATATATAACCGCTTTATATGTTTCTGTAGGGAAACCCACAAACCAATTATTCTAGATATTATTATATTGAATTTATCAAACAAATACTGTCGCTTAGCAATTATCAAGTAAATATTTAAACTCGAATACAAAAATAAAAACTGAAGAGACAAAAAGTGAAAAATTCAACTGACAACCAAAGCAAAAAAGGAAAAAAAAATTGTGTGTTATTCTCATTGACACTAAAATAATTGATATCCATAATAAACAGTAGCATATAATGTAGGAGGATTTCTTCTGTAACAAAACAGCTATGTTACAATACCCTCTTCCTATATAACAACGAGCAGCTGTAACCCCCTTCATTGTCTTGGCTGTCCAGATCGCTGATTGAGTTAAAAGTCAGGGTCATGATATGGCTTATTATATATCATCACATGGCCAATTTGTGGTGGCTGTCACTTTCCGCATGCATCACCATATGGTTCTACCCGATAAGTAACATCCAAGAGATTTTTTATGACCTTCCTTATAGGTGTAAAAACCCAAATCAGATCCCGCTTCTGAGTATTGCTGTAGTCCATAGTGTTCGTCATACAGACGTTTGTCTTTGGCTTGAGCCTTTCGAAGATGGCTCTTTACCAGTTGTCGTGCAACGAATCTGGTTCTACTCCAATTAAGTTTACCTTACAGTTAACTTTACCTTACAATTAACTTTACGTAAGCGTAAAACATTACAAATTGTGGGTAAAGGTCCTTAAAGGCTACTGGAAGAAAAATACGAGTTGGTGTTCAGCAGTTTATTTGGTCCCAAATGATTACAATACGAACAATGTTCTCCTGAGCAAATGTCTTTCAATACGAGAAGGAATATCTAGACATCATTAGTCTCTCAAATCGAAACTTATTTCTTTGTAGACATCCTCTGAGCAGTTTGTACAAGGTCGATGAGCTATGAAACGTTATTTCTTTAACTTAATTTGCAAGCACATGAATCAGATCTAGAATACAACTTAATTAGATTAAACTTAAATGTCCTTGATCTGGATCTTTCAATCCATAGCTAACTCGGATCAGCCAGAAAATGGATCAGCTTTAACTTGGGTTCTCAAGGCATTACCAGCCCAGACTTCCCCAGCTCCCAGGTGTTGAACCAATATAAGGCCACTTAGCACCATATAGAATCTTCATTAATGTCCACTCATTTTAGTCTGCTAAAGGTATCGGTAACTAACAGCACTTTTCTATACAAGTACAAAATCACCAACTCTCAGTTATTAACAATATTTGCAATTTTTACTTAATTTTTGACACCCACATAGAAAGAAGCTCAAACTAGAGCTGTTTTTTGTTTAGGAGAAAAAGATGCTGTCCTCATCCTGGATTCGAACCAGGGTCCCTCCGTTTAGCCCGGAGTGTCTTGACCTACTAGACAAACAAGGACAAGAACAACAGCCTTTTTCTCCGGATATGAGGATGTAAGATATTATTACCCTTCACAGGGATAACACAATTGCCAAATAATAATCCTTTGTATGTTGATTATTATTTGGGAATTGTGACGAGTTTTTGTGAGTTTTCATAGGGGAAGTTTATTTTTACTTAATACCATTTTTACTATTAATACTTAATATTCTTTCTACGTGGGTATCAAAAATTATTACAAAAAAAATAAAATTCCCCCACAAAAACTCGCCCCAGTGCCTTTGTGTGTTGACCATTATTTGGCAATTGTGTTATCCCTGTGAAGGGTAATAATATCTTACATCCTCACATACGGAGAAAATTGCATTTGTTCTTGTCCTCATTCATCTAGTAGGTCAAGACACTCTGGGTTAAACAAAGGGAGCCTGGTTTGAATCCAGGATGAGGATGGCGTCTCTTTCTGCTACACAATAAACAGCTCTAGTTTGAGCTTCTTTCTGCATGGGTATCGAAAATTATTAAGTAAAAATAAATTCCTCCATGAAAACTCACAAAAACTTGCCCCGGTGGCTTTGTGTGTTGACCATTATTTGGCAATTGTGTTATCCCTGAGAAGGGTAATAATATCTTACAATATTTACAATACCAATTCTACACGAATCTGGCTTTAACACTTAGTACCCTGTCCTAACGCCTTTTGCCTTCTGGCTATCTAGTTCTGATTTTCTGAATAACTAATTTAACACAACATACTCAAATTAGGTCAATAAAAACACACTCAGTTAAATCTGTGCTATGGTTAGTAAATTCTAAATGTATTAACATGAATTTAAATACACAACTAATAAACAATATAAAGGTTAAAAGACCACCTGACAGCATACAGCACTTGAAACCGTGGCAGTAAGTCCTTGTAAGAGCCATGGTAGAAACACACTCTGTAGGCTATACAGCACTCCTAGGTGCACCCAGTCATTGCAAGGCAATTAACTACAAGAAGTAGTTGTGGAATAGTTCGCTTCTAGCCAAGGTTTATTTCCATTCACCTCATATTTACAGCATACCCACAGACGAACTCAACAGTGCTTACTTGCATGACCTACCCACGGCATCCACCTTGTTACCTATTATTACATTCCATTCTATATAAATCGAACACTACGCGGATCAATTTGATTGCCCTTGTGCCTGCTTTATTGCCAGAGCCCACACACCTAAGTAGTAACAAACCCTAATTAACATGAACGTTCACCAGAATGACATCACTCGGACGGACGTCTTGATGCCTTCCCAGGCACACACAAGGTTTCCACAGCCAAACAGTGCTTTTGAAGCAGTAAAAATCCCATTTTGTAACACAAAAATTATTTCATATCAGTTTGGAGCAGAAAAAATACCATTTTGTAGCAGTTTGAAGCAGAAATTTTTTTAATTTTGTAGCAATTTCATCAGAAAGCATTCCATTTCTTTCTAGTGAGATTTAACTCTAAAGAAATTGAGTTTTATTACAAACTCTACCATAATTAATTAAATAAAATTATTGATGAATATCTACAGTTTGCATTAATGAAGAGTTGAATGAAATAGGGACCCAATAGACAATATGTAAATTTGGGATATTGAGTTTTAAAGTTTTCAAAAACATTAAGAAATTGTAGTTTATGCTTAACACTTAACGTTCACTGAACTACATGAAATATCAAAATTTATAGGTATGGGAACAAGGATGCAAAAAAAAAAAAACATTGAATGCAAAAAGGATGTAACTTCCCTCCCTTGGGTCCACTTACTTTTGAATTGGATGTTAATTTCAAATTTTTCCTTTTTTGTTAGTTTGTTCATTTGATAATTAGAATTGCTGTTCTTTATTTTTTTCAATGTCTTTGAAAATCTGGGGGGATTTTGTTCAGGAGGGAAGTGTCAAGGACAGAATTTGCCATGGTCTTGGAATAACACCCTTCATTTATCATGAAAGTTGGAATTTTTTACAGTGAAAAAATATATTTTGGGGGTCATGACCCCTGTGAATAGGTGAACTCTGGTGAGCAGTGATAATATTCATCAAAAGGGGGGTGTGAACTGGCAAATCTAGTGTAAAATCGCTAAATTTAGCAGATTTCAGTTAATTTTGACAATTTTCCTCACTAAAATAGTTAAAACTGGAGAGGGGAAAATGGCAACAGTGTCTGGTTTATTTGTTTGTGGTTTTATGGCTCAAGGACTACAATGGTCATGCTGCATCGGGACTTATTGTTTTTCGAAGAATCCGAACCTCTGGACCTACAAATTTCTGAGGAATCCAAACCTCTTAAGGCCCAGGGAACCAAACCCCAGACTACAGTGAGCAGTGCAATCTTCATGAGATCTCTGAGTCAGCTTTCTTTGCACAGTTAGGAGTTGAGTCCAGAGTAGCGGTACACCAGGTGAACATGTTACACACTGTGCACACTGCAGGGCCAACACTGTCTGATAACAAAATCAGGTGAATGGAATGCACATGTCCGAAAATCGCAATGTTTTGGGTAGCTTGAATTTCTGTAACTTTTATAGGAAATAAGCAAGTGTGTAACAATTGTTTATGCTATGTTTATAGACACAGGTTGTCACAAGGTGCTCATGAAACACAGCAGGAGTCGTTGACAATCCAAAATATTCACAAATTGTGTCATTTTGGACATTTTCCATAATTTTAAAATACGATTGTCAATAAAGGCACAATGGGAGCTGAAAATTCATAATAATTAGCATCTCCATTATATTTATCAAAATTGAGATTGGAGTTGCAAGGTATTATTTATGTACGTTTTCATGTATTCAATTTGAAAAATATGGTTTGCTTTCATTGCATTTTTTTTATCCACATGGATATTTCAGTGTGGCCAACCAAAACAAAAAGAAGAAAAATTTCTGGACACAAACCGTAAACTTTAAACATTAAATATGAATTTCAAGCATATTTCCCAACATTCCCGATGTGCCAAAAATTCAATTTCCAGATTTTCCTGACAGCTTGACACCCTGCATTAACAACATGTGATACGACATACAACTTGAAATAATAAAAACTACAAGAAATTAAAATTGGGGTGACAAGCCTCCAGCCCTTTTCTAATGACACCCATAATAGATATTCCAATTCAGTTTAAAAAATAAAACAGATTAATCACTCCACTTGGGAAAATTTTCCCCTCAATCTGCTGCTGCTAATCTCAGTCATTGCTGCCAACTTTATAACCATAAATCTAGCTTGAAATCCGCTAAGATTGGCAACACTACTGCCAGTTTATGTGAGCAAGAACCTGATTAAGATGTGATTCAGGGACCGCTTCCCTAATAGATATAACTCTTTTTTCTCTCCCAAGTTGGTAACACTGGTAGTAGGCTCTTCGCAATTATTTTAACCAGTATCGCATACTTTTCTTGTGGATACTGTAGGTAACCCCATTTTAAAAGTCAAATAAAAATTCCAATGAGGCAAATTTTGCTATGTTTAGCAATTTTAATACGAATGAAAAAATTTGATGCACAGTTTATTTTCAATTTCTGCCACAGAGATGATACACTCTTGCAAAAAGACTTTGACGATAAATAGTGCAGGTCTATCGATCTGGTGCAATTAGAGCATATGCGGAAACCCTGCATACCATGATCATGTTGGTTCAGCTTTTTATAAAAATCTTTTATGAAAAATAACATTCCGTTACAGTCTCTTTGCCATTTGTGATTAGGTGTTCAATGTAGTTTTCTATGTTGATCTGTAAAGAAATATGACAAGTGGTGTGTCTACGTTTTGGCAGTAGAGCAAAAAGAAGGGACTGAATCCTGTCATCTCTTGCTTTGCTGAGTTGATACAAAAGTGATGAAAGGCAAGATAGAGTGCTAATTGCTTAACAAGCAATAATATCATCCAAATAACACAGCATATTGACCATTTTAGGCCTTTTAACAGGGTATCCATTTATTCAAAGGTTGCTGATATATGACACGATCCACATAAGGGTGATAACTTCAAAATGGTAGAGCTCATCTAGAGTAATGAATGCTGTTTTTTCCCTACCTTGCTCGTTTTCGTCTACCCATCATTTAAGATCCATAGGTTAGTAGATATTTGCAATTAGTAAACTGTCTAATATGTCATCTATTCGGGGTAGTGGTTACACATCCTTCTTGGCTATTCTATTGAAGCGATGGTAACCTACACAGTATCTCCAGGTACAATCTTTCCTTTTGACAAGTATGACAGGTGATGACCATAAGCTATATGAAGATGACACCTAACTCCTGTATTTGGTCGACTTTATTTTGAATAATGTCGTTCTGCAGCTGACACACTATAAGGTTTCTGTTTGATAGGAGAAGCATTTCCAACGTCTATCTTATGTATAACTTTTCTGGTAATCTGCATCACTTTATTATCCAAATCGAAAATTTCATGGAATTCTCCCAGCATCTCCATTGATTCTCCCTTTTGCTCATTACTGAGATCTTCATCTACTAGTTGTACAAGTGTTTCTTGCTTGACATCTGTAATATCTGCAACAATTTCATCGCTATGCGGTATATCTATATCCACACCTAACAAAGAGAGTTGGCCATCTTCTATTTCCATTGCTTCATTCACACAAATCCCAAATGGTATCAACTTTGGATGGCATGAATTGTTTACTACCCAAATTTTTCCTTATGCATTCTTCAAAACCATCACAGAACTGAGTACATGCAGCTCTTTTTCGAGTGCTAGCTTTCTGATGCTTTTAAACATTACTTCTCTAGAATTCTTTGGGCATTTCAAATTCAAAACTGACATTTGTTTAATAGTGTACCCAGGGACCATACAATCTATTTCCCCATTGATGCAGAAGGTCTCTGTCATCGGTAAAGAATACTCTTAAGATTTCTCCAAACTTAATTTTGCCGATGCTGCAATCTATTATGACATCTGTAGCTTTGAAAAAAAAGTCCCATCCCAAGAATTATATCGTGACTATGTTGTTTAAATACCAAAAATTCAAAGGGTTGTATTAGCTTATTTAATTCATCTCTCAAAGGGCATCTCCAAGGGCAATCCGGAACATAGGCCAGGATTTCAGGAATGCTGGCATTTTAATCTTTCTACAAAAAGTTTCTAAAATTTCAGAATAATCAGCCACAGAGTAAATGAAAGCTTTTGCAGTTTCTCCATTTATAGTAACATACATAACGTTCTTCACCAATTTTGTGGCAATAGACTGAGGAGGATTTACATTTCCTGCGGCCTTATCGACGGCACAAGTCGCAGCACCTACTTTTGCTCACTGCATTGGTGGGGCGAACGGCTCGAAGGACGCCCGAGACTAGCGGCAGGCTATCGTTTGACGTGGATATGGAGAGTTGCTATAATAGTATCTTGTATCGTCTTCCTGTATGTTACGTCCATATTTAATGCCGGCTTCATGATTACAGTCTGAAACTAATTTTTTAAAAGGGTGTCGGCAAAGTTTTCGATCTAGCCTTATTAAATATATTCCATCTGTCACGACAGTATCTGAGGATATGATTAGCCTAACCACAATGAAAGCAGATAGGGGCATTATGTTCTAAATGCAACTGGTTTTTTGGGGGGGAATGTTGAATATCTGCAATCCTGTGGGACCTGGACTTGGATTACTTGACATTATAATTCAAATTTCATTCTGAGGGATGATTGTTTTAAGTCAAAAGTGCCAAGTGATTATGTATTTCTTCACAAACGATAGATTCAAGGCTAACTAGCTCATTATCCTGAGAGGAAACCATTTATGGGAGTACTTTTTAGATTTCTTTATATACAATTCTTTTAATTAAGGTAGAAATGTATCCTTTATCAGTCAAGAGTGATGTTATGTTTTTGGAGTCATTGAAATTGTGGCTTAACTCTTTTCTTCATATACTCAATATGTCAACGATGTGAAGTTAACTGTTCACCAGTAGGAAAGTCATGAATGATCAATATTTGGAAAAGGTTCTCAGATACTTTCTTCATTATATGGGAGATTATTTTAGCATCTACCATTGCAGGGTTAACTTTATGACACAGGGAGAAAATGTTCTGGATGTAAGGCTCTGAAGTTTCACCCAGTCTCTAGGATCAAACTACGATTATGTCTTCAGAATTTCTTTTAATTTTTTCATTTCTTCTAAATGCATCTTTCAATGATGTCTTAAAAGGTATCCCAGTTAGTGAGATAATCTTCATTGTTGTCGTACCAAGCACAAGCCATATCTGTCAGGTTTGTTTTGTGGTTTTACGGCTCAAAGACTACAGTGGTCATGCTGCGCCGGGACCTACTGTTTTCCGAGGAATCCGAACCTCTTAAGGCCTAGGGAACCAAACCCCGGACTACAGTGAGCAGTGCGATCTTTATGAGATCTCTGAGTAAGCGTTCTTTGCACTGCTGGGAGTCGAACCCGGATTAGCCGCGCAATAGGCGAACGCGTTACCACACTGCGCCACCACAAGATGTATCTGTCAGGTAAAACACAGAATTAGTGAGACGAATGCTTTAGAGTCCCACCTATTACAGATTTTTTCACAATCCCTTAACCATTATGGTTCTTGGATGTCATCCTCGCAAAAGATGCATGGATCTCCAGATTGCTGATATACGAAGAAAGGTTGACACCACGGATGGTTTCAAATCTGAAAAGGGATTTAACAAAGAGGTTTTGTATTCACTTCCCGCACCTGTGTTTATGCCTCCTAGGTTTGTTTCAGGTATTCTAGATTTCTCTCTTCTCAAAATCTGAAGCTTTTCCTATAATCTACAATATACTCTGTGGCTCAGCCAAACTGTTACATAGAATTTACCAAATACTGTCGCTTAGCAATTATCAAGTAAATATTCATTTAAACACACTCAAATACAAAAATAAAAAGTGAAGAAGCAAAAAGTCAGACAGGCAACCAAAACAAAAATTGAAAAGCCAAAGGAAAGCAAAAAATAAACAACAATCGCATGTTATTCTCGTTGGCAGTAAAACAATTGCATATAAAGTAGGAGGATTTCTCCTGTACCCACAGATATGTTACAACATAAAGATGCTCGATGTATGTGTGTGTGTACCCTTGGACATATGGAAGATATGAAGATGGTAGTTGAATCTTTCTGAAAATCATGACAGTATGTCATTAGTAACTTCAATAATCACGTTAGTAATTTTTTGTTGCAGGCCATGTAAATTCACAAGAAAAAGTGAAGAAAAAATCTTCGATGAATCCTCACAAGAAAAAACCACATGGTATTAATTCTGGGCCTGAACATGTTCCACCTGTTTCTTGGAAACTGGTGATCTTGCGTAACTTTTACTTTTGTATAAACAGCTAGTTGATTTGAATCTCTTGTGCCAATCACAGATGAACTGTTTACTCAAAAGGTACGGTGGTTTCCCAAAATGTATATGAAAATGCCATTGAACCACAGTAATAGAATTTACTTTACTCAATCACGGTATATAAAACTCTCTCAACAAAATTTGCAGCCAGTTTGACTTGACAGTCATACAACAGGTTCATTGTGCATTGGAAATAAAACATCCAGAGTTTCCCTATGAATCAAAACATCATGAGTGTTAATATCTTCAGAAGCTTTGCTTTTATAAAATATTAAAGCTGTTCATTTCTTTCATACATAGTAACCCTGTGTGTATACAGTGGAACTTCAATAAATCAAAATCAAAGGAGGTAAAATAAAACTTTGGGTTAACAAAAATTTTAATCATCATGATACATACATACACAATAAATTTTGCTTGTCATTTCTTGTTACAACTTATAGGAGTTGGTTAGTTGTATTTTTATGGCGCAAGGACAACAATGGTGATTCTGCGCCAAGCAAGGTGAGACCGTACATATGATTTTAATGTAGAGATAAATTAAAAACTAAAATGGCAAAATTATATCAGAGATAAAATGAGATGAAACAATGTAGTAAAATCAGATGGAATTTGAAAAGCCAATACTAGATAAAAAATTAAAAGTGATTTTGTGATCCAAAGAGTCACATAAAATGTCATGAAGGGTAAAATTATTTTGATTAAAAGCTGATGAACGTTGCTGGTTAAAATTTATGCAGATTGTTAAAATGTGTAAAATGTTCAATGGTTCACCACATGTGGCACACATCAGGACATCATCTCCCTTTAACAGATGTTAATGGGAGAAGCGTGTGCGCCCGAAGTAAAGCCTAGCCAGAATGACTTCTTTTCGATGGTCACTCCTGTAGCTAGACTGCCAAAGAAGTCTAGGACTGTTCACTCATTCACAAATTATTAAATAGCTAAATTCACATAGCGCTGTAGCTACACTCTAGCCAAACAGGTTAATCTCCTGCAAATAATTCTCTGAAAACACAGGGAAGAAATAGGTTTCTCAGATTTTGCACCAGACAGTTCTCTTTCTCTCCTCAGTCACGTGCTTACAGACAGACCTGTTTTGCATTAGTTGTCCAGGATGGCCAACCGGCCTCCAGGTATTGAGCCACCAACTGCCTAGTATTTATCGTAATGTAATCTGTTTTGTCCTACCACAATCATAGCCATTGGTGCCGATGGCATAAAAATATTGGGGGCGGGGGGACAATATACCAGTAGAAGGCATTTTGTTTGAAATTGGATAGGGATATGGAATCCTAATACCAACATTGGGGAGGACGGGTCCCCTCTATCCCCCCTGCTAGCAGCACCCATGATCATGGCCATCGATTATGTTCATTTTAAAAATAAATTATTTATTAACGTATCCATTTATTCTTCAATGCTCTTTTGCCGATAATCATCAATCATCGTCTTTGTAATCATGTTTGGAGTCTGGGATGCAGGAATATCATATACAGGGTGCTCGGTTACCGCATGTACGAACTTCTAGGAGGGGTAGGGGCCACCAAATAAAGCATATTTGCCCATATAACGTATGTCCATAAAGGCCCCGGTTTGGTTGTAGAGCATAACTATTGTTTACGTCCATGTCGTTGCCACATAGGTGATTACGGCAGTGAAACATTTTTTTAAATGCATAAATTAAGTGATTGGCCTAATAATACAGCAGAGACAAAACAAAAAAAAAATCAAGAATTCCCTTTTCTGATCCTGATCTGTGTTACGATTTAGTGAAAATAAGCCTAAAACTGCCTTTTTTAACACATTGAAAAACAGTTGTGGACTGCCAATCATGTGTAACAGGTGAAGGATATCAAGGTGAACATTTTTTGTTCAGTGACTTTTTTTCCTACACCCGTTCGGGCATTGCCATGTTTGAGGTTGCAACAAATGGCTACAATTCGCCATTTCATGAATTTATTTTGCAGAAACGCAACTGCAATGCGATAGAGGGTGTTGTTGGGGAACTTATAAAATGTCTATGCAGGAAAACCGTCATTCGACAACCACACGCAGTAGTAGTAGGATGGAAGGTTTTACAAATGCGGAGTTAGCAGACATGCATCTAGCATATGGAGCTGCTGGTTGTAATGGGCGAGCCGCTGTACGCGTGTACCGAGAACATTACACGATGAGGCATATTCCAAACCACTAGACGTTTTCGCAGCTTCATCAAAGGTTATGTGAAATGGGTTCCTCCCAGAGACGTGCCATGAATCGGGAACGAACAACATGGACCCCTGTAATACAAGAGATGGTGCTTTGTCATTCAGAAAACAATCCACGTGCCAGTACATGAGCAATTGCTACTCACTGTGGTCTTCCCCATACCATCGTCTGGTCGATCCTGAACTTGAACCAATTACACCCATACCATGAGCAGTGAGTGCAGCTACTGCAGCGTGCTGATTACCCACAGAGGGTTGCGTTTGTTGAATGGTATCTGTAGAAGAGTGTGGCGGACCCCCTTTTTCCTGCTTCTGTCTTATTCACAGACGAGGCATATTTCACCAGGAAAGGTTGTAATGCACGTAACTCGCATGTGTGGGAGATGGAGAACCCCATGCTACACAAACACGTGCAGCATAACACTGGTTTGCTATGAACGTTTGTCCGGTATTGTGGGGAACCATTTAATAGGTTCATATCCCTTGCCTGATTGTTTGGACGGACGGTGCTATAAGAGTTTTTTGCAGGAAGTCTTGCCCGAACTGCTAAATGACCAACAAATCCAGCACCCACTGCACCATGATGTGTGGTTCCAGCATGATGAGGCCCCAGCTCATTTCATGTATAACGTTCGGGAGCACCTAAATGCGACATATGCACAACAATGGATCGGCCGTGGGGATCCTATTCACTGGAAGGCACGATCGCCGGACCTATCCCCCTTAGAATTTTTTTGTGGGGTCACATGAAATGTCTGGTGTACGATATACCAGTGGATAGTGAGGAGGATTTCGTTGCACGCATCTCCGTAGCTGTCACGGCCGTCCGAGTGATGCTTGGTGTATTTGAAAACATCCGTGAGTCCATGCAGCGCTGATGTGAGGCTTGTGTTGTAGTTGGTGGTCGAAACTTCGAACACCTTCTGTGACCTCTCTTCATATTGCCTAGGGACAATTAAAAACCAATCCACTGCTTGCTTTTTATACGGTTTTTGGCCTAGGGACAATTAAAAACTGAGTATTTTTCCTATCCGCGGTGGCACCACTTTGTCGTGGTGGATAGGCTTTGAACAAAAAGTGCCACAACAACTGAATGACTTGCAAGTCACTTTTTTAATTCATTGAATTTTTAGCATCACACAGATTCATATGCACGTTGGTTTAACCTGGAACTCAAGCTTTTGATGTTCTTCACCTGTTATACATACTTGGCAGTTCCCAACTATTTTCCTGTGTGTTAAAAGAAAGGCGTTTTTAGGCTTATTTTCACTAAACAGTAACACAGATCAAAATCAGAAAACGGAATTCTGGATTTATTTTTTTTTTTGTCTCTGCTGTATTATGTCAATCACTTAATTTATGCATTTAAAAAATGTTTCACCGCCGTAATCACCTATATGGCAACGACATGGACGTAAACGATAGTTATGCTCTACAGCCAAACCGGGGCCTTTATGGACATAGGTTATATGTGCAAATATGCTTTATTTGGTGTCCCCTACCTCTCCTAGAAGTTTGTACACGCGGTAACCGAACACTCTGTATATAAACCAATCTTCCCTAAAACCTAAGGATAACACCTCAACATTATCTAACACCTTTATCTTTTCCTTAAGTCTAACTTTGCATCAAGTTAATGCTTATATACACAGGGTTGACCATTTAACTTCATAATGTAAAGTATTTCAAATGATAAGCATTTTACAGAAACAAGTTTGAAACAAAAGTTGCTTGTTTTGAGGGGGAAAAGTGTTTTTGATAATTTTTTACTTGTGTGTTTTCAAGGTCATTTGAAGGTCAAACTCATTTTTTCAAAGGGACATGTGTGTTTTTTGTTCTTATTCCTCGTAAAAAAATGAACTTTCGTAGAAAGCATTTTTTC
>QLNU02015360.1:44849231-44862053 GCA_006491805.2 Dysdera silvatica
TATCTTGAGTCCAACTTCTTTACTTCTAGTTGAGAGCTCCTGTACCATGTCTTGGAGTTCTGATGGGTTCGTTGAAAAAATAACAATGTCATCAGCAAACCGCAAATGATTTAAATATTCACCATTTATTTTTATTCCCTTGTTATTCCAATTTATCAGCTGAAAAATCATCTGTAAAGCTGAAGTAAAAAGTTTTGGAGAAATGGTATCTCCCTGCCTCACACCTTTACCAATTTTGATAGTTTTGGTATCTTTATGTAACCGAAATTTTGCACTTGCATTTTTATACACACGTTTCACCATGTCAATGTACACATCCTCAATGTCTGTTGATCTTAAAGAGTTGATGACTGCTGATGTTTTAATAGAGTCAAAGGCCTTCTCATAGTCAATAAATGCAACACACAATGGAAGTTCATATTCATGTGTTCTTTCAATTAATTCTCTTAATACTTGAATATGGTCCACTGTACTGAATCCACTTCGAAATCCAGCTTGTTCTCTTGGTTGAGCTGCATCTAATTTTTTCTGCAGGCGATGTGTTAGCACTTTTGTGAAGATTTTATAAATAGCAGGTAACAAGCTAATTGGTCGGTAATTTTTCAAATCCTCTTTATCACCTTTTTTATGCAAAAGAATTACTGTTGCAGAATCCCATTGGTTTGGTATGTTACCGCTGTTAAGACATTTGGTAAAGAATTTTGCAAGTATGTCTTCTACATATTCTCCAGCTTCTTTTAGGATATCTAATGTAATACCATCATCGCCAGGGGCTCTTCCTTTCTTCATACTTTTTATTGCAAATGAAACTTCTTCTTTTAAGATTTTAGGAGCTGTTCCTTCGACTATTTCAGTGTCTTCGTTTAATCCACTGTTACTTTCATATAGTTTTTTGTAGAATTCTTCAACTCTTCTAAGTATTTCTTCCCTATTTCTTGTTACGGTGCCATCCTCTCCTTTTAATGCAATGATGTGTTTCTTCCCAACAGATAAACTTCCTTTAACAACCCTAAGGCTCTTGTTATTTTCAATGGCCTTCCTTACTAGCTCACAATTGAATTTTCTTATGTCTTCTTTCATGCTTTTGCGCAGAGTTTTACAAAGTTCTATGTACTCAATCCTGGAACTGGTATTTCGATTGTCCACCTTCATATCTCTTCGCCTTTTCATGAGCTGTTTCGTCTTCTCAGATAATTTGCTATTGTGCTTTTTACAGGTTACACCACCAATTTCCCCAGCAGTTTCAACTATTGTCTTAACAATGTTTTCATTTGCTTCTGAGATATCACTTTCATCAATAAGTCCTTCCAGTGCAGAAAAGCGATTTTTTAATTCCAACTTGAATGCCTCGGTATTTTCTTTTAATTTCTTTAAATCCACCCTCTTACTTACTTGTTTCCTAATGAGCTTCTGTCGTTCTAATTTAGTATTTAAGTGCACTTTACATCTCACCATTCGATGATCACTTCCAGTATTAAATCTGTTCAGTACACTGCAATCTTCAATAATTGATTTCTTGTTTGCCAGGATATAGTCAATTTCACTAGTTCCCCCATTTGGGTGTTTCCATGTCCATTTTCTTTGCGGTTTCTTCTTAAAAAATGAATTCATGATGCTAAGGTTTTCAGCTTCTGCAAATTCGATGAGTTGATCGCCACGTTCATTCCTTTCCCCATATCCGTATTTACCAACCGATGTCTCTCCTTGTTCCTGTTGTCCAATTCTTGCATTGAAATCCCCCATGATGAGCTTGATATGTTGTTTCCCTTTGGTGTGTAACTCTTTGATTTCTTCATAAAATTCTTCAACCTCTTCGTCGGTATGGCTTGATGTTGGTGCATATACCTGTACTATTTGAAGTTGGTATCGCTGGGTTAGTTGAACAACGAGCCTCGCTGCTCGATCTGATGTACTTTCAACTTCCAGAAGACAGTCTTTAATTCTTTTGTTGATTAAGAAGCCAACACCACTTGTTCTTCCAGTTTCCGTTCCTCTATAATAAAACAAATGTCCACTTTTAAGTTCCACCAACTCTTCACCTTTTCTTCTAACTTCACTGAGTCCTACAATGTCCCATTTGATCTTGTCTAGTTCCTCTTCCAATTCCTGAAGTTTTGCTTCAGAAGCAAGGGATCGTCCATTAAACGTAGCCAAGGTCAATAACAAACGGCAGCCTGGGCCATTCCAGTGATATATAATACAGTGCGTTTGGTATTTTAGTGGACACCTGATATTTTTACGTAAATGCTAAAAAAATACAAAAACTGCGAATTGGCTTTTGAAGAATGCCGAGACACCATAATGTCTTGTAGAAAAATAAATTTTATATAAATATATCGTCACATAAATGGGGAAAATGCAAATTTATATAACAAATGTTGTTTGTTAATTTAAGGGACACTATCATTCCTGACTAACAGATGGCAGTGCAGGCGCTAAAAAATTTGCATATTGTATTCTTTCGATGCGTAGGTTCGTATAAATACCCGTGTGAACAGGTTTGAGTCTGCGAAAACAGCGTTTGTAGTCATGTCAGAAAGGAAAATACTTACGGATTTCGAGAAAGAGGAAATTGTGGCTTTTAAACGAAATGGAAAATCCATTTTCAAAATTTGTCAGCTTATTCAGCGTCCAAGGAGTACTATAGGGGCCTTTTCAAAAAGAAACCCCAAAAGGATCCACCCAAAAAGCGGGGAGCGAAGCCAAAACTGAGTAAAAGAGATAAGCGGAACATTAATAGAGAGGCCAGTAACACAGGAAAGTCTGCTGCAAAAGTCCGAAACGACCTTAGTTAGCTCCTAGTTAAACGTTGGATAGTATGGAATGTGCTCTCTAATTCCAAAAATTTATCTTTTCGGAAAAAAAAAGGCAAACCACTTCTCACCCAAGTTCACAAACAGGAACACTTAAACTAGGCTCGACGACTCATGAAGTGGAACGATAAATGGTTGCAGGTACTTTTCACGGAGGAAAAGAAATTCAACTTAGATGGTCCGGATGCTTTTCAACATTATTGGCACGATTTACGGAAAGCGCCGCAATACTTTTCTTGTAGAGTTCAAGGAGGAGGGTTGATGACCATTTGTAGTGTCTTTGGCTACAACGGTACTACGCCTGGAGCTTTCATCGGCAGTCGTATGAATTCCACCTGCTATCAAGAACTTTTGAATGAATATGCCCTCCCATATGCCTCATAAATATGTGGGGAAAACTGGATTTTGCAACAGGACAACGCACCGTGCCATGCATCTATCTCCACCAAAAGATGGATAAATTCAAAAAAGTTTAAAAGTATGATTTGGTCGACACGTAGTCCTGATTTAAATCCTATCGAAAACGTATGGGATTATATTGTTCGTCAAATATATGCAAATGGGAAGCAATTCACGTCGGTTAATGCCTTAAAGGACGCTATTGTGGAAACTTGGTATCAAATCGATCCTAAGTATTTACAAACATTGATAGAATCAATGGATTCACGTGTCTTTAAAGTTATACGCAAAAACGGAGGATATATCGCGTATTAATGTACATAAAACGCTCCAATTTCAGTAAGTGTCCATTAAATTTTCAAACAAGATTGAAAGCCTCATCTTGATTTTGTTACATTTATGAATGATTTAATAAAGATTATTAATCTTCCACTTTGCAGAATACTGTTTTATTGTAGTATCTTTATTTTCATTTTCAAATTTGGCATTATTTCTCACGATAGTGCACTGTTATCAAGTGTCCACTAAAATACCAAACGCACTGTACATATATATATATAGCAGGGCCATAGCCACAACTTAAAAAATATAGGATATGTATGAAAAATATAGGTGCATCAGTAGCCTAAAACGCATGGGGTAAATTTCTAAATCTTCTGATTTTCTTGTGAAAAACGTCTTTTGCGAGACGGGTTTAAAACCCAACTACCCCACATCCGTCATCTATTGTCACGCTGACACGTGTACTATGGCAGATATTCAATTCTCACTACACAATACACACGTTATTATACCAAATGATAGGCGTAAGTTCAAATGTGAACCTGTGCCAGTGAATTAAAGGGCAACAAATATATCTAACTGTTAATAATATACAGTAAATGCAAAAAAAGCAAGAAGAAAGAAAAATGAGAATTATACTACTAAATAAGGTGTAGATGAAAAATAAGACATGGTCACCCAAGTAGCAAAAGGACTGAATGAAACCTTCAGATAGTTATGTTAACAATTTATATCACATGTGGTACAATTTTTGCAATCATAATTCGTCCATCCAACTAGAAGTCGGTACCATAACGTTAACCAAACTTTAGATGTTTTAGAAACAGTCATTCATGTGATCATTTCAAAACCATAATGTTAGATAAAGTTCCCTAAAAGGATTTATTGTTCTATACTGGCTACTTCTCAGCTCTCTTTATCTGTGAGAACAATGTAGCTTCTGCATGCTTCAATTCCTCTGTGTTTGCTATGAGTTGTTTATGCCCCGACTCTAGCAAGGCCTGTGCAGCTGACATTTTTTTCATATCCGTTCTTTTAGTACCTTTTGAAAGTCTTTCATTAGCTTCCCGAATCAGTGAATGACTTGTTTTGATTAATTCCTGTAGCCTTTTAATTTTTTTCTCAAGTATTTCAACATCCGAAGGATGATTTCTTTTCATTTTTTTAGCTCAAAGTTTCTTCTTACGCTCTTCCAAATAGTTTCTGTACTTACTATGTGCTTCTCGGCAATACCTCACGAGCAGCGGGGCAATAGGTATGTCACAAATGTCATTCTTTACTTTTACTGCAGCCTGCACAGTTCGAAGACCATTCACTTATAATTCATTTAACAGTGGACGATTTGAGTTAAGAAAGAGTCTGTTAAGCGAAACCCTTCTCTCCTTCCCATGGGAAAGTGCCAGTGCCGCTTTGACTAAACGAGAAAGTAGAAGGTATTTCTCCCCAAGATTCTTCTTCTTCAGGACATCAGACCAATAAACATCTATTCTTGTTACAGGGGTGGAACTTTTGTTTGCAGGTTCCTCATCATCTTGAATCTCTGATTCTTCAAACAGATCATCTACATTATCAATTCTATTTTCCCTTGTTTCAGTTGTCAGGGCATATTCATTCACTTGTTCAATCATGTATAATTTCCACTCGTCAGAAAGCTTATCTATATTATTCTCCTGGAAAACAAGTGGCATTTCTTTAGCCACTCTTGCTATGTACTTCAAAGACATTGGTTCATCTTAAATAATGGATGAAGGCACTGGATATTTTCCAGTAACTTGTTGCTCAGAGGAACTTTATCAAGTAAATATTCAATGATTGTCATAATAAAATGTTTCGCCTCATGGAAAAATAGTTTTAATTCTTTTTCCTTCAGTCTTAAAGCTTCATTCCTGGCAAGAATTCCAACATCAATTTCAGTTGTTGGAAGAATATTTTCCAGGTTATTGAAATCAAAGTTCTTTAAGTTCCTTCCAAACATATTTCCCAACAGTTCTGGTTTAACAATTCTTGAACCAAGGCTTTGAATAACACAACAGATTTCGTCGTATAGAATATATATCAAGGGTTCTTCTCGTTGCATTAAAAGAAGAAATTTATCAAAAGTCTCATCCACTGACTTCCGGAAAAGCACGTGGGCTAAAGTTGTTGGATCCTTCAGGTGAGATCTAATACTTAGATACTGATTCTTGCTGTTTTTGAGGATGTACTCAAGGAAATACTCCCCTAAGGCAAACCATTGCTTTGTTATTACTGAAATAACAGGGACCATAGAAAACCAGCTATTGTTAACAAAACTCAACATGTGTTTCTACTCCATTTCAAGGTTATTCTGAATATTGTGAAAATCCTCACTTCTGGCTGGATACTTATGTACGGCATCCAAAAAGTCTTCGATTGCCCAATGACTTAAGCACTGACAAGGGAAGGGCCCGAGCTGGACGACACAGATTTTAATGGGAGTGGTCTCATTTGAAAGCTGTCAAAAAATTGTTAGGCATATATTGGAGCGTTTTTCAGCATACGCCTTAATACAGATGTCAGGGGCCAAAGAAGGGCAAGATTAGGGGCATTTTCGAAGATTTCAAACGGCTGTATCTCGGTTAAAATTTAGAGCTAAAAATTAAGTTTTGATGCATTGTATATATATATTGTATATATATATATCTTTCAACTGCTCGAATACATGTTTCAGGATTTTCAGATAAAACATTATTAAATGTTATTTTGTAATTTTGGATATCGCCTCTATTACTGCTATTTATCGAAAGACTTCTTGGCAATTTGGTGAAATCATTGGCGATCTTTCTAGAAAGCTGGCTGTTTGTGTTTGTATTATTGAATATGCATGAAACATATAAAAGGAGGTTGAAATGTAAATTCACACATTAAGGATACAAATTAATGATCGAAGATCTTACTCTTTATTAGAATATCATACATTTATTATTTATAACCATTTAATATCTTTTTTTCATAGGGAGATTAAAATCTTCATTAATAACTTGCAATAAATATGCCAAAAACTACCTTGCATCGGCATCAGAACAGTGGGCCGCAGAATTTTCGAGAAGGGAGGGAGTGGCACACAGAATTTTCAAAACTGTGTGCATTTGTGTGTGGGGGAGGGGTTAAAAACCTAGAAATTTTTTCAGCTGCCATATTAGTTAGTAAAGGCAGTTGTAGTCTGTCATTTTTTCTTTTCAAGAGCAATATCAAAATAATTTTTTCGTTTGGTCAGCGAAAGCCCAGCCCTTGGATTCTATGCACGAGTAAATACCCCGATTGGGTGCATCTCTGCATTAGAATGTACAACTTTCTTCATCTTATATCACTTTCGTTTGGAATAGTAAAAGTATTGCATTATTCTACAGAAATAATTTTCTTTTTTTTCGTGTTATATTATAGGATGAGCATGTTGTGTATGAGTAATGTATATGTGTGTTTGAACGATATGAACTACGTTTTACGTTTTATTCAGATTGATATTAAGTTACAGAAAACTTGTGTAGGAAATTTTAACGTCTTGACAATTATTATGACTTTAGTTGCAAAGAACGTTAGCGAAAGTGAATATTTGTTACTTACAAAAACAAAAACAGATTTCTCAAAAATATAAAAAAAAATCGGATAATTTTTTATTTTGATCAAGTAATACATGTTAAATTTTACTGCAAGAATATGCAGAAAAAATGCAAATGTTAGTCACTGAGTTTTCCGTAAAATGTAACTCTACTCTTACAGGTTCAGATGAGATAATGATAAGAGCAAGCCGGTTTCAACATCTTTCTGGAAATATCGCCAATGATTTCGCCGAATTGCTAATAAGTCTTTTAATGGATATCAATAATAGAGGCGATGTTCAGAATTACAAAATCACATTTAAGCATGTTTTATCCAAAAAATCCTGAAACATGTATTCGATATATTTGAAAGATGCACACAATGAATCAAAACTTAATTTTTAGCTCAAAATTTTAACACAGATACAGCAGTTTGAAATCTTCAAAAATGCCCCAAATTTTGCCCTTCTTTGGCACCTGACATCTATATTAAGGCCCACGCTGAAAAACGCTCAAATACGTGTCTAACAATTTTTTGAGAGCTTTCAAATGAGACCACTCCCATTAAAATTGGCAGCACCAGCGTGGACTCTTCCCTTGTGAGTTATGCCATGCCTAAAAGAATCATGCAAGACATGCAAATTGCATGTACCAATATTAATTAAACCTGGCAAACCCTCACCTTTGAGAATAGAATGAATATCCTTCAGACGTTTCACATTCACTGGAGGCCCATCTGAACCAATCGCAAGTAATCATCTATTAAGAGGCAAGTGATCTTTTGATAGGGATAACAGTATCTTTTCCTTAAGTATATCAGCAGTTGCATGACCAAGCTCAAAGTAACACAGAAAGTAACATACAACCTTCTCCTGATCACTGTCCCAGTATCGAATGTGAATGTCTGTTTCTTTCCAGCTTCAGTTGTTGCCTCATCAAATGATATGGTAAAACAAGAATCACTTTTCTTAACAGAGCTAATCAACTTATTATGAAAATAAAGAATATGGTCCAAGTCCGTGTGCAATTTCATATGAAACCTCAGTTTGTCCTAGCGTAAATGGCTTAGAAATTTTGCTGTCTAGAAACATTTTACAAAACACATTTTTCTAATTTTTACAAGAAATTTACAAGAAGAAACACATTTTTTAAATTTTTACAAGAACTGAATGGGTAACCAGCTTCAACAATTTTCATTGTCCATAAACATTCTGCATTAGATACTCTATCAGCATCATTCACATTCCAGTGTTTCAAAGTTTCAGCACTAGATACAAAATTTGAAGACTTCTGTCCAGATGATGCAACCGACACTGTGAATTCTGTTTGACCGTTGGACAATGCAGTTGTCACCAAAATCTTGTGTTTTGACGTATTTGTATGTTATAATACTTGTTGTATTCCTGAATTTGTAATACTAAAGGTCTTTTTGATTATGAAGCAGTGTGCCATAAAGTCAGTATGCTTTTCACACCACAATTCAATTAAATGTTTATTTCCATTCTTTTCACTCAGCCAGTTCTCTGGAAACCGTGTATAACGAGGCATGTTTATACTTATACATCAATTTTACTTCATACATCAAATTCACACCTTAATCCGAAAATGTTAAAACAGTACTACAGTTAGCATCTAAGATAATCTTAAAAGTCAACAGTCCAATCTGAAAGAAAATTGGTCATTGATAGAAGAGAAATCAGCCATTGCACTAACGAGCAATGTTACGTTCCTCGCAACAATGACAGGAGGAGTGTATGTATTGATTTATTTAGTACCCTAGAAAGTTGAAAAAAGTTTTACAATTACATCTTCAAGTAGCCAATAAAATGGCTGCTCAAACAAACGTTTGCGAGCTGAAAACGGAAACTGTATAGTCCATACTGAGGATCAAAACTTGGAATAAAGATAACCTATGAATGAAGTTAACTTTTATACTGGTAACTAAAAAAAAAATGAAAATATAGGACAGTATCTAAAAATATAGGAAGAGTGGAACCCTGATATAGCCTATTAATCGCTTCGTAGGTAAAATATGAAGAAAAAATTGAAACATTTATTTTAAAATCTTTTTACACTTCAGACTTGTTTAAACTGGAGTCTTGTTTTCTAAATAGCCTCTTCATTATGAAAGGTATGAAGCAATTAATTAAAAACAAGAATATTAGAAATTTTTATTATCTATTTTGACTTCTTACGTCATCAAAAATTTTAATTTTTGATATACATCAAATTTATTCATATGTTAAATACTTCAAATGATAAAGAATAAATTAAAAATATGTACAAATTTTTGTGTCTTTATGAATTTATATGCAATAGTAAAGTTTTTATTATTATTTAGAAAGAAATAAGCAGAAAATGTTCATTTATAATTTCATTTTATATTTCTTATTTTAGCATGCAATTTTCAATATTAGATAATTAAAGGACCAATTTTTTATTTTTTTAAAAAAAAGTCAATAAGAACCACATTTTTTAAAAAAGTACCAATAAGCACCTAGTACAGTGATTTGTATACCACCTTTTTTTTATATATAACTGCTACTCAAAATTCAAATAGAGTTCCTCAATATTCTTATTCAGAATTTTTTTTAACTTTTTTTTTCCATACAGAGCAATTAAAAAAATGTATATTTTATGCCATACCCCATGAAAAAAATCTGATAAGCAAGGAGTACTAAAAAATAAACCAAACAGCGTTGATTTTACTCAAAACAGAAGTTAAGTATTTATAATGCAACCTCAATAATTGCTTAAATTCAAAATAAAATCCAATTCATCAAATTACATTTTTAATAAAAAAAAAGTAAGTGAATTTCATTTTACCATAAAGCATGGAATAAGAAATTGAAAATGTTTTCATTCCTATTACAAAATTCTTCTCATACTTGCCCACTTCCAAGATGTGCATGAATAAAATTATGCACTATGCTATGTTATCTCCAGTAAAATCAAAAAATCAAAATACCATTAATTCATTAATATTTATTTTGGAAAGTAAATGCTGAAACATCAAAAACTTTCAATTTCAATATATCAATTTACTTTAAAAGTTGTTTTGATCTTGTCACTCTCCCACACCTGATGCCCCCTGCCCCCAAAAAAAAACACATTTAAAACGTAGATGTCAAACATGTAAAAGACGCGGCTTATCTCCGCGAAATTGACGTAATATTAAGAAATAAAAAATTTGTTGGTACATGGGCCATTATAATGAAAAACCAACCATTCACGAAAAGGTTGGTTGGTTGTAGTTTTATGGCGCAAGGACAGCGATGGTCATTCTGTGCCAATCAAGGTGGGACTGCACATTTGATTTTACAATGAGAATAAATTAAAACTAAAATGGTAAAAATGTATTGAAAGTAATGTATCAAATGTCACAAATGAAACAAAATAATAAGCTTAGATAACATGGGAGAAGCCAATATTAGATAAATTAGTTCATTGTTGGAAGAATCAAAATGTCACGTAGGGTAAAATTACTTTGGATAAAAATATGTGAATAATGCTGATTACAATTGGGACAAACATGTAAATCATTTAATGGTTCACCACATGTGGCACACATTGAGGCATCTTCTCCCTTTAAAAGACGTTGATGGGAGAACCATGTATGCTCGATGCGAAGTCTAACCAGAGTGACCTCTTTACGACGGTCACTCCTAAGCTAGACTGCCATACCTCGAGACGAGATTTAATGCGGTGTATAAATTATTATTATTAAGCTTATTAAAAACTTGCTTGTCTTATTCCAACTGCCATTTCCTGTATAGATATGATGAGGAATGAGTGTTAAGATCTCGAAATGGAATGGCCATATATTCAGGTTCTGCAGTTGCTGTCTTTGCAGCAACGTCAGCGTGTTCATTGCTGGCGATTCACGAAAAAAATGCAAACAGATTGAATGTGGAGTTATGTCTGGGTTTCAAATTTTGAGGTAGACATATCACCAGAGGATGTTTAAAAAAATAACCGGGTGACTGTAGATGATGAAAATTTTATTTTTCTGATTAAGAAAGCGAAATTCCTACAATAAATGCAAAAATTTTAAACAGAAATGTGTTATATTGTACCCACAGCAAGGGAAAACTGGAGTATATGGAAGAGAATGAACGTATTGGATAAGGCTGCTGTTTATTACAGAGTTTCATCTGAAGTATGGTTGTTGAGTTGATATACTACATCCAGAAGTATGGCTTCAAACAATCCATAAAAATAAAGACATGGAAGCAAATAGTGTATACTTTGGAATTCTGGTTTCAGGGTAAGGGACAGGTCTAGGACAGGCTGAGGGCAAGGTGAGCAAAGACCCAGAAGCCTGGCATGAATTTTCTTTTCTCCTCTTTTTTATTTATTTTTTTTACAATTTTCATTAAACACATCTTAAAAAGATGTCCCAAGAGTTTCTACATTAGAAGGGAATAAATATTTTTAAAATTCAATTAAGAAACCTTGGATTTCTACATACAAGGGTTGGAACTTTAATAGTCACAACTATTTGTTTACAGTGGACACAAAATGGATGCATGTTACCAAGTTTTACTGCCCCTAAATGTAGTCACCCGCATAGTGCACAACCCGTTGCTATCGATCTGGAATTTGTACGATACCTTTTTTTTTGTTGTTGTTTGTTGTAGGATACCTTTGGCAATGCCTGTTGTGTTGATAGTTCGAATGGACCGGTCTACTGTCTGAAGAATCTCTGGAACAGTTCTGAAGCGAATACCACGAAATGGTTCCTTCATCGTAGGAAGCAAGTCAGAGCCACAAGGACTTAAGGCCGGGGAGTATGGTGGATGGTATAGCACTTCCCAGCCCCATCTATCGAACAAATCAGCCACAGCTTGCACTGCATGCAGGCGAGCATTGCCCTGCAAAATGACGGGTGGGTTCTGCAGAAAGTGTCACCGCTTCTTTCTCAAAGCTGGTCGCAGGTTGTATTCTAAAAATGAACAGTGATACTGCACATTGACATTCTTCTGTGGGGTAACAGTATGCGTTAGGATAACATCATCACAGTCATACATGAGAATCACCATAACTTTCACATTGCTGGGGTTTTGACAAACTTTCAATCTTCGTGGTGACCCGTAATGACACCACTTGTTCGATTGGCATTTCAGTCGTGGCTTGTACAATTTGGCCCATGTCTCATACAGCGCAATAATACGGCGTAAAAAAGCCTCTCCTTCGTGCTCATAGCGCTCCAAGTGATTACGAGCAGCGTCGTATCGTAGCCATTTCTGCATTTCCGTCAAATCATGCGGAACCTATCGTGATGCAATCTTTCTCATGCCCAGGCATTCCTTCAGAATGTGAAGCACAGTCGTATGCGCTAATCCTGTCTCTTGGGCCAGCTCACAAATCATATGGCATCGATTACTGTCCAGTAACGCGGTAAGAGCACACACTTCTTCACTGACACTAGTACGACCTGGCCGACGCATGTCTGCCACATTTTGGCGTCCCTCGTCGAAGGCTTTTACTCACCTTGCCACTGTTCTGTATGGCAATGCAGATTCCCCACAAGCCTCTTGAAGACCTTGATGACACTGTCGTGCTGTACGACCTCTGGCACATTCAATCTTTATCCAACTCCGTTGTTCCTGTTTCAAAAACACCGTGACAACACCACATTAGACCGCCAGCTAACACGAGGCTCTGTTTTTCTCATCAGTGCGCATGAGCATGATGTTGGAAGGGAGAGTCAATTTGGTCTAAGGTAAGGTAGGTATGTAACTAACGTGTGGTATAAGCAACATTATTTG
>QLNU02015360.1:44862153-44900326 GCA_006491805.2 Dysdera silvatica
TCCCAATCCCAACATTCCTCTTCCTCAGATAACACTAAAGTATCTTTCAAGGCTTGATTTATCGTTTCCGACATATCCTACCAAAAATTTTGATAATGGTAACATGTTTTTTGTAAATTATATTAATTAAAAAGTAAATAGTAAATACAAATACCTTTTTAATGTAGTGATAAAGTTTGGTTTTACTAACAGTCATTGTAAAAATGTTTTTATTCTTTTTGTCTGAGCTACAAATATGCAGTAAATTATTCAGTACTAGACTATGTGTAATACAGCCTCGTTTCTTTAACTCGTGTATGCGAAACAAACATGTTATAGCAGCACTTGCATGACTATAAAAGTAGAAAAACATTATAAGTACAAAAGCAGTTACATATAGACTAAAAGATGTATATAATAATGAACTGTCAAACTAATAAAGGTATAAGCAAACTTCTATTTCTTCTTTCTTTCCCTCTGTTATGATTATGTAATAATATATATTGATTTTTCATAATGTTGTGGCTACCACAACAATAATGCCTTTTAAATAAACAGTCTACATGGTTCCACAACTCTGCCGTCATTATTTGCTCATTTCATGTTAGCGATCATAACCGTTTAAAGCACAAGGAAAGTATGTAATTGTAAATTTAGTTACTGCTATCAGAAGGACAATAACATATAAAACCTAGTTCATGTAGAAGTGTGAGTTGTGTACAACCTTCTATTAACCATAAAGACTATCGTTTAAATAAATACGTTTTTATTAAATGAAAAAATGGCGCTTACTTTTGTTCTTGTTGTGAATGAAATGAGGCTGCAGTTGAAATTAATGATGGTAAACAATTACAAAGATGGCAACAGTCTGAAGGAAGGTATTGATTGCACTATAAGAAAAAAAAATAATAACAGTAACTACACATATATGCTAATAAAAAGTTTTGACTTTTGGTGGAGGTATTGAGTAACAAAAATTATTTTCACTTGAAATTATACTGCAATTTAATATTTCATTTATATGTGGAATAAACAACCCTTTTCACTATAGAAAATGAAATTTCTAGAAGTTAGTAATTTAAACACAGGGTTAGCGAAATTGAAGTTCCTCTATTTAGAGGGCTCTGGAATGCATTCTAAGGCTCCAAATGAATGGAATTTGGACAACAGACACTTCAAATGACACACTCATTATCTATGTAATAAAAACATGTAGTACAAAAATTGCCACAAGGTGGCACTGCAGCAATGCAAATCATTAGAAATGTCCAATGTTCAAATGCTTAATGTGACCTCCATTATTGTAAAGAACGTGTTCAATTATGCAAACTGCATTTTCTATAGAAGAACGCAACACCCTTCTAACATTAACAAAACATGATGTCTAATACTTTCTTTTATAGAAATAAAATACAGGGTACCAGGGAGGAAATTACATAAAAAGGTTAAACACTGGTAAAATAGCATTTTCATTTAGCTTTTCCATTGCTATTTTACCAGTGTTTAACCTTTTTATGTAATTTCTTTTAGTTCCAACAAAGTTTGACATCTTTCTCAATACACTTGGTCTTTCAAAAAACCCATAGCCAAAAGTCACATGGGGTGAGGTCAGGTGACCGAAGTTGCCAAATTTTCTTAAAAAAATGCCTAATAATCCATTCGTCTGTAAAATGCTGCCTTAACAAGTTTTAAACACAGCGACTGATATGAAGCAGTGCACCATTTTACATAAAGGTGATACCCTGAAGACACACATGCTTTTAAAACTGTGATATGACGTAATTCTTCAGCAGGTCACAGTACCTCTGTTTGGTTACAGTACAGGTGCGGAGTCCAGTCGGAGTAACCTCTTCAAAAAATTACGGCTCAATGATAAAATTAGTGGTAAGTGCACACCAAACAGTCACTTTTGGCGAATGCAACGGGATCTCTTACAAAACTTGAGGATTTTCTTTCACCTAAATACGACAATTGTGAGTACTAACTTGCCTATTTAAACAGAAGTAGGCTTCGTCACTCCAAAGAATGCTCCATGGCTAATTAATATCAACTGGCATGCATGCTAAGGACTGAAGTACAAATGTGAAACGACTTTCTGAATTACTGAGCTGTAGCTCTTGCACATGCTTCATCTTGTATGGATAATATCGCAATATCTGATGCAACACTATCCTTACAGTTGAATAAGACATGTTCACTGCACCAGCAACAGCTGGTACACTTGCACTAACACATGGAGATTGGTTTGCCAAATCCATAATAGTCATAGCTACATCAACGCCGTTGAGTTTACTCGTTTTTGGCCTCTCCCTGGTAGAATCCCAAGCCATCCCGTTGCTTCAAATTTAGTCATCATTTTTTGGGCAGCATGAGCAGACATTGGTCCACACCTTACAAGTTTTAAAACCGGAATTCTGTTAAAGCTGCAGCTGTATATGTTATTATTCTGATAGTACAACTTCTCCAAAAGCGCTTTTACCGCAAGTTACAGTTTCTACTTTTTCATGAAGTTACAGGCAATCAACTAATGTTTTTGAAGAGGCTGCTTTTCTCTTTTATAGATATGAGCAGTCAACATAATATAAATTAGCACAGATGTTGCTACAGCGCCACCTGGTGGTGTTTTTTTTGTTGTTTTTTTTTACATAAATGAAGAGCACATCATTTCAAGTGTCTGTTATCCAAATGTTATTCCGTTTGGAGTCTTAGAATGCTCTCTAGAGCCCTCTAAGTAGAGGAACTTTTTTGCTAACCCTGTATTAAAAATGCTTGCTAAAGATGCTAATGACTAAATCATCCACAAGCAATTCTTACCTAAAATATGACAAAATAAAATCTGTTATTTGAATGGCTGAAATTTTTAAAAGCAAAATTCTGTAATGAGTGACAACTTTCTACGGTACAGCCAACTACACTAGGCCACCTCAGCCTAGACTGATCACTTAATTTGACCTATGAAACAACCTTCTCCTTCTGGTATTATATTTAAGATGATGGGTCAGATAACATTATCAGAGATGCCAACTTGTACGGATTTTCTGTAGTTTGTACTGATTTTAACTCCACTTTACGGTTTTACGGTCAATACCAAGAAAACTATGGAAAACCTCATTCAAGATCCTCACGTGAAATTTTCTACCGGCCCCTCAAAAAAAAATTTTTAATGGTTTTTTGGTGAAAAATAAATGCACTTTGCAGATGGCAGGACATTTCCCCTGCGACACATGGTATTGGCAAGAATGCGATTACTGTATGGGTGCAACTTTTCTTTTATGGATGCAACAACTTTTCTTATACAGAGTTAAGTCACATTATTGGGAATACTTGCATGTTGTTTGAAGGTGGGGGGTTACATATATTGTCGGTAACAATGCAGATGCTTTACTTATAAAAAAATCTTTTTGCAGGAAATAAAACAGTGCAGTTTTACGGAAAACTATAGAAATTTTTTTACAGACTACTACTTTCTCAGGTTGGCATTTCTGCATTATGTAGGCTCTAACCCAGTGGTTTCCAAACTTTTTAGCCTGGGTGGCCCCTTTTAAGAAGAAATTTGACCGTGGAGCCAGATTCTTTTTCACGTTTAATGTGTGTTCTTTATGTCAGGCCTATATATAAGTTACTATGCCACACACATGATATTAAAATAATATAGTTAGAACCATAGTTAGGCTGGAGCTATTGCGACCAGGAGCAGCTAGACTCCTCCTGGAAAAGTTTTTTTTTTATTTTTTTTTTAATATATATATATAAAATTGTACATGAAAATGGAAATAATCTGTTGATGTTAAAAATACATCAAAATAGATTTCCCAGTAAATCTTGTATACATCCTGCTTTTTACAGAGGTTTGAGTCTTCATACTATTTTATAATAAGGATAGGGGAAACTATAAATATATAAAATTTATAAGTTTTTAATGAAAATTTACGTTAAGAAATTTATTCATTAATTTTAAATATATTAGTTTACTTATATATTTAGTATTATTAAATATATTAATAAAAATATCGATTTAAATTTTAAGCCCCCTTTCTAGCTTTCTGAGCCCTCCCCCATAATTTTCAGATCCCCATAACAAGCATCTACTACTAGCAAGGCTACGGGCCTTAATGTTGTAATCACAATGTGATGTAAAATAATTTTCTAAAAGTTAGGACCATCCATTTAGTTTTTACTCAACAAATGAATTTTTTCTAAAAGTGTCCTTAAATTTTTAATGCTTTTATGAAGCCCTTGGGGCTCCGCAGAGTATAGTTTGGGCTCTAACCATATTGGCTGAAATAATCTCTGTATGATGCATATACAAATATCCATACATAAAAAAAAATGCCAAGATTAAAATCATTTAAGAAATTTACTGAAAAATCAAAATTTGCTAACTGATATAGTGATCAGAGCCACTATCCTGTATCATTAAAATAATGAGTTTCATTTAGTAGAGCTGTCATAATAACGAAAGAAGCAAATAACCTTTGCATATAAAAAAAAAATCAAAACAGTAGATTTTGTCATATACGTAGAAATTATATCTTTAACTATAACAACAGTTATTTCAATGAATGGCATGAGATTTAGAACACAATGTTTAGACAGCCAACTTGGCTCTCGAAAAAGTGTTTTACACATTGCGTCAGTATTGAAGTAACTGTTACGGAATTTCCTGGTGAAACCTTGTATTGTTTTAACTATTTCAGATAATAAATACATAGTTAATATTATAACCATCATAAATATAAAGACACCTACCATACACAGTAATTCGCCTAATAGTACAGTACATCGAACAACCAAATTAATTTCAGCTGAAACAATAACTTCAGCCAAAGCCTAAAAACACACAAATATTAAAGAAGTTAATAAAAGAATTAATTGTGATAAATCACTTCAGAAAATATTTGGCAAAACACACATTAAAAACACCAAATGCAACTAAATTAAGACAAGACAGAAATAAATTAACCTATAAGATATAATATGTTTAAATAAATCCCTACCCAGTGAAACTTTTCTTATTTTCAGAAAGATGCTCCTTACATCAAAATGCAATAATTTATCATCACACTTAAAGAATCTAAAATCTGTGTTCAATGTCAACTGCGATTTCCCCCCTCCCCTATCTGTATAGTGGACTCTTCCTTCCGGTTTGTTGATCATGTGACGTGTAAGCGACCCCATGATGCTGGGTCTGGCGGTCGCCTTCCTCGTGTACACTGCTTTTAGGGTTTTATGTGTAACCAAAAAGCTTTCTGTAATCTGTTGTAATTAAATATGTTTTAGTGTATGCTTCTACTCTGCTTCATGGAATTACAATAGGTTATGAGGTGCCAATTCGATTCAATTGTGTGGACTGAAGCAAAATAAACGATAGGCCACACCCAATGAGAAGCGAACTCTCGGAGCCAATTACAAAATGGCGACTATTGGAGGAATGGGGATAGAAATGCTAAAATAAGGACAACTACGAAACGTGGAAAATTAAAATGAAAGCGATGTTGGACTAACGGCTCAGGCTCTGGACGACCACCATGCTTCCTTGCGATCAATGACTCAGGCACTGGACCGGTGCCTCTTCTCTATCGGAGTTTGGCCTCCGCTGTAACTCTCGTTCGTTCCTTCCAGCTTGAACTCTACGTACTATGGCCACCTCTACTACGGGTGCTACTTGCCTCTCTCACACCCACACGGCCACCACAACTTCGCCTAGCCTTCCTTCTTCCAACCTTACACTTCAGCAATTCAAGTCTCTCTCTCCCTCTTCCTCAAAATCTCCCCAAACTTATTTTCCATCTTATGTAACGTTCATACGAAACCTGTCAATCAACTTGCAAAATCAATATCATACCGACCTTACATTTCCAACCAACGCTACACAACGCCCCTAAACACTAGCCCCTCCTTGTGGCTTCTGATACGACTGAATCACAACACGACAGCCTCCTTTTACACACAGCACTACTTTATCTCTCCTCTCGGATTTTATACCCTGTTGACAAATGTGTGCAATAAACCCGCTGACATTTTTATGACCAGGTATTGTGAAATAAGATTTTCTTGGTGCCAGCATAGCCATAAACACTGTCTACGCGCCTTTCCATGTCTTTTGTGCTTTAACCAGGCCTATCTATTTTCATTGCATTTCAAACAATCTCCAATTTTATTCATAACTCGCATAAGGGAAAACCCCAGCTATATTGCTACATAGCACCAGCTATATTGCTACATAGCACCAACCTATGGTTCACCATAAGATGAGAGAAACATATTATGCACCACAATTCCAGACAGGGAAGCCAGTGCTTCGTTGTAAAATCAAGACTATCCTTGGTTCACCTCTTTAGCCTTTCGTCTGCAATACATTACTGAAACCGGCATTCATCGAAAAGGCCTGCTGTTTTTTCTAGGTGCAAGAACAAAGTTTTAAAGCCAACCAATAAAAGTAACACTCATTTTGAAATGTACAAACACAATAGAAACAAAGAAGTATGACATTTTCTATGTCTTTCCCAAAGGAATATGAGGAAAAAAATCCCAATAGACGTATCCACGTTTACCTGTGATTAAAGGATGTATGCATTCAGAAGAATGTGTGATACTTAAAGCCGCTGCTGAAACTGGTCGTCCTCACACCTGATACATGCACCTGCCTGCTTACGAAGGGAAACCACTGTAGCTCTTAGCGAAAGCTTATCCCTCAGTTTTACTATTGCTTCGTCGAGCCGGATACTAAAGTCTAACAAACTGACAAATTCTGTGCAGTAAACCTTTTGCTTCAGGAAACTCCAAACAAAGAAGCCCATTGGAGTCAGATCTGGCGATGTAGGTTGCCAAGCGGGTTCCTCATGCAGGAAGGTTGGAAGACATCTGTAAATGTTCGTCGAATGCCTTTTCCGACGAACGATGATTTCAGTGATGTATTGCAGACAAAAGGTTAAATTTCTCATGAACTAGAATATCAATATGGTTTATTTTAGGCTCATTCGAAAGTGGATAGAATGAACAAGTTTTTGGTAAATTTGACCGATTGTAACTAGAAGGGTGTTTGCGGAATTGCCGGTTACAGATTTTGGCGACAACTCAATTTTGTACTTCGCCAATGTTTCAGCGCTTGTAGCTCGCCGTTAAATTTAGATATCCTGATGAAAATGTCATCTTATAGGACTTTCTCTGCTCTTTCCAAATATGTACTTATTTTGCATGTAGGTGTTTTAGCAATATCACAATTTTTTTTTTCAAACTTGATGCATTTTCCTTCTTTCCACCATAACTCGGAAATGGTTAGAGATAGGAAGGACAAGGTTGCAATGGTTTTTATGCTCCACATGGGCTCTTCTATCACCCCCTTTCGTTTGGCAGATTCAGTTGAATCACCCTGTATAGGAAATCACTGCCTCTAAATTATATACATGACCAATGAAGTTTTAATGTGTAAAATAAATTATTTCCAGCAACAAAGTCTTTGCTTATAGCAATAGTAACTACACATTTTTCAAATAGCTTATTTTAAAACGCATTGTACTCTACACCTTTTTTTAAGCTAATATTATTTTGCAGTTAAGTTTTGCTACAGTATCTTTGTTTACAAAACTTCAGTGCAATAATAGAACAAACTTATACTATGCTAACCAAAAAACGCTAGCAGTTAGCAATTGGCAAAAATTACGCATGAAACATTGCTAATTTCTATTATAAATTTACTGGCATTAAAAACCTTGTCAATTAAGGCACATCAATTTGTGTATTAAATTTGTTTAATAATTAAATATTAAAAATTTATATTTGTATATCATTCATATATTTATGTATCTATAATAATTGTACATATTAAATAATATTTTTTGTTTGAAGCAAATAAAGACATTATGAAATACATCGTGAACATTTTAATTTACGATAGCAAAATTTAATTTGAGTGTGGCCTGTGTGTTTGTGTGAAAGTATCCTTGTGGCCCACTTGGTACGAAACACTGGACCGACCACCCCTAAAATTTTGGGCATTTCTATCAGGAGATGCTTTACAAAATCCATGATATTTTGAAAATTCAACTCACGATATATGTTCTATTTAACATAAAAAGCCTGTTTTGTACTGTCAGGAAAGTAATTAAGTAGGCTATCCAATCATGCATGTAACTAGGATGGGATGCTAAGGGGCTCTAGCCTTAAGAAAGCAGTTCACATACTGGTTTTCATCTGACATTTTGTGAAACTAAACCAGTAAATTAATCTTATGCCCCATCCCCACAAACTGAACTGAAAGAAAGCTACACTCTTGTTTCCAATGACGTAGAAAAAATCATAGTACTGTTTAAAATAATTTAGTATATGGTAGTTTAGTATAAAATAGTACTATTTAAAAGGCTTCGAGCCGATGCAAAGGTATGCATATTTTATACCGCAAAAATTTTCCACATACGTTACAAACGATCATTTTTATCACTTACATTTCTTCACAAGAATTGATGTGCAGTGAAAAAAATAGTATAAATATTATAAACAAAATTATAGAGTTCTGCAGCTCTACAGCACTAATGGACAAGCAATCATTTAGAAACAATTATGCTTAAAATGAAAGACAATTTTATACAGAATCATTTGTATTTACTGAAGGAATTTTTTTTTTTTTAATGTTGTGCTATCTATTTGCTGATATATAATATTCTTGCTGATAAAGTACACTTGCAAAATATTTTAAAAGTTCATTTAAAAACAATGGTTTTAAAAGTTTGTCCACATTTAAATTGTGGATTGTAACTAGTGACCTAGGAAAGGGAGGATTAAGGAGACTCAAGACCCCAATTGGATAACAAACACAGTATTTTCTCTAAAGCTGCATCTCATAAAATTCCTTAAAGCCACTCGAGCCACCCCCATAACCACTTGACCCCCCATGAGTTTTAAGTTGCTTTCTATGTCTATCAGAGATGAAAGTAAGCAGTTTAAGCCTGAATTTAAGATGGAGGACATATATTTGCAATTGTATATATTGTCATATGGAATGTAGGACAGACGGCAATTGTAAGCTTGTGTGATATAGAATTGGAAATTATAATGGAAAGAATTTAGTGTACAAATAAGGCAAGTGAATGTTATATTTAAATAATAGTCTGTTAACAAATGGTATTTCAACTTTGAAAAATTAAAATCATGAATTTATTAAAAATTTTTAGTATGGGAGAATTCATATTACATAAGCAATATTTTGGCCATTTTATACCCCTCTCCCTCCTAAGCAAAAATTAACATTGGCTAACATAGGAAAATAAGCATGAAAGCAACCTCCCAAAGGTGCTTATGTAATACTTGAAAACTCCCTATGTAATGTTTTATATTAACAATCAACCGAAACATGTGTGTGTGATTTTTTTTTTTATTTAATGTGGGGGAGAGATAGCAATCAATTGGAGATTACATACTGTCTGAAGTCACACTATACCACTGGTTCTGAGAATACAATGCCACCTTCGACAGCCACCGTTCTAAAGAACTTACCTGCAAAACTTACTACCACTATGCCACTGGTTAAAATAATAAAAACTAATCATTATTTCAAAAAACTTCGAACGATTTATAACCACATGAACAGTAATTGAAATGTCACAATATGACCATAACACATCAATTCAGATATAAATAGAATGAACAAAATCATAAAAAGCACTAAAATTTAGAATTATATGTACACTTATGGAGATAATTTAATGCATGTTTCAGGAAGTGGTTAACTTTAGGAAGGAAAATACAGAATAATTAATCCCTTAACACAATACGACTGAAACTTAAAAAATAAAAAGCCAAATAATACTACTAAATTTCCTTTGAATCTTCATATACAGGGTGTCCCTGAATTCATGGCCAAAACGTTAAGGGATTGTAGGGGATATCAAATAAACCATACTGGCCAAAATCCCCATAACAAACAGTTATTTCGAAACGTGTTTTTAAACCTTACGCCAGTGTCGAAATAACTGTTTGTTATGGAATCTCCTGGTGAAACTCTGTATTGTTTCGTTACAAAATCCCTATGTCCACAAAGGACCAGATTTGGTAGCAGAGTGAAAGTATTATTTACATCCACATCATTACTACGTAGGCAATTACATGGACAAAAAAAACTTTTGACGCGTGATATGATTTCCCTAATAATGCAGCAACAGAAACAAAAAAATCAGAAATTCCCTTCCCCCGAGTAGTGTTGCCGTTTAGTCATCAAAGGTGTGGAAAACAATTGGTTTACCATACTGGAGGCAATTGGGAATTGTTAAGCATGTGTAATAGGTGAAGGAGATCAAAAGAAACAACTTTGGTCCAGTAAACCCAATGTCCGAAAATGAGCCGTTCTGGAATTACAGAGATGTTATTATTTGCATCCACATTAGTTAATCATGTAACAAAATTTGAAAAATTTGCCGTTCCGGCCTAGAACCATATTGGAAAAGGTTTCACTACTTACTATAGTCCAAAATAACTTCCCATGGCCAAATTAATGCAATTCGAGAATTTATGACCCGAACGTGAGAGGATGCTAGTTAGTAGGGCTTAATATGAACATTTTCAAGAACCGAAACACCATCCTGGTTTGCTCCAGTACATTTCGAGCCCTTGATGGTAATACATACACATACAGCATCCAACAATACTACAATGTATCTGCAAGGAAATTACATGCTCAAAAACGCAACCGTGTCGATAGGGGGCACAGACAATATGGCAGGGGTTAAAAGCGGTGGTTCAACCACATCGCAGTATTTACGGTGTCGATATTGACAAGATGGAACAGTTTACAAACGCAGAAAAAGCAGATATGCACCTGATGTACGGCGTAGCCAAATGCAATAGTAAACAGGCGCAAATGTTGTACTGCGAGTGATATTCTATGCTTAGTGTGCCCGATCACAAAATGCTTGTGAGACTACACTGCCAGCTATTTGAGACAGGCATCTTCCATGTCAGCCAATGGGATGTCAGACGACCAAGGGTAATCAGAACGCCAGATATGAGTGATAACATCTTGAGTATAATGACAGAGAAAACCTGGCACAAGCACGCGATCGGTCATTCAGAGCCTGAGTGTACAGCAGAATAGTGTCTGACGAGTACTGCATGAAGAAAAATTACACCCTTATCATTTGCAGTCAGTGAAAGCATAATTGGTGCTGATTATTCCTTGTGCTTAGATTTCATGCGGTGGTTCCTACAGCAAAGTGCCGTAAATGTCAATTTCCCCACTCTGGTGGTCTTTATGGATGAATCAACATTCTCACGTGAAGGTATAGTGAATGTGCATAATGTGCATTTGTGGACATCCCATAACACACATGGTACACGTTCAAATCAAAGCCAAACCAGCAACGATTCAGCATCAATGTGTGAACGAGGATCATGCATGACTATTTAATTGGGCCTTACCTACTGCCAAACTGCATCGATGAGCAAACCTATCGTATTTTTTTACAACAGATTTTACCCGAATTGCTGGAGAAGGTTCCTCTCACCATCCATGCCCATACGTGATTCCAGCATGATGGGGCACCTGGACATTTTAGCAGAGACATGCATCAGTATCTGAATGCCACATTTGAGAACTAGTGGACTGGATGCAAGGGGCTCTACCCTGTGACCTCCCAGATCACCTGATCTTTCTTTTCTTGATTTCTTTCTGTGAGGACATTTGAAAAGTATCATGTACAAGATGCCTGTGCTGTCCACAGAAGTTCTAGTAGCTCGACTGGCCTCCACAGACGGCAATGTGCGCAATCGGCTCGATGTTTACAAGAAATTATGACAATCGTTACTCCACCATTGTGCTGGGTGTATCAATGTTTATGGACAGATGTTTGAGCATTTGTTGTAATTATGCACAATAAATGTCATTCTGGAAATCTGTGTGTCTGTCCTTCATTTACGACTCCTCACTGCGTTTCTAAGCATGTAATTTCTTTATGGAAACATAGCATTATTGGATGCTGTATGTACTACCATCCAGGGCTCGAAATGTACTGGAGTAAACCAGGACGGTGTTCCGGTTTGTGAAAATTTTCATTTTAGGCCCCGCTAGCACCCTCTCACGTTTGGGTCATAAATTCTCGAATTGCATTAATTTGGCCATGGGAAGTGGTGGAACCTTTTTCAATATGATTCTAGGCCGGAACGGTAAATTTTCCACATTTTATTAAATGATTAATGTGGATGCAAATAATAACATCCCTATAGTTCCAGAACGACTCATTTTCGAACATTGGTTCACGGGACCAAAGTTGTGCCTTTTTATCTCCTTCACCTATTATGCATGCTTGACAATTCCTAATTGCCTCAAGTATGGTAAAACAATCGTTTTCCATACCTTTGATGACTAAATGGCAACAGTACTCAGTGCCAGAGAAGGGAATTTTTTAATTTTTTTTAATCTGCTGCATTATTAGGTCAATCACTTAAATTATGCGTCAAAAAAATTTTTTTGTTCATGTAATTGCCTACGTAGTCACGATGTGGATATAAACAATAGTTTCACTCTGTAGCCAAAGCGGGTCTTTTGCGGACATAGGGATTTCGGCCAATATGGTTTATCTGATGCCCCCTACAACCACTCAACATGTTGACCATGAATTAAGGGATACTCTGTACATGCATTTCTGAAACCCTATAGAAAACAACACACAGCAGTAGTCCTTGAAGACTTTTGGATAACAAAGCGGTATTAAAATTAATGCATCAGTACCTTTCATAATAACTGCAATTAAAGTCTAATCAATCATCATACAGTTTTCATTTCTTAATGCCTATCATGGTAAGATTAAAAAGAATTACAAAAAAACACTTTTCTGCAAATGTGTATTATAAAAATCTAGATTCTCTACTGGATAATCTTACTTTGAACACCAATGTGCACTCACATAGAACTCTTACTAATAAACTTTCAGATAAAACTCTTTTTAACCAATCTGTGCCCATGTGGCGTCGATTCACATAATTGAAATACTGTAACCCATAAAGAGCCTCTTCATTACCAAATTGATGACAAGGGATGTCTTTTTGAAATGATTTGCGAAAAATTTATGTTATTTTCTCATAGCGAATTTATGTGATATAAAATGTTTAGACCAATCCTTTATATACTGGCGTAACTTTGAAGTTCCCGCACATTTACTGGAATATTTAATGAAAATTACTTACTTTCTATAACTGATGACCTTTAATAAGTGAGTTGTGAGCAGTTAGTTGGAAAGCATTTTTTTTCTTTTAGCACAACCTTAAAACTAATTACATTGAAACATAATCTAACGAAAACAATGAACTCCAGAGAAACACATGTTGCTTAGCTTCTAAGTTATTAGTAACGAAATGGAATAACTTCTAAATTATCATGGCTTTCCCAAAAATTAAGTACACATTACAGAATTAATTATGTACATACTTTTTCATATTAGTCTCATATAAAATACTTATTTATAAGTAGAGACACTTTATAAATTGAGAGAAAGTTTTAGATATTTTTCAGAATAAAGTTTTCAAAATTTTCAAATAAAGAATTTGTATACATATTTTAGGAGGTGGGACTTAATGATTTGGTTTGTAAGAGTTTTTTAACAAGTTCTGTTATGATAGACTAGCCTAAAAAAGATTTCAGCAGTCTATACAGCTACATTTTAATTGCAATTAGAGCAAATGGTATTGATTTGTCGCCATTTTTAAAGACATTTTAATAAGTTAGAATTCAAGGAATACCGCTATGTGGTTTTCTTTTAAGGTTACAAGACATCCTATATATCTCTGTAAGTAGAATAAAATGTAGCCTTTCAAACTGGATTAGGTCTGGCACTTCATTGTAAACATTCGCAGAGAAAATGTGTGATGTTCCAGAGAAGTCATCTGTTGCCAAGAGGATGATCATGCATATAAGTTTAAAATATACAATAAAAATTGATTTGCGACTGTGATACATTACAATAGGCAAATTGCTACTTAATACAGACATAGGTAGATGATGCAAAATCATAGTATTCAAATTTTGGACCCCATGACATAACTTTCACTACTGGGTTCCAGCTAGTTAAAGATAACTCGAAGTTTAAATAAACATCCATGATAAAATGTGATATAAAAGCTTAAATCATGGTAGTTTTAAACAGAGATGATCAAATATTTTACTCAAAAGCACTAGCATCCAAACCATAACGGAAACGAACCCAACAGATTTTGACAAGTTAGGAGAAAAGATCAATGTTACTCAACAATTAATGCATCTTTAAACTAAATATCTCAGTTGGTAAAGTGGAATAGATGAATAACTTGTCTCAACTACAACCTACATTTTTAGTGGTTGCAGAAAGCACATTTTTGAGAAGAGAGGTGTCATCATATTAATGTCTTGGAAAGGAAGGAAGGAATATATGAAAATATGTTCCTTCCTTCTGTCTACATCCCACTTTGCCCTAATAATCGAAGGATTTATTTCCTTGTGTGTCCATCAACCTGCTATAAAGATCCTTAAACAATGAACTGATAATGCTTCAAGAAGTTAAATTTTAACCTGACACCAGATTTCAAATGCAGTCAAAATTTCTAAAGCGAAAGAGAGAAAAAAATTGAGTTTTACATTTTACATTGGGGCAATCAAGTTTTTCAAGGAATCCAAATCTCTTAGGGCCTAAGGAACCGAGCCCTGAACTGTGATGAGCAATTAGTTGGTAAGCACTTTTTTTTTTGGAATCGAATCTGGGACAACTTCACATTAGGCAAACACATTACCACTGAATGACCGTGGGCCCAGAAAAAGTGTATGTAGTGGGACACACATGCACAATAGCATTTAAGTGTGGGGTAGAATAATCTTCAACGATTTTACTTCCTGTAACAGTAAAAAATACAGGCAGGTTTTAGTCTTATATGTAACTATAAAAACACTGTAAATGCAGATTTTCTGTTTATGAACCTGTGTTCAACAATCCATAATGTGGCATCTGAAAACAAAATATCCAAAAACAGACCAACATGCATGGACATCAGATCTATTCCATTGAAGACATAGAAAACCTTGAGAAAGTGGCCTTGAAAGTCTACACACACACCCTCCACTTTAAACCCCACAAACCTAATATAGATATTTTACAAAACCGGGAGTTGTGTCCACAATTTCTGAATACTCTGGTTTCCAACATGAAACGTTATTATCGGAGATGATCATGCATCATACTGATTTGGTAGTTTAAACTGAATCTGTAGTTTCTTAACAGAGTATGCTTAATCACGCATCTCTAGACTATTTCACAAATTTGATCATTCTAGGTAAGATTAAAATTTTACACTCCATTTCTATAACATACTGAACTTACGTGCAAATCCTTATTTACACTAACTGTAATACTTAAAATTATATGAATATATTTTGTGCACTTGTCATCTTATTTTTATCCACAACTGTAATAAAAAAAAATATGTCTGGCCTTTAAAATTTAAAGGATATCATATAAAGCATAAAGTTTGTGATTATTACAAAATTTAGTAACTTACTTCTAACAATCCTTCTTGCACAAACAAGAGAAGCAGCAGCGCAAAATAATTATCCATTAAATTTGTTCTGCAAAAATTATACATAAATACATACATTGAACATAGAGTCAACCAAAAGTCCATATAAATTTTAAAAATACATAAAAAAGGAAAAAATCATTGCATTCAAGAACATCTGCATGATAAATATTGTCTGGATATAGTTTTTTTTATACCGAATAAAAAAATTATACTGTAGTTCAAACTCACCAATAGGTGATGCTATAGACATTTGAAGGATAATGAAAATGACACTTATGTTTAATTTATGTATTACACCAGCAAATATTTGACATTACTTTTCACCACAAGATATGGCAATTCAAGCAAGTGACAACATTCATAACTATAGAGCGCAACGTATCTGAACAGATGAAACTCGCCTCACACAAATGGTCTCTTTCGTTTCTGATAATGTTAAAGGGTCTGATTGATAAAATTAGAACTTTAAATACTCCACAATCAGAAATCAGCTGGTGTCAAATCTGGAGGTCAGGAAGGCTTTAGGATCTTACCGTGTCTATTGATATGCCGATTTCCAAAGGTGATGATCAGTTGATCGGAAATGTTTTTACTAGAATTGTGATATGAAGTGATGCTCCATTCTGATAGTAGTGCCGTTCTACAATAGGCATCATATTTTGTTCTTGCAAAGACTTATTCAACAAGTATGCAAAATGGAGCACTAGCTCACATATCTAGTAGAAACATTTCTAATCGTCTTTGGTGAAAACAGATCCCTCTATTGGCACTGCAAGATCCTATGGCTCCCTCGGTCCCCAGTTTTGACACCAACTGATTTCTGATTGTGGGTTATTTAAAGCCTCTACTTTATCACTCAGGACCTTCGACATTGTCAGAAATGAAAGAGGCCATTCAGTGTGAGATGAGTTCCAACCATCTGGATATGTTGCATTCTATAGTTACGGATGTTGTCATTTGCCTGAATTGTGTCATACCTCATGGTAGAGATCATGTTGAACGTTTGCTAGTGTAATACACAAATTGAACACATAGTAGTCGTTTTTATTGTCTTTTGAATGTTTAAAGACAAAAAAAACGAATGTTTCAAAACACACCAAAAGGTGTGTTTTGAAGTTAAATTCTTTATTCTATCAACAAAAACAAAAAGAGGAAAAAAGTCAAAATAATATTTGTTGTGGAAACGCCACTTAAATGCAATGATTTTTGCTGTTTTTATGAATTTTTAAAGATTTTACAAGCTTTTGGTTCACCCTGTATACATATACACTACTTTATAAAAAAATGCAATGCTATGAAAATTTTGCTGTAGAGGTATGTAAATGAAAAGGTATATGTCAATAAACAAGTTTGGCCAATGATCACTGTTTCAAATTGATCACATGATCAGTAAGCTACATAAAAGGGGAAACACTATGTTAAACTTTTGAGAATTTTTCAAGTTCATGAAAAATGATTGATTGTGCTGTTATTTGTACGAAGATAAAGCTTATTGAGCGAAAATGCCATTACGGCAGAAACTAGACAGAATGCATCAATCATAAATTGAATTTAGAGACGACAGTCTAAACAAGAAAATGTGAGTCATTTTAGTGGGACTGAAACATGTGGATAAACGTCATAAGAGACCGATGCATACGTCATGCCATAGTAACCCCAAAATCCACAACTGGCAACATTTTGCGGGGTGTAGAGGGAGTATTAGATGGTATAATGTAGATGAAGGTAATTTATCATACATTAGCTTAGACAATTGCTTGCAGGCAAGTTATCTTTTTTGCAACAACTTCCCCTGACACCCAACCATCACTATGCGTATTTGCAGCGATGTAACATTGGAAGTATCTGGTGTGATGAATCTTGATTTAGTCTGAGTAATGACGACCACTGACAGTCTAGAGATGACGTAACAATCAGGCTGATCTTTGTCATTCTTTAGCGCCACAAAACTCAATGTGGAGTCATGGTTTGGAGTACTATCAATAATGACAGTCTGTCATCTCTAGTATGCATAACAGGCACATTAACAAGACAGCAATATGCTGATGAAATGCTGCAGGCTGCAACATTACCTTATCTTCAGGACATAAAAGGTGGCGGCAGAATCTGATTCCCTGACATTCACAATTTCCAGAAAAAATGTCTAAAATTTCCCTTATTTTTCTGTGATTGCTCTTCACAACTGAATAATTAAAACTAACAAAATTAAATTTTTCTTAATTGTAATTATACATTTTTATTTGCGATTCCATTTTTTACAAATATATAAACTGTGTTTATGCTAATCATCTTTACAACTATTTACACATGTTATACATTAACACGTTAAACGCCACACCGGTTCACAGGGACTGGCGGCAGACTTTTTGTTCTTGTTATCGCCGCTCGCGTGTCGGTCCTTGTGAAACTGAACATTTAATTTAGACGACATCGGTTTTTGTTTCCCACAAGCCGGGCTACGTTACCTGACATCTGTTTATACTCTGGCTGAACCGTGCCTGCTTGACGGCTAACTGTGGCATGAACGGAACAGGACGTAAAACCGGCATGGCGTTTAACGTGTCAGTTGACATTTATACATGTGTGGCTCCTGAGTAAGTGTAAAGCATAACCAACTTGGGACGCAACAAACAAACCAGCAAGATCAAAAGCTCCAAACCACTGTTTTAAATTCTTTATTCATTTTTCATGCTTTTTCCACATAATCTTTTTTTGGGTTGAGGAACTAATTTTTTCTACAGAATCCTATTCCCCATTCTTTGAATAATACGTGCAAAATTTTGATAATATTCCATGCATTAGTTTGGAATACAGCAAGTTCTGAATAGGGAAACTTTAATTATAACCACTCTGTATATGCATGCAACACACATAAAATAATATTCAGCTTTGAATTCAATTGAAATTTAACCAATGTATTATATTACCACGTGAATTTAAGCATAAAAAGCTAAATAAGGAACAACATAATATAAAGAAACTCATACCAACAATTATTTCCAAATTAAGTTTGATTTAAAGACGCTCAAAAATGGTCTATGATTGTTTACTTCATTTTGCAGTATTTGCGTTCATTAGCAGGTTTCGATAAACATTGAACCAGCTATTGTCTATCTGTCGACAATAAAAAGGGTAAGATAAAAGTTTTCCATGAAAATAGCAATGATAGCCATTGAATTGCTATGGACCCTTATAAAAATGGTCTATAGAGTTTCAGTGACAGATCTATAGAATGGTATTTCTATAGAATTCTATAGAGGAATGTATAGAACGCAAATGACCATAATTTATAAAAAAAAATATTTCTATACAATTCTATAGAGGAATGTATAGAATGCAAATGACCACATTTTATAGAAAAATATTTCTATAGGACATGTGTATAGAATGCAGATGACCATATTCTACAGAAAAATATTTCTATAGAATTCTACAGGACACATGTATAGAATGCAATCTATAGAAAGTATTTCTATACCATTGTGTTGTTGGTGGGCTACAGGTTGAAGACCCCTGCTCTACAGCACATTCTATAGCAGTTTCTATAGACCCTCTACAGCAATTTCTATAGGTTATTCTATAGCAGTTTCTATAGGTTATTCTACAGCAGTTTCTATAGGTTATTCTACAGCAGTTTCTATAGGTTATTCTACAGCAATTTCTATAGGTTATTCTACAGCAATTTCTATAGGTTATTCTACAGCAATTTCTATAGGTTATTCTACAGCAATTTCTATAGGTTATTCTACAGCAATTTCTATAGGACATTCTATAGAATATGGTCTATAAAAAATGGGTCATAATTCTATAGGACTCTAGAAAATTTTCTATAGATTTTTTATAGAATTCTACAAGAAATTTTCATAAGGGGAAACATACATTTAGAATTACATATTGAGAATCAGGTACATATTACATTATGCATTAAGAACTGAGTAGATATTGACATAGATTGGTCCGCTAATAATGTACTAGGGGCTGTGCACATATTGAATTATGTACTAGGCTCTGATGATATATTGCATAATATACCAGATATATTGAATTAGGCACTAGGGATCGTTCCCATATTACTATGGGCTGTTCACATATGAAATTATGTATTAAGGACCATTCACATATTCCATTCTGTACATATTGAATTAAGTATTGGGGACCATTCACCATTCTGTATTCAGAGGATGTACGTGAGGGCACTTGAAATGTTGCATGTCAAGGCTATATCAGGGAGCCCCATCCTTTTTATGGGATGCTACGACTACGATATTCCACATTCAGAGAGTGTATGTGAGAGCACATGAAATGTCACATGTCAGAACCATAGCAGGGGGAGGGGGCTGAGCTGTAATCAACTATCATAATATAAATTTGAATAATTACATAATCATAATCTCAAATTTGATATTTACGTAACTGAAATCTAAATTTTGAAACTTGGGCAATCATAATCTCACCTTGAGTAACTGTAATCATATAAAATGATTACAATCGTTCCAAGTATGCTCTTGATCCCCTCTCCCGGTAAATACACAGATACACATTACATTATGTACTGGGGGCTGTCACATATTGTATTTTGTACTAGGCATATTGAATTAGACACTAGGGATCGCTCCCGTATTGCATAATGTACTGCAGGCTGTCAACATATTGCATTTTGTACTATATATATATATATATATATATTGCATTATGTATTGGGGACCATTTACATATTGCATTTTGTACTATATGCATTGATTCAGGTAAAGGGCACCATTCACATATTACATAGTGTACCACAGGATGTTAACACATTGGGTTATGTATTAGGAGATGTTCACATATTGCACGATGTACTAGAGGCCATTCATAGAGTGAATTGTGTATTTGGACTCACTCGCGTATTGAATATTGTATATATTATGCACATTGAATTAAGTACTGGGGATCATTTACATATTGAATTATACACTAGGTTTGTATTATTCACATACTGCATAATATATTAGGGGCTGTGTTCACACACTGCATAATGTACTTTGAGTTGTTTACATTAAATTACATACTAAGGACCATTCACATACTGTGTTTTTTACTAGTAACAATATGTTTGTCACATTACATATTTAGAATTGTATGTGTTTTTAATAATGCATATTATACACTTTAGATACATGCATTATATCATTTTACGTGTATACATTTACACATAGATGTACTGCATGTTTGCAGGCATTCACACATGTATGCAATACATCACATTTACATGCATACTTGCATGTACACATGCATTATAGAATGTGTATATGCATGCATGAAAATGTAATATATGTTTACATGCATATACACATGCATTACATTACATTTGCATACGTATATCTCCACAGGATACTGTCTATAAGGAATACAGGGGACCATATTATATATACTTCTATGTAACTGATGAATTGGAAACCCATTAATTTTAAACATTAACCTTAGTCAATTTTAAAACTTGCTTCTTGTTTAACTTTTATTGCAAAATACATAGCATATTAAATTGATAGTCAACAGTATAAATCATTGCCTCAAAAAAGCCTTTGTGAACTCCTTACTACATATTTTGAAAAGGATGAAAGTTCTTAAAAATTCTTCAGTTTCAAAAGTTGGAGTTGATTTCATCGTGTTCACCTCGGTTAAAAAGGTTATTTCAATTACTTTTTTTTTTTTTTGTTACTTAGAATTTTCTAAATTCCGTTTAATAGGTCTAGCCAACTTATTCTTGTTAAATCTGGGGGACTGCAAATTATTTTGTTTGCTCAAAAGGATTAAACTGTATTAAGCTTACTCATTACATTACTATATGTGCATACATGTGCCGTATGTATAGCTTGCATGCACGCATTGAAAGCCAAATAAGTTTACAATATATCCATACTAGTTTTAAAAAAGACAGTTTATACAAACTATCCTTTTTAACGAAACTTTTGGTGCAACTTCAAAATGGTCATAATAAAAAGGGATAAGAAACACTAACTTCCTGTAACACTATATTATTCTACATATAAAAAAATTGCATTACCGAATATTAAAATATGATTTATAAAAAGGAAAGTATCAGTATCTAACAGGGAAACAAACCTATTCTTTGATAAGTACGGCAAAACTGAATTTCCCTCTGCAACTATATAGCCTTCAAAAAGTTCCCATGAACTAAGAACAGTAGATGGATCTAAAACAAGGGAAAAAAGAGTTACCAATTAGAAACCACAATCTTATATATAAGATACGTGAAAGTACTGATTCTTCAATGACCTATTCATACATATTACACATATGAAAAAACGTTTTGGTGTATACTTATAGTTACAGTCATGCTTGTAATTTTACTTCATATATGCATAAAGCCCTCTGTGTGTTTATTTGTGCATGTAAATGAATATTATTAGCATAACTCAAAATTAACCAAAAAGATCAAGTAATTTTAAGAAAGGTGTGAAGGAAATAATTGCTTTGGTTAAGTGTGTACACATCCAGTTTTGTGTGAAAGAAGCAAATGAGACACTTGGAATACTTAATCAGGCTGATGGTAATCAAGCATTAAATCACATGTAGTGCTTTGAGTGCACTCGTGTTTCAAGGGAAGTCAAATGCCAGTTCAAGATGAGCACTTTGGATACTGAGAATCAAAACAAGATCTAAAAATATGGAAAATCTTCAACAAATTGTTTATGGAAACCAGTGTCTCTCAAGCTTAAGTCACTTATAAGTATTCCTTTATTTATCACTGATCACCTGGGGAGAGGGGGGGATTTCTTCTCCCTCCATTGAAATAATTTATTACCTGAAATTAAGGTTGCCAACTATGGTTAATATTAGGCCCGACTTAGCCACCATCATACCGATCTCCCCACCCACCCACTCCGCCTCTCCCAAGGAAAGACATAACTAAAGTAACTCTCGATTTATTGACAGGCTTATATAAGAGCTCCGGCAGAAAAGATTTATTCATCCCTTGGAATATAATTTGCAGTTAATTTTAACTCCTTTTGTGGAAAATTTTACGCTTTCTTTTTTAAAAAAAGGGCATCAGCTTTTGGCAGAAAATCTCTAAAATATCCGACCATGTTCTTAAAACATGGGTTGGTTGCCAAACCCACCTGAAACAAAATAATTTTTAGACTAATGCTATTTGATGAAAAGAGTGTCAGCTACGATCTTATTTTGTCAAATTTACAATGAAAATGACATCATTAATTTAAATAATAATAATAAGCAATGTAGACAGCACGGGTGTATTCAGAGGATTCAAATCTTTCACAAAATGCCGTAAAGTAACGTTTATAACAAGTAATATTAATGAGAAATTCTTAAAATCTCACTATAACCTATATAAATTCTAGCTACTCTGGAATTTTCTAATTCATTTTCTTTTTTCTGAAATTTGGTGACGATTCCTGCGGACTACTTGATAAGCCACTGGGGACCACACTTTGAGGAACACTGATATAGACTATTATTAAACCATGCATGAAATCTGAGATATTCAGATCAGTTATGTAGCAGGTCAGGTAATCCTCATGGGTGCAAATAATAGTAAATGGTATAACCATAGTTGCCTTTTGAATCATTACAATGCACCTGCTCTCATCTCTGAGAAAGGTCCAGTATTTGATTGACAACAACATGAAGTACAAACCATGTTTTCTGTAAAGTTTTCTCCAATGGATTGGTTGCTAATTGTCTGAGCTTTAGATATAACTTAATATAGATACTTTACTTAATTTTGCTAATAATCGAGTGAAACACAGAACAGCACTAATGATTGGTTACAAAAGCATGTGCAATATATTAGATATACACATCATGCTGTCGATTGGCACATTGACTCATTAAGTTGGCAAGCAGTATCCCCTAGCGGCAATGCCAGATTTAGGGTATGAGGCACCCTGGGCACAATGATTTTTGGCACCCCCTTCCATTGCCATAACTAGGGGCAAACCCCCCTAGAAAATTTCTGCTAAGCATTAAGGTATAGGGTTTAGTCCTCCTAGAAAATGAGTTAGCCCCCTAGATTTTGAAAATATAGTTACACCTATGCTCCCCCTCCCTCTCTACTGACTTAGACTCCGTTAGACTTTTTTTTCAGAATTTCAAATGAATACAAAAGGCATGAAAGGGTACTATCTCAGGGAGTGCAAATCGACACGATTTTACAGTCGACGGATTGTAATTGAAAGAAAAACAAAGGTTGCCGTTTTCTGCATCCCTAAAAATTTGTTGCCCTATCTACTTGCCCAACGTGCCCATTTATAAATACAGACCTGCCTTAGGATCGTAGGAGTGGTCCCTACTAGCATCTATTTATGGGCACTGATGAAATAGGTGCCCCTAGGCTTTAACAACTTTTTCTATATTATGGTAACTACACTTTGCACCTCCCCACCCCAGCAGTGCACCATCAGGGTTCATACTCCATTGCAAGAAAAAAAAATGACCTTTTAAGGACCTATCGCAATAAAAAATTAAAGCTGTTTCCTGAAAGGGAAAACTTATGTGCAGTTTTTAGCAGATGTTTATTGACAATTTTAACATGTGCATTAAAAATAATTACTGATGTAAAGTAAAAATCACATAATAAAAATTACTATCGTAAAAACAGTAATCATTACTAAAAAATCACATTTTCTTACAAAGACACATATGAAACGTAAGGTAAAATGGTAAAAATCTGTTGTTTTTTCAAAATTGAGTCAGTGCCATGAACAGAAAGCTTTATGTTCATTTTTTCTTGTCATAAACAGTGTAAGTCTTAACTTTATTAGTTCTCTGCCAAAACACAATTTTCAAGGGGATAACTGCATACATCTCCATGGCAGTCAATTATTTCAACAACAGATATATCTCAAAACTAAGGTTTTTGACTTATACCACTTTACCTCTCAATGACTATATATATATATCAGGGCTGTATCGTGGATCCGGGCCACCGATACGGCCCTGACCTACATTTCACTTGTCCACCTGTACACTCTGTGAATATGGAATATCGTAGTTGTAGCTCCAACAGAAGCCTAGAAAAAGGATGGTGGCTTCAGCCCCACTCTATACAGCCCTGACATGTGACATTTCAAGTGCCCTCACATACACTCTCTGAATATGGAATATCGTAGTCATAGCTCCAATAGTAGCCTAGAAAAAGGATGGAGGCTCCGAGAATCTTGATACGGCCCTGACATGCAACATTTCAAATGCCCTCACGTACACACTCCGAATATGGAATATTGTAATCGTAGCTCAAATAGCCTGGAAAAAGGATTGGGGGACTCCGGACCCCTTTTCCGATACATCCTTGGCTGCTTGGTGGTGACTTCAAACTAAGACCACGAATTATGAATGATGATAGCGAACCAAGATCGTGAACTGTGAACGAAAACCACGATGACCACATGAACGAAAACCATGCGAACAAAAACCATGCGAACAAAAACCACATGAACGATGATGACGAACTACGAACAAAGAATGGTGACCGCGAATTAAGATCACGAACGACGAACTAGATCCAGGGGTGATTGTAAGTCCAAACCAGATTCCCTGAACATACCAGAAAATTCCCTGAAAAGTTACGTAATATTTTTGATAAAAACAATGATTTCTAAAAGAATATAAAAAAAATTACATGAAAAAATGAAGTTCTTGCAATTTTTAAAAAGAAATCCCTGAAGAGGCAAGTTGAAATTCCCGGAATATAATCACCCCTGTAGATAGCGAACTGTGAATGATGATCACGAACGATGACGAAGAACGGTAGTTCAACAAAAAAAAAAAGAAAAACGAATCTGAACGAACGGGTCATTTTTGTGAATAGTTCAAAAAGACCCGTTCGGTCACGAACGACCCACCTCTACCCCAAAGGGCTTTCGGGAGAAATCGTCTTGAGAAGAAAAAGGCAAAATGAGTATTTTTCTTCAGAGATCGTCGTAAATATAAGCACTTTTTAAGGACTGGAAATGATAGAAAAAAAATAATGATAGTAATAAAAAATCAGCACTTTTTACGGGCCTTAGAAACCAAAATAAAAAATCAGCACATTCTAAGGTTTTTAAGCACCGTACGAACCCTGTATATATATATTTCATAGTTATGTGTTAACAAAAGTTTTATTCTGCACATACAGGGCTGTCGAGGTAAATCCAGAAATTATTTATAAATCACCCTCTAGTGGCCACTGTGTGTAAACCTGAAGTTATACTGTCAGGAATCGCTGTGGTGTAACATGTTGCAATCTGCTTAAACATGAGCCGGGAACAGGACAGAAGAGTGGTGATATTGTAGTCTCTTCATGTCGGAAAATCACCAAAGGAGATAAGTGGTTTTGGTGTGAAAAATAAAAAGTTTATGAAGTTAGTAAAAACTTTTGAGAATGCCGACAATCCAGAAAATGATTCCTCTGAGCGGGTAAGCCACAGCAAATGATCCTACCAGAAAAAAACAGCAGATTTTATTGATAAACTGAAAGAGAAGATCAACGGAGATCCTGCATGCAGATTGAGCGAGTTGACGAAAGATATGGGCATAGCACGGTCAACTATCAGTTTAGCGGTGCAAGAGGACCTTGGCTACAAATCCCTTGTTCGCCGGAACCGGCAATTGTTGACAGACAGAAACAAAGCTGATTGAAAACTGAAGTATCAAGCATTGTTAAATAACATCAAGCACAACAGCACTGGATATATGAGGTTCTTTTCAGATGAAAAAAAAAATTATTCACGACAGAAAAGTGAATCAGCAAAATGACAAGTGGATATGTTAAGATGATTCAGAAATGCCCACCGTCATGCATAAAAAAAATTCCCACCTCTGTTTAGGTTTTTGGAGTTGTAAGCAGTGAAGGGAATGTTATGCCGGCCCATTTCTCTAATACAGGGGTGGAGAACCTTTACATGTTGGAAGGCTGCATTAAATTAGCTGTTAATATTAGAAGGCCGCATTAAGTTAGCTGTAATGTACAAAGGCTGCATGTATTTTGTGGCAGTTGATCAAGGAGGATGCTTTCGTTAAATGTTCTTCTACTCTTTTATACTTGGATTCATTTTAAGATCATAATGAAAATTAAAAAGACAAACAGAATTATATGAATAAAAATACAAGGATTTTTCTAAATAAATGTAATTCGGTCAAAAGGCCGCACCTAAGGGCCTTGAAGGCTACATGTGGCTTTCAGGCCACAGGTTTCCCACTCCCGGTGTAATAATTCACTCTTCTCCCTGACCTGTGTACAACATGCATGATCTTGTGATAGTATACTGTTCAAAGTATGCGTGGACATATTTCATTCATTTAAGTTCATAAATACCTTCCAAAGTGATGGTGTCATCAGTAGTAGATATAAATAAGGAAAGAGAATGTGTTAGGCATGATACTTTAAAAGTTCTGGACTCAATGAATACAGTCAAGGAACTTGCTGTATATAAGAGACAAGTGATGGCAGCCTACCAATTGTGTCTGCTATGTGCTCTGGTTTGGAGAAAATGAGCGTTCCTGAAACATTGAATAATACACCTACCAATAAAAACATAATACCACAGCAAGGGTTACATTCGACAAAAAAGTGTGAAAAACTATCACTAAACCACCCATGACAGAAAAAAACATTGCTCTATCACCATTTTCTTGAATGTCTAAAGAAGAAATAGAATGGGAAGAAAACTCTAAATCTTTCATCTTGTTAGTTTCTTTAGAAGTTGAAGCAGAAAAAGTACTTAAAAAGATAAAATGGCAGAGATTGGTAATGAAAGTTAGTTGGCTTCAATTTTATAATCAAGACCCCATGGATTCCCAAAATCAAACATAGCAGACTGCACTTTTCCACCCAGAACACTGAAGATATGTTGGTTTTTAATAAAATTCGATGAAATACCACCAGAGCGTGGTATCGTTTTCTCATTCCTCCCATTAGAGATATGACGGTCGGCAGAAAATGTTGTACACTCGTCATGAAACCAACCATGTAAAGCCTATAAAATCCAAAAAACACCACATGAGGCAGCACTGTCACCAAATTGAATCCCCCACGATCAGTAGAATCAAACATTGCAGATCAACTTCTGAAGATAGCTGTAGGATTTTTTAACGAAGTTTAATGAACAGCATTAAGATGAACACTATCATCTCTTCTGTACCTCCTGTTTGTGAGTTCTGCCTTTGTTCTCCAACCCTCCTCCATGCCAATTGGTGATTCAATTCAAAACGAAGCAAGCAAGATCCACAACAAATAGCCAACCAACAATTGTTTTACTTTTAGTGTAATAGGACATCCTCACCTCTATACACTAGGATGAGAAGGCATGCCCGGATTTATGGATACACAAGTTGTGGAAGTGACCATTGCACCAAATTTTTAAATCTCACTAAAATTTCACTCACTATTATGCAATATACATAGATGATGTCAAATAGGAAACTTCCTAATTTGAGAGAAGGGGAAAAATTAAGGAAATTAATTTTTAACACTGAATTGACAAAAACTTTTATAAGCCTTAAATTAAAGCTTTAAATTGTTTGTGGTTTTACGGCTCAAAGACTACAATGGTCATGCTGCGCCGGGACCTACTGTTTTCCGAGGAATCCGAACCTCTGGACCTACAATTTTCTGAGGAATCCGAACCTCTTAAGGCCTGGGGAACCAAACCCCAGACTACAGTGAGCAGTGCGATCTTTATGAGATCTCTGAGTAAGCATTCTTTGTACCGTTGGGAGTCGAACCCGAGTTAGCAGTGCACTAGACGAACGTGTTACTACACTGCGCCATCGAGGGCTAAAGCTTTAAAGGCTGTAGAAATTTTTTACCTGAATAGGTAAGTAGTTGTTGTTCCTGTTACACATCAGCAACTGGTAGTAGAGGAAAGGGGGGGGGGCAGAAAATGAAAAATCAGTTAATGGTATTTTAGACTGTTTTACAATGCAAAGACATGCTATGCCGGAACCTGCAGTTTTCAGAGGAATCTGAACTTGTATTTCCTAGGAAGCTGAACTACAGACCACAGTGGGCAGAAAATTGCGTGCATTCTATGGTATGATTATGTTTAGTTTGTTTGTGGTTTTTACGGCTCAAGGACTACAGTGGTCATGTTTACTACTGTTTTAAAAGGAATTCAAACCCTGGACCTACAGTTTTCCGAGGAATCCGAACCTCTTGAGGCTTAGGGAACCAAACCCCGGACCACAGTGAGCAGTGCGATCTTTATGAGATCTCTGAGTAAGCGTTCTTTCACAACTGGGAGTCGAACCCGGATTAAAGTCGCACTAGACAAAAGTGTATGGTACCATTAGAATCAGAACTCTTATTAATAGCACAATAGATGAATGCACTACAACACCACTACCATAGGACTTATAGTTTAGATTATCTGAAATTGGAAGAGAAAATTTTTAACTGCACATAGTACATAAAGTTTTTAAAAAAATTAAAAATTAGATTGCTACCACTCAGAGTGTAATATTAAAACAACAAATTGTATTGTGATAAATAATACATCTTTTTTTACTTATACAAACCTACTGATTTTAACTATATTTAGAAATAAAAATTATAATGAATTCCCACTCACCGGCAGATAAAATAGCAATGGAAAAATCATCAGTCCACTCTGGCAATGGCAAATCAAAAACTTCAAACATTAAGTCAACAATATTTTTCTGAAATATATTCACACATATTAAAGTATCAAGGTGCTACAAAAACAGAAAATCGACTGCATCGATCAATCTTTTTCAAAAAATATGATGCTTAAAATATTCAACTAGCTCATGTGTCATGACGCCCCATTCTACATTTTAGATTTAGTTAACCTTGATTTTTTTACATCTCTAACAAAAGATTGTTATTAGAATCACATAATACAGCTGGGGTACAATTGCTTTTCACAATATAACGTTTACATGCATGTTCATTATGTAAAACATCTGATGGAGATGTTTTTATTTTGCTTGCATTTTACAGCACAAAGACAACTAGAAGTCATGCTGTGCAAGGACATAGAGTTTTCGTGGAAATCCAAACCCTGGACTACTGTGGGTGGAAAGAATGGCACACATTCTATGTTAAAACTAAATTCAAACCCGGAATAAAGGCACAACATATGAATGAGTTATCTTTATGTAACACCAGTGTAGGTGCAATTTTCTTTTTGGCTGAAATCATAAATGCAAAATTTCTAGTAAGAAATTAAGGGCTATGAGCTTATAAGATTATAACTCATCCTATAAATAGGTTGATGGTCTCTATCATACTACCTTGCATCTAAGTGGGTCTTATGGTCTTTCATTCTCCCTTGTTTTGATTCACGAACTCTACTCTATCATTACATATATTTGGTAGTTCAATTCTCATAATTACTATCATAACCTTCAAGGACAACAAAATATGAAAACGTAACTAATAATAAACTATGCATTAAAAGCTTTGCTTGTATTTTTACAGCACAAAGACAACGGTCATGCTGCACCTGGACTTACACTTTTCCGAGGAATCCGAACGTCTTAAGGCTTATGGAAGCAACCTCCAGACTATAAGTAGTTATACAGTAGGCATTCTTTATTGGTATAGTTGGGAGTCGAACCGGGGTTAACAGAAAGCTAGATGAACACATTATCACTGCACCACCATAGGGCCACTAAATTAAATGCAATACAGTTTATATTTGTATTTCACACTGCAATGATAGCTAAGATCATACTGCACCAGGACCTGTAGTTTTCCAAGGAATGTAAACCCCTGTACCCTAGAGGAACAAACCCCAGACTGCAGTGGACAGGAAAACCAATTGTGTTCTATAGTATCATTGGAATCAAACCCAGATAACAGAATGATAAACATGCTACCTCTATGCCACCATGGAGTTCTGAAATAATTAGTTTCCTCAAGTAAGGCTGAAGCTCACAATCTTGGTTAAGTTTATTTTGTGCTATATAAAATAAGCATATATATGGTGAATAGAATATCAATGATTTTTTTTTCCACATGCAAAAATGTCTTAGTAAAAGTAATTCTGGTTTAAAAATAATAAAAATAGTACTCAAAATTATATGAATATGTTAGGACCCCTACACGGCGATGAGCTTGGAACCAATGAAAATATTCACTAAATGTGGTTGCTCAATAAATCCATTCCAGAATTTAAAATTCCAGACTCTAAAAACGAAGTCTATACATGTAACATATGTAAATGCAACATGCAATATGATAATATTCACCTTTGAGTTTGTTTAAAATTTACGGAATGTATATTACCAATTTAATTTCATTACAATAAGCTAAAATAAAAAAATAGCAACCATTATCAAAAAAATAAATGGGCTTTATTTTGAGATGTTCAAGAAATGACAAGTAGTTGTTTGCAATATTTTGCAGTGTTTATGTTGATTTAATTTTCATCATAAAATACTCAGCACATTAAATAATCAATATACTCAATCCATTACCTCAAAAAGTGTTTTCAAACTTTTATGTATTATAAATGGGATAAGAATTCTCAAATTCCAAGTGTGAAAAAGTTTTTTGTTTGTGAGTTTTATGGTGCAAGGACAACAAAGGTCATATTGTTCTGGGAACTACAATTTTCCAAGGAATCCAAACTTTTTAAATCCTACTGTCCGTTCACAAAACACGAATCTGGTGGAACAGAAATAACAGGAGATGACGACATGAGCGGCCTAGCCACTTACAGCGAAGTAAGACTCCAATTTCAGAACTTGGTTTTGGTGACCATTTGTTAGCATCAACAATTAGTATATATTTAATTTGTGAACACAAATATTCAATGCTACTTTATCAACCTAAAAATGTTTAATTTGTTTATACAATTTTTCATCCTTTTGATTATTTAATAAAATATAAGCAAAAGCCTACAGATTAAGATATAATAAATCCAAATTAATCTAATATTTGTTGTTTTCATCAGTAAACGTCTAAAAATTACTTTGAAAGTTGAAATTTTTGCATAATAATCTCAATATATGCCAACATACTCAAAAACTATTTTGTTCCTTCAAACATAAAATTAAACAAAATTTTCTTTGTTGCCAAACAGTCGTCAAAATTGAATGTAGAATTTCGAGTCCTGTAAGCAGCTAGCCAGTTTGTGACATCAACACCTGTTATTTCTAACTTTTCCACTGGACTTCTTTTTGCAAACGGACAGTAGGTAACCAACTCTTAGTTTACAGTAAGCAGTCAGTAACCGTTCTTTTCTTCTTCACCTTACACTTACTTGCTACATGGATGATATAAGCGCTTTTATTGCCGACAAAGGTACCAACAATCTTTACCCTAGAGCTTGTGAACCTGTTAAGCATTATGCTAATTTTTTTACCCAAAATTTTCTTACATTAAATGTAAAAAAAAGTTACTTTTTATACTTAAGCGAAATATATCTCCTGACCAACTCTAATTTCAAAAGGCAACAGCATCAATCCATTCTTCCAAGAAATTGAATTTCTTGGGATTATCATACAGTCCGGTGTAAAGTATCAGTCCCAAATTCAGGCAGTCTCAGCAAAGATTAGCAAAAAACTTGATGTCATCCAAACCTCCCTATTTATACACCCCATATTACCTCCCTATATCCTTGTTAATTTATACACTGCATGCAAGTGAAAATGTAACACCAAGAAGGAGTGGCAGAAAGTAATGAAAATCAGCAAACAGAGAGAGACAGCAAAGAACGAGAAACAATGTTTATTTCAACATGATACACTCAGTAACATCATCATCTGATCAGTAGGTTGTAGGACTACCACGAGTGTTGATACAAACAACAACACGACCAGGTGCACATTCAATGAGCATGGATGGGGATGGTATCCTGCGGGATGGCTGCCCTGTCACCATTCGCCAGAGTTTGTCTTCTAAATGTGGCAGTGACAGGGCACACAAGTAAGCTCTAATTATATCCCAGACGTGTATGATTGGTGAGAAATAAGGAGAGACTGGTGGCCAGAGTAGCATCTAGGTATCTTACAAGACATATTGGCTTATGCATGCTGTGTGAAGACTGGTGTTATCCTGGTGGTAAATGACATTGAGCACTATGGTGGGCTGAAAAAACAAAATTTTCACGCATCGAAACGTAATAGTGCGGAAAACTTGCCTAAACCTTCTGTTTCAAATCGGAGCCTAAAATTTTGCTCTTGTAGCCCAAAATATAAAAATGTTAGTTTGTGAGAAAAGTTACGATATTTTTTCGTGTGTGATGTATCTGATCTGGAAATTTCAGTGCTACAAAATATACATTACTATGTAATGAGATGGTCCGAAGCTTCATTTCGAATACAGTAGAGTTTGTGTAGCCATTAGTTGACTTTTTATGTGATCCAGAACCCACCATGTGGAAGTAGCTGCACTACGGCTTCTGCCCGAGCCCTACCTATCCACTGAACCATTAGGATATACTTCAGGGAGTACTCAGATGTGTCACTATTGGTCAGAGTGCTCACATATTGAGCTTTACAGTCAAAATCCGGTAGTTTTTTGTCTAGATGCAAGAGTTGCCCTGATGTAGTGGTTGCTTGATTCAGAGCCACACACTTTCGTCGAAGACTCCGTTACCATCTTAACGGTTCTTTCCAATGCCACTGTATGGCACAGAAACTTGATTAAGTACCATTTGTGTGCCGGGTCTGTTCCCAAGTTCTTCTTTGGAAATTCAACATTATATATTCTTCTCAACACTGGCGATGAAGTAATTGATACACTTGGATGAGACCAGTCAATCATTTCCCAGTAGTGGTTTGCTTTGAAATAAAAAGCTGGGACAATATTTCAGCGCACAGCACCAGATGAGTTACCTGCTGACTCCAATTGGGCTTTTAAAATTTTATCAAGTGCATCTTTACGCATGTCTGGCCAAGGATCAGTCATCATACTGGAAAGGATGTTTTCAGGTAAGACAAAAAAAAGCATCGTAGGCTATTGAAGCGTCAACAACTATATGGTGTTTAAAAGGTAAATACCTTGAGAGGCAAATGGCTTCAAAGAGATGCCTAGACCCATCCTTGATGTCATTTTTCATGTGAATTGAAACCCACATTGAGGCATAAACTGTAAGTATGTAGATCACCATAGTCCTGAAACTTCCTGAAGGCAGAAATGCACAGTCGGAGTATTCTGTTTGCAGTGGTTAGTCAGTGAGCTTTGTGGGTACGACCAGAATCTGTACTACTGAGATTGAGATTACAATGGCCAGAATCTACTGCTCGGGATATGCCATAGAAATATTTCTTGTCTTTGCTGGAAATTGCACTGTTAATATATATAATACTCTTACTGAGCTGCAAATGAGACACTCAATCCATTACGAACGTATTTAAAGCATATTTTCCGAAACCGGATATTTCGCCGAATGAGGCAGTACATGGACTGCTTTTTAAACCAAATTGCGAAGAGATCGGTATTAAATTCATCGAAAAGCTCGTTGCAGCAGATATATTTATACAAGTCGAACACTACGCAGATTAAATTTAGAAACAATTTTTATTAACATTTTTTAGGCGTTGTAATAGTAACGCCGATGTTATGGCATGGTTAGATGGTGAAATGTTCGTAAAAAAAAGATATGTTTTTACACTTTAAATACATTCGTAAGGGATTGAGCGTTTGTCATCTGTAGCTCAGTTAGTAAAAGCAGCTGCCCGGATTGTAGAAGGTCGTGGGATCGTGCCCCACCAGATGCAAAAAATATTCCTTTACGAACTTTTCATCATCTAACTATGTCATAACATCGGCGTTACAATTATGACGCCTAAAAAACAGTGATAAAAATTGTTTCTTAATTTAATCTGCATAGTGTTCTACTTGTATAACTGCTGCAACGGAATTTTCGATGAATTTAATACTGATCTCTTGGCAATTTGGTTTAAAAAGCAGTCCACATACTGCCCCATTCCGCAAAATAATCGGTTAAGGAATATTTAACCTTAATCATATACGCGATTAAGGCTTTAGAGCTAATAACCTTGAAAGTAAAGAGTAACTTGTCCCACAAACCAACATCTTCATGTTTTGGGCAACAATGTCAAAATTTTAGGTTCAGGTTTGAAACAGACGATTTTGCTCGATCGGAATGAAATTTTTCACACATGGGTCATTCCATGAAAGAAGGGACATGACACCATAAAAAAAAAAATTATTTCTTTCGTAATAATATCAACAGCAATATATTCAATGTTTATTACCAGCATAATATATCACCTCAATAATAATTTTTTTTTTATTGAGTGGCAACATTGTAAACATGAGTACTGCTAAAAAACATATTTTTTGGTTATATATGGCTAAAAGGATACAGCTCTTTACAAGCAAAATATATAACAAAATGAAATTATTTTTTCATGCTTCTTTTAGAGTTATATCTCTAATAATTTTAAAAAAAATGGCAAATACAATTACATAATTTTTGTTACTCTGAGATAAATATAATCTCTTTTTTTTTTTAAATATGAGCGACCAAAAACATACATATTTCTTTGTTACAAAATATGTAGTATAATGACATGGTTTAAAATTAGTATTCTTCTCATTTACTGCCTAATCATGAATATTATAAAGTTCAAAAAGGATGCAGTAAAAACTTTTATTATTATGAATATTACAATTTGTGTAATGCAAGTGACCGGAATCACATTAATGCCAGTTACCAAAACTGCCTTAATGCCTAATATTATTACATGTTGTTAATAACTACAATTATTATTTTTTCAATTGACCAAAATACATTAACTGTAACTTTTATGTGATTTTTTTAACCATAACCATATCACTATTTGACTGTGACACATTGTTTACCAAATGGAGCACATAGTTTAGTTATTTTAAAGTTTCACTCAAGCAAATATGTTTTTTAATTAACTTTTACAGAGTTTCTTACCCTTAACCATTTCATATACTTAACTATGACACATAGTTTAAAACACATTGTTTACAAAAATAAGCACATGATTAAGCTGTAGTGTTTGGAAAGTTTTGTCTACTTAAAGCAGTTGAGTATTTTTAAAAATCCCTTTAACATCAGCTGAAAAGATGAGTATGGGAGAAAATTTAAAAATTAAAGGTAAATATGAAGAATACATACAGAAGCAAAAAGAACACAGTAAAATAAGTAGAAAAAAAAATGAAGAGAAAGAACTTTCACCTCCGGTTAAACTTAAGCTTAATTTGAAAAGAAAAATGATATCAAGAAAAAGAGTTGCAAAATATTGAAGAAAGAAGAAAAAGCAAATCTTTCTATTACACCTGGATCACCTATATCTTCATACAAAAATTCTGCATCTTTAGGTAAAGCTGTAGCTAGAACTTCTTGTGTGATTCCATGATCACCTTGTAAAAGGACTGAAGTGATTAAATAGCTATGCGAAGAAAATGAAATTTCACCTGTATTTTCAAATCATAATGAAACTGATTTAAAATCTACAGCATTTAAGTCTGAAATAGTGGAAGCTGTTGTTACATTTTATCAACGAGAAGATATTAGTAGAAAAGCTCCTGGAAGAAAAAACGTAATTACTGTCATGAATGGTACAGAGAAAACTAAATTCCTAAAAGGCATTTAATGTTCAGCTTGAAAGAAGCATATGCTATTTTTTCCAAAGATGGCATAACAATTGGTAAAAGTAAATTTGCAGAACTCCGTCCACCACATGTCATGCTCAGCAACAAATTACCACATAATGTATGCTTATGCAAACATCACGAGAACTGCATCACTGCTGTAAATGAATTACACAATGTAATCGAAGATGTTCCTTTATACAACTTTTTACAAATGCTTTTGCTGCATTGTTCCTCTGTAAAAATGCTAAAATAGATTGCCGGCTGGACAATGCAGTAAATGTAAAGAAAATTTACAAAATGAGCTTCAGAAAAAATGACAAAATTATGAAGACTTTGAAGTGAAGTGATTGGTTTGGAAAATGCAAAATGGATGGTTAAAAATAAAATTGTTCAAGAAAATTGTAAGGTACAAGACTTAAAAAAGAACATACTTAATCAGGCAGAACTGCTTTTTAAACATTACTGTATTAAAAGACAGCAAAATGAAAGTTATAAAGATGACAAAATCAAAGCAAAGACTGATGAGTTTGGTAGTTATTCACATAGACTTTGCTGAAAACTACACACGTGTTGCGCAGGACGAGATCCAGAGTGTGTACTGAAGACAAAACCAAGTAAGTCTTTTTACTGCTACAGTATGGCATTCCGGAATTTTTCAGTCATATGCATATGTATCAAATCATCTTAATCATTCTAAGGATACAGTAGTTGTATATATTAACAATTTAATTAAAGAATTAGTTTCGTCGATAACAACAATAATACGTATTTGGTCAGATGGGCCAAGCTCTCAATTTAAAAATCAATACATACTTTTATCTTTAAGCACATTGGAAGAAGAAAACAGAAAATAATTTGGAATTACTTTGCTTCCTCCCACAGAAAGGGACCCGTGGATAGTATAGGGGCTGCTGTAAAGCATCAAATGTGGGTGAAGGTTAGAAGCCGAAAATATATTGTTCACGATTTATTTGATTTTGTACAAGCTATACATAGTAGTATATCAAAAGTAATTATAAAGGAAATAACAAGTGAATATATCTTAAAGAAAAATTAATATCTTAAATTATCATATTTATTCAAGCGTGCAAAGGCCATCATAGGTATTTCAAACATGCATAATGCAGAAATGATAAAATTGTTACATGATTTACAACTGAAGAAATTCATGAAAATATATATAAAGAAAATGATTTAAAACTGGATGACTGGGTGGAAGTAAGCCATGAAGGTAATTTGTTTCCTACAGTAGTAACTGAAATCGCAGATCGTTGAAAGGATATTGAAGTCAATGTGATGGAAAGTGTTAGATATTTTTGAAGTGGCCAGACAAAGAAAACGAAATTTATTATACGAGAGAAAACATTATTAAAACGATTAATATCCCTATTGTCATAAATGCAAGAAGATATTTTCAATTTAATTGAACTTGCAGCTTTCTAATTACTTTTTAACATAAGAATTTAATATTTTCAAATTCAGTGTTCTTGTATATTTCTCAACAATTAAATTTAACCATGATTGATGTCCGTATGATAAAATGTAAAACTTTGAAATTAAACTTCATAATGACATGCTAGAAATAATGTTTGTAATCAACTTAAAAATATACATCAATTATAATAAATAATGCATAACTTCAAAATCACATTTGATTATTTTTGGACACTGTAATGCGGGTGACCAAGGTGTGTAATGCGAGTGACCAAAGTTTATAGCTATATTTTAAAATTGTTTATAGCTATATTTTAAAATTATTTATAGATTTTACAAATTGAATAATAAGACTGTTTTCTAAATATCCCTACATATGTGATCAAAATTTCAAGATCTTTCAATATTAAACAAAGCAGAACTTTGCAACTGAAACCAAGTTGCAAAAAACATTGTCCATTTTCTGTAATGTGAGTTACCAACAATCTAATTAAATTTTAATTATAATTAAGAGTCAGATGTTAATGATTTTGTAAATAACAGGTTAAGACAAGGCTTAAAATATAAACAACTAAAATAAAGTAAATAACTTTTGTTTTTCCAGTTCTTCAATTTAATATCACAATATTATACTCATTTTGTAATGCGACTGACCAT
>QLNU02015360.1:44900426-44937449 GCA_006491805.2 Dysdera silvatica
CAATTTAATTGAACTGCAGCTTTCTAATTCACTTTTAATATGAAGAATTGTCAAATTCAGTGTTATGTATATTTCAAATACCAATTTAAACTCATGATTGATGTTCGCATGATAAAATGTAAAATTTTGAAATTAAACTTTATAATAAAGTGCTAGAAATAATGTTTGCAATCAACTTAAAAATATACATTAATTACAATAAATAATGCATAACTTCAAAATGACTTTTGATTATTTTTGGGCACTGTAATGCAAGTGACCAATATTTATAGCTATATTTTAAAATTATTTATAAATTTCAAAAATTGAATAATAAGACTTTGTTTTTTAAATCTCCCTACATATGTGATCAAAATTTCAACACCTTTCAATATTAAAGCAGAACTTTGCAACTGAAACCAAGTTGCAAAAAATATTGTCCACTTTCTGTAATGCGAGTTACCAACAATCTAATTAAATTTTAGTTATAATTAAGAATCAAATGTTAACGATTTTGTAAATAACAGGTTAAGACAAGGCATAAAATATAAACAACTAAAAGTAAATAACTTTTGTTTTTCCAGTTCTTCAATATTATACTCATTTTGTAATGCGAGTGACCATTATTACGTTTTGATGCCCAACAATTCTGTTTTTTCAGCCCACCCTATTGAGCATCCCCAGAAGGAAGGATAATATCACTGGCCGCAACACATCATCCACGTATCGTTGGGCCATCACAGTGCCCTCAATACAGATCAGAGGTAACCTGCTGTCGTAGGCAATGGGTGCACAAAAACTATGATGCCACATTGTCGTGCAAAGTGCCATTCCATAGATGCGGCCGGATTAGACCTGTCACCACATCAATGCCAGATTGTCATTGCTGAAACAGAAGAATGACTTACCTGAGAACATGACCCTGTGCCAATTCACCGTCTATGTGGCTCTATCCCGACACCATTGCAAACGAAGGTGTCTGTTGTTGGGTCAATGGCATCCTTCTTAATTGATGCCATGAATGCAGGCTATTGGTGAATAATGACCCTGGTCGATATGGAGAGTATCCTGCACATACTGCAAAAGGGCAACGGAAGTGTCCTGCAGAGCAGCCAATGCTTGCCAGCAGATGTACCAGTCCACGCATGCTGACGTCACTCTGGCCACACCAGCACCCCTCAAGCATGCCATATCCATTTGTTCCAATCATCTTCGCATTAATCAGTGCACCGTGAACGTGTGTAGGTAGCTGTCAGATGCGATTTAACGTATGGACCAACCGGCAATTTTGAGTCTGACCACCATTCACTTCATGAAATCGTCTGTCTGCTGGAACTGCCTTGCATTTTCTACTACTACACATTTTCTCTGAGACAAAATAAAAAAAATTTGCAAAATGATTTCCCTTGCAGACAGAGTAACATAACTATTGCTAATTCTGCAGGTTCCTTTCCTTATATCATACTCAACATGCATGGGACAGATGCACATTTCGCATCATTTACATAACTACATTTGAGCTGCATCTATCCTGCAATTTGTATAATTTTCTGCCCATTCCTTCTTGATGTTTCATTTTCACTGTCATGTTGTATATTATTTTTTTTTTCTTATGTAAATGACTGCTTTCTCATTTGGGGCATCACAACAAAAACTAACCTTCAATGACTTAGTATGTTACAAAACTTTTTTTTTTAAATTTGTTCAGCTCACTCCGTCTCCTGTGCCATACATTACAACGTACTTTCCTTGGACAACCTCTTAGATTGCGAGACTACTATATTTATGTGTCACTATACTAGATCTAACGTTGTGTTTGACATTCCCACCACTGATCAACCTGGACATACCTATGAAGTTTGCACTGTCAATCTATTAAGACCTTCCTATGCGAGGACTAATCTTGGATTGTCTCATACCAAAGCAAAGGGTCCAGGATTATAAAATTATCTCCCTTTTGAACTCAGATCTTGTAACACAATAACACAATTCAAGAAACAACTTTGTACTCCATTAACTAATAATTTTATTTTTATTCCTCCCCATCTTACTACAGATATTTTAATCCCTAACTTATTTGTGTCCGTTTAATACCATTAATGCACTTCAGATAATTAGGCAACACTCACCTGGCCTTAACCTTGGCAGCATGAGCTTTATCAGACCCCACAGTCTTTTCTCACTGCTGCACTGGCAGGTCATGTGGCATTACGATATCTATTCCCAATATCTAATTGTATTGCCATAATATAATTGGAACATATTTATATAGTTATTACATATTCTCATGTTAATTTTCATACCTTATACTAAATTATTTCACTGTAATCAGTACTATATCAATTATTATATGTTCTCACTTTTCCGAGAAATGGAGGATTGTGTAATTGTAATATCATGACAGTTGTCAGAACAAAATGTTTACTTATATTATTTATTATTCGCATTAGGTTTCCTTTTTCTCCCTTTTAACTATGCAGTACTTATTTGTGAAAATGGAATAGCTGACTTAAACTCATTAGTTTCTAAACTATAATGTACTTATGAAGTTCATACTCATTGAAACAAAATCAACCCAGTCAGTTCAAAAGTCAGATATTGATATCAAACCACTATTCACAACCCACAAATTTATATTTCCTACTCAAAAATACAAAAATACAGTGAAACCTGTCTATAAGGATACTCTAGGGACCGAAAAAAAATATCGTTACAGACAATTTATTGTTATGGACAGGGCTGAACTTGCTACACTCTATAATGGAAGTTATTTAATATGGTTGTGGTGTTATTATATGTTGAACTTGCGTTACTAAATAATACTATTATGTTGAACTTACATCTTTAATTAATGTATTACAGATTAGGAAAGAAATATAAAACATGTCTTATGAACATAAATCATAAGAATCAAATTGCAGTTCAAAAATGTAGCACAGCGTATATTTTAACTACATTTCTATTATGAAATTTAAAAATGGATAATATAATGATAAAAATAAAATTGGAGGTATTTTAATTCAAAAATCAAGAATACGTCGAAACAGAAATGAAATACATACTGCATAGAATTCGAATCCTTAAATATGACGAAGAAAATTTATGTGTCAACATCTTCACTTAAAGCACCTTTCTTTTGTTTACGCTTCATATCTATCTTTCCGATTTTTTCAGCCTCCTCAATATCCTTTTGTTTCCTCAAAACGTCGTAATTGTTGACTGAGGGATGCCATATTTTTTAGAAACTTCCTCTTGTTTTAAACCACTGTCGATATCTCTGATTACTTTTAGTTTCTTCTGAAAAGAAATCGTTTTCTTGGGGCCATTTTCGACACTACACACTACCGTACTACGTACATACAAGAGCTTTTAACACGAAAAGTCACATATGTCCTGTCACTGTGAAAGAATTTAACGAGCAAACAAATTTGGATGGGTCGATTTTATGCAGGTGATATGTACAGAAAAGATGGGTATAAATTATGTGACAAATAGGTGGCTAAGTTGGAACAATGGCCGTTCATTAAAAACGAACTGATAATTTCTTAGAAGGTGCTCCATATCACATTGTGCAGGCACTCGCCCCCTCCAACCATTGTCGTGTCAATCTCCATGGAAAAGGAATGGAAACCACTTTTGTTGTTCGGAAAGTAGAAAATTATTTCCCTTATATTCTAGGATGAACTGCCTTCGTGTACAATTTTCTTCAGCATTAATAGTTTATCAAAGCTTTTGTTTGTAAAAGTCTTGGACACAACACAGGGAAAAAAGTTTGAATTTAATTCAAAATTATCGTTATATACAGGTTCACTCAAAAACAAATTACTGTTATTGACAAGTTCGATATACACTAAGACTATAGGAAATCTGCCGGGACTATGGAAAATATTGTTATAAACAGGTTTATCGTTATAGACAGGTACATAGACAGGTTATAGACTGCACATCAATCTTACCCTCATATCCGCATATGGGAGATAAAGCATGTCAATTAGGGTAGAAAATTCATGATGATCTGTTCGAAACATGTATGTCATACCTAGGGAAGAAATTATTTAAAATATAATAATTGTACTGCATAAATTAATTACTAGACCAATGGTTCTCAATTGTTATGAGGTCATGGCCCAATCAATACATTTTTTTTTATAAGATAAGGGCCCCCGACCCAATAAATTGACCCGCAAACACACCTTTAAATTCTTTAAAGTTCATACATTAAACTATCGTAAGTATGAAGGATTAGTTATGACATACTCAAAAAGAGTATCAGTACACTCCTATTAATATACTTTGGTGATACACTTCCTTGCTCATTGGTCATTGGCATTCGCAACATTCATTATTTCATTGAGTTTTAAGAACAGAGGATGCACCATATATTATTGTAATTGGCTTACAGGCACATTTTATGACTGGTCATAGTGAGCGGTATACCCTTTCTTGACTGCTAAACCATTTCTATGTCTGAAAATTCTTGATTGTTTATGAATACTTACATATCTAAAAATATGCTGCATTTTCTGATAGGTGTTCTTTATGTGTTTTGGGTTTGAGCTTTTCTGTACATTCGCAAATATTATCCTCAAAATACATTCCTTTACAAAAAAAGAAACACAACTAAAAAATAATCTGATCTAGAAATTTAGCATGCAAATTCTTTTAGACCAAGTATGCAAACGATTAAATTTTCAAAGCCAATGAGTGTTAACTTCAATCATAGCGTGCATTTCTACTGCGCAACTGGCATCGTATAAAAGAGGTAAAAATTGCAGACGGTTTATTTTTTCTCGTTGTCAGCACTACAATTCCCTGGAGGTGGAATCAGTAGTGCCATTACGACACTGTCGAAGACCTTATAGCCAATTGGGCAACTTCGAACGTGGTCGCATAGTCGGGATGCTTGAAGCTGGCTGGTCCTACTGAGCAATAGGCTGCCACCTGCACCGTACGGACACTGCTGTGCAAAGGTGTTGGCAGCAATGGTTTCTGCGAGGAACTCATCGGCAGAATGAAGGTTCTAAAAGGCCAAGGGCCACGAATGCGAGGCAAAATCGGTTGGTTGTGCGAGAGGTTCGAGCTGACACAACAGCATCATTGTCCGCCATCCAATGTGCTGTACAGTCTCTTCTATATCATCTGTGGCACCTTCCACCATCTCACGACGCTTGGCTGAGGTGGGGGTTACGCTCACAGCGGCTTTTAAGACGTTTGCCTTTAACCCCACACCATTGACAGAGTCGTCTGGAGTGGTGTCGTAGCCGATCATCATTGCTGCCAGCAGATTAGCATCGCATGGTGTTCAGAGATGAATCCTGCTTCAGTCTTGGAATAGATGATCATCAGATCCATGTGTGTAGGCGCCAGGGCCAGCGGTCCCAACCACCTTCATTTTATGGAGACATACGGCCATTAGGGAGAGTTCAAGTATTACGTAAGCAATATTTTGGCCATTTTATACCCCCCCCCCTGGTAAGCAAAAATTAACATTGGCTAACGTAGGAAAGTAAACATAACAGCAACCCTGCTCCCCCCTAAGATGCTTACGTAATACTTGAACTCTCCCTTACCCCTAGTGTGGTAGTGTTGGGTGCTATTTCATATGACAGAGAACATCCCTAGTCATCCTGTGTACAAATTTAACAGCTCAAAGGTATGTTGATGACATCTTGCGGCCATTTGCGTTACCCTTCATGACACGACAGACTGGGCCATTTCCCAACAAGATAATGTCAGGCCCCATACGACTTGCATATTTGTGAGCTGCCTCCGTGCTGCTGATACTCTTCCTTGGCAAGATACGTCACCAGACCTTTCGCCAATCGAACATGTATGGGACATGGTAGGCTGCTGGATTTGGGCACCGCAAAATGTCGCAGAGCTGGTGCAACAAGTGAGGACTGCCCGGAAGAATATGTCGCAGGATGACATTAGGAACCTTTATCAATCCTTACTTAGACATATAGAAGCATGTATTGCCACCCGGTGGGAGGGGGTCACCAACTATTGATTTGAACATTTAATGTGCAATTCCTAGCCACTGATGGGTCCCACGGCCTTGAATTGTTTACCATTTCCTTACCCGTGTATGTGCTGGATGTACATTTAATTTCAATAAAAACAGATAATTTCTTCATGGTGGGTTTTTTTTTTTTTTTTCCAAAAGAGTATTTCTATAATATAAATAAAAAAAATATTTATTCATGAAAAATGCTTGAGAAACTAAAATGACAAATTAATTCTATGAGAATTTCTCGCAGCCTGGTATAATTGGTACCATGACTTGGTGGTTGAGAAACACTTTACAAGACAACATAAAAAATTTTTATTCTCACAAACTTTCCAATGTATCGTTCCTTTAAATAAACCTAATTTTAAAATGCATTTAAAATCTGCTTGACAAATACATATACTTGAAATATATTTTGATAACATTTTTATGAAATTTAGAATGTTCCCTCTATCAAGTACCTCTACCCTTTATACAAAACTTTATTCAAGTGCCATAACATCTCTCTTATAAATTCTAAGGTTTATATAAAAAAGTGATACAAAACAAAACTTTTGTATGAAAAATTACATAAACAGTTTCTTTTCAAAACATAGTTTAAAACAAAATTCATAATGCTTAAATCTTATGAAAAAGCAAACAATCCTCTTCATGCAAACTATATGTATTCAAAATTTTATGACACTTGTTTTCTCAAAGATGGTCTTTAAAGGAACTTTTTTATACACAAATGAATAAAAAAAATCTGGAATTTTTGAAAAACAATCTGATTTTTTTTAACAACGAACTCCGCTAACGAAAAAACTGAGCTTTGACTGTGAAAAGGTTATTTTTTTTACAGAACTTAGATATGTGAAAGAATTATATAATGTTATCATTTTTAGATATTTTAAATTTTTAATAAACATTTCACTGTCATGTGATTTAAAAAATATAAAACAAACAAAAAATGGAAACCAAAGAAAACATTTATGAGAAATTTAAAATTCTGTTTAAAAAAAATCAACTGAATAATAAAAATCGTTTTTCTCAATGAAATACCTGTTTTAACTAACTGTACATCTTTGGCAAAAAATCAAGCTATTTATGAAAACATGAATTAGAAACAAGATGTTTTTAATGATGCAAATAAAAAGTTCCTATGACAAAGTCTGTTATACATTAAAAATTAGCTACTCAATTCTTTAGAGTTTTTTTAAATGTTTTCATATTTGCACATACACTGCATTTCTACACTTAACATCCTAAAACTAAATTATGTATAAATAAATACACATTTTGCAAAAATTATTGAAAACAACGTTAATAGGTTCTTCAAAGTTCTCTTCAATTTTATGGTAATTTCTCCAATATGCACTGCATGCCAGAAAAAATTCTTAAAAAATGCTTAAAGCTGGGTATAAAAAAACCAAGCTTAAAGGGAAAAAATTGTAAAAATCAGAGTGAACGCTATGTTCAAAAGCATACCAAAACAACCAAATTACATTAGGGTTTGTGGGGGGGAGGGGGTTGAAGATTTATATTCAGCATATATATAGTGAAAATGCCTTTAAAGTAGTGATAATGACTATGTAAACAAATGCATTTACAAGATACTGTGAACCTACATACAAATTAATCAATGTACCATATTGTGCAGGAAATGTAATATAATGTTGCAACCATGAGATGAATCTGTAGGCAGTAGTTGCACAAAAGTAATATATGAATCGTACATGATATAGAAGCAATCAATCAAACTTTAGAAAGCATTGACTGTTGCATTTGGCATCATGCTATAGCAGCCCCATAATGTATAACAACAGCTTCTATGAGGCCTATGATCTGGCCATTCCAGTGTCTTTAAGGGCCGTTAGTAATAGATTAAGGCAGACTTGCAGTCCTGCAGCCTAAGAGAATACTGCCATTCATCCCTGCTCATCATTTTCAGAGATTAGTGTTGTTCCTGAGCTAAATGGCATTACGAGTGGAATACTCACAAGGAACCCTAGGGAAGTGTTGCTCGCACTTTGATTTCAAATTCATATCAATTGATAGATAAAGGTATCCAAGTAAATAATCCGCAATTAGTTTTTCGGAGAAATTAAATCTTGATTTTTTATTAATTTTCAAAATTTTGACATTTGGAACCAAATTTGGCTGGATTTGGGGCCATTGGCAAAACTGTCTTTCTGTATGATCATATGTAGTTCTCGTGTGCTTTTTGTAAAATCGTAAATCTTATTAAAAACAAAGTGCTCTATATTTTTTGAAACAAGAGTTCTTGTTCATAACATTACCGACATCCATTATTAAACATTGCAGATACATACGATAGAAAAAATGTATATGAAAAATATATAAATCTTTTAAAAGTGTACGGATGGATAATTCATAGTCAAAGTTTGATCAGTAAGAAATATTTTTAAAAATTAACGTTATTTTTCTCTGATTTAGCTTAATCAAATTTTATGTAATGAAAATAAAAGAAGCTTGTCTTTGGTCTATACATGTAGAAAGTAAATAAAATACCAAAGAAACCTGAAATACGGTTTCAGGTCAACACTACTGGCACCAGAATTTCTCTGACAGGGGAACACCCCTTTATCGATTGTGGGGGGACTAATATAATATATGCCAAACCAAAATAATATTGCAAATTAATCAAGCTTCGAGGGGGGACATGTGCCCCCAGAACCCTCATTGGCACCACTCTTGCAGGTCACTTGATAAAAAAATCAATTGACAGATTATTGTCTTTTTTATAAAAAAATAAAGGAAGTTAAGACTCATCATTTTCATGAAAATGATAATTAACATAAAAGTGAAACAAACATAAAGTTTTGTCACAGTAAGAGCACCTTAAAAAGGGATAGTTAATGCATGCCTCAATTGCACAAGTTATGGAATCGAATTGAAAATTAATTTCAACATTTTGAAATGTATGCCCTTTATAGTTTGAATCAGCGTAACATTTTAACCATGGATACTGTAGCATATAGGGCAGAATTTATCTGACTACAGTTGATTGTATACGAGGGAATGCATTTTAAGAATTTCATTTCTATTGGTTGCATTGATATTTAATTCATATATTGCAATATGATTTGTAATTTTTTTCATAAATCTTTTTTGTTGGCAGAAAAAGTAGACATCTAAAGGCTGAATGATACTAGTAGTATTAGGCGAAAGGGTTAATATTATAGAATCTTGCAGTAGATCCTCGTATGTGTTTGGATCATTATGTCCACTCCATGAATCCAACAAAATGCATGATTTGAGGATTCGATTGAGGCAGTTGAAAGCAACTTCCTTCATTTTTAGTTTATACATTGTACCAGACTTTGAGCATGTAACGTAAATTTGATGGTCTAAGGATATTTTTTTCAATCATGGAACTGAAAGAATTACCTTTTTCTCATAAATATACAAGCATTTTCCCTTTTAACTGTCCACCTAAATTCAATAATATAAGCATTACTATATATGAGTGAGTATAATAAAATTGAGATTGTACAAGTAAAACAATGTTTTTCACCCTTTTGTGAGAGAATTCTTTGATTTTGAATAAAAATAATTGTAACCATTCCATTTTCCGTTTAAAATCTGATCTACATTCAATTTATATTTCTCTATTTTATCCCTCACTTCTAAAACAAATGCAATTGCACTATCTTTTTTTTTTTCTGAACTTTGGTTACCACCTTTGTGACTTTTCACCCACAAATGTTATATTTCCATCATATTAAATGATTACATACTGAAGTTACATGAGCTTTCTGACATTGCAAATACCTCGACAGAACATGTCCACTGCATTTTACATGATATTTTGTGTATGAAAAAGCTTTCCGCTCAATGGGTACAGCATTTGTTAAAAGTCAATGCAAAACACATTACATACATACACTTCTCAAGAGTGTTTAGACTTATTTAAATGTGCTTCTACTGAGTTTCTTCAACGTTTTATACCAGTAGGTGAAACATGAATTCACCCTTACACGTCAGAGACGAAGCAGCAGTCTAAACTGTGGATGAAAGAAGGTGAAAGTGCATCAAAGAAAGCAAGAACACTCCAATCTGCAGGAAAAGTCAAGCTACAGTTTTATGCGATTCACATGGTATGGTGCTCATAGACTACCTGGTAAAAGGTAGGAACATTATGCTTCACTATTGGACCAATTAAAAAATGCTATTCAGACTAAACGTCCACATCTGGCCAAAAAAGAAAGTGTTTTTCACCACGATAATGCACCTGCACACAAGTTACAGGTTGTAGCTGCAAAACACCATGACCTACACTTTGAAGTGCTTCCACATGCACCATATTTTCCGGATTTGGCTCTGTGACTACTTCCTCTTCCCAAACCTGAAGAAATGGCTTGCTGGACGAAGATTCATTTCAAATGATGAGGTCCAAGCTGAGACAATTGCTTATTTTATAGAGCTGGGCAAATCACATTTTACTGATGGTATTAAGAAGTTGCAGAGTTGTTGGTCTAAATGTATTGAATTATAAGGTGACTACGTAGAAAAAAAATTCTCAAAAATCTTGTGTTTCTTTGTTAGGCTGAGAACTTTTCAAACGATCCCCATAAGTATTAAAATTCTTTTTTACATAATAAAAATATTACTCACCAGACCATGAACGTAACACAGAAACAACAGCTAATCTTGTAGCAGCTAATTTAGTTTCACGATCTACACTAGAACAAAGCACAAGGACAAATTAAAAAAATGCATAATATACACTTGGTTACAAAAAATAACACATTGTAAAGGAAGTGTTTAAAAAACTTTGCTATAACTAATAAAATTTTTTCACTGGTTGAAGAGTTAAAGAAAGGAAAAACAAGCACTAAAAGAGAAGTAAACAGAAATAAAACTTTTAATACCTATACAATACCCTCCTAAAATAGTCCCTTTAATTAGTGTTGTGTCCAAGGGTATCTACTATTTTACCTCAGATGGAGAGAATTTGAGATTGCACATGGAGTGTGGATGACAAAAGAAAATTTATATTAAGACCTACAAGCCAGCTTCTATCTTACATGATCCGCTGATTAGAGTAGACCAAATTCCAACATAAGAATTGGCTGGAGCAATTTACCAAATATCATAAAAGGACTGTAAGAAAGCATACATTGAGAAGACAGATTTTTTTGTTATGGGTTTTTAAAGGAACATTATTGCGCTATGGAGAAGAAAGGGATGTCTAATCTTCTTGCAGAACATGCTTGGGAAAGAAAACGTTTTTGCTGATGGGGTTTTACAGCCCAAGAATAGCTAGGGTCATTCTGTGCCAAACAAGGTGAAACCATACATATAGTCTTAGACAGCAAGGCCTGTGCCAGGACCTAGTTTTCTGAGGAATTCAACTCTCCTATGGCCCAGCGAATAAACACCTACTACAGTGAACAGTTAGCCATTAAGGGTTTTTTTTTCTGGTAGCGTCATTGACAGTTGAACCTGGGGTAAACGTGCACAAGGACAATATGTAACCACTGCATCACTGCTGGATCTTCTCCTGATCGAAATGGTGCAAAGGTTTTTCATAAAAATGTTACTTCTAGCCACTGTAGGCTTATCTTTGATCCTTAGAAGACTTTTCAACTACAAAATCATGTTATGAACATCTCAAAACCTATGCCTGAAATATATAAAAAAAAAAAAAATTCATGAAGGTAGGGAAAACCAGAACAAGAATTCAGGGAAAGCCCAGGTGTGGCACTACTTTGAGGAAACTCAGGTAAGGAACTGCTCTGGGGAAAATTCAGAACTAGGGGTATAAATATAGGACATACTCACTTTTTTTAACTGTTCTTGTAGTAAAGGGAATAGTAGTTCTTGAACATTGCAAAAAAAGATTTTTGCCTTAAGTTTTACCTATTTTTACTCTTTATTACTTTCTACTTATTTTCTTTTATTTGGTTTTGCATTTTCCTCCTCCTTTACTTCCTTAATCTTTTTCAGTTTATTTGCTCCCTTTCTTTCTGTAAACTGTACTATTTCAAAATAATTTTTAAAAATTAAATTTCACATCTCTTTCCTTTACATTTGTTTTTGCAATGAGGTTTATAATTAGTATTCTCTGTTATTACCTTACATAATCAGAAATTTTTTACCTTATAGCATTGTCCAGAATTTCACATGGGTATCGGTAATGGCAGTCTGTGAAAGGTGCTAAAAAATGCTGAAACAAGTGATTAAATATTCAGATATAAAAATATTAACATTAAAGTATACAATTTTAGTGTTGATAATTTCGAAAATATATAATGCATATAAGTACATATACAGTAAAACTCTGTTTAAATACATATAATAAAAACTTGTTCAAGGCATATTCCACATGACAAAATTTTTTCACATTTTTCTGTCTCACCTCTTTTCTTTCTTTATACTTCACATATCCTCGAAGCTCAACATGACCTCCTAAACATAATGCATTTATAACTAAGCTCACGAAGAATCAAATCTAACCTACTAAGCATATAATTGTTTGTGGTTTTACGGCTCAAAGACTACAGTGGTCATGCTGCGCCGGGACCTACTGTTTTCCGAGGAATCCGAACCTCTTAAGGCCTGGGGAACCAAACCCCGGACTACAGTGAGCAGTGCGATCTTTATGAGATCTCTGAGTAAGTGTTACTAAGCATATAAACTGTGGCCATAACCATTGTGCCTTAGAACACATTCAACAATTTAAAGCTTCATTAAATTTCTTTGGAAGCTCATAACTATGGTATTTAAAGACCTTATAATACCTACCATTGTCAACTGAAAAATTAGTTAATTGTAGACATTTACATTTGTCATCTCTTCAATCATTATCTGTTTACTACTGGATGAAGCCTGCTCCAAGTACTGTCCACACAAGTCTAGCTTGAGCTATTGGCGTACATACATTTCTTAGAAGGGGGGGTAAGAAAAATTGCCTTCTTAATTATTATATGTATTAATACCTCTGTTCTTTCATGGTATCGGTACTTTCACATTTTAAAAGTATCGGCAAAGTATCTGTTCCAGAAATATCAGTGTATTTTTACAGATACTTTTCAACAGATACGCAAGTTTTAACGCATGAAGAAAAACTTCTCACGTTTGTTGACAAATTTAATATGTCAGTTGGGAGTTTAGTATTTATCTGGTGACTTTGGTGTTTTTATTTTTTTTTTTTACTTGATGGTTAAATGAAATCCAGGAACAGCACAACCTTCCTCCACATTCATTAATTCAAAATGCCATCACCAGATGGAACTCAACCTATGACATGCTGCAGCGTATGCTTAGCATGAAAGAAGTGTTAATTAACTTCGATCTACGTCATAGTCTCCCAGTTTTTGGAAAATCGAAACTATTTTTTTCTTAAATGCATAATTAAGAGGTTTGTGATCTGCGTAAATGGTGAAATCGTGTGTGTTTAACATATGGTGAAAATATTTTATTGCTCTAAAGATATTGAGTAACTCACAGTCATATGTGCAGTATTTAGGTTCGGTGTGAGAGTTTTTGTGAGAACACTACAATGGACTGTAAGCTGCGATATGTACTTTGTTGCGAACAGGTCCCTATTCCAAAGTCGGCTGCGTCCATATGTAAAACAAGTTTGACATTGAGCATTGAGGAAGGGGTAGGCTAGGAGCATAACTTCAAAATATTTTTTCGCAAAGAGGAACCCCTTATTGCAGGGGTCTTCAACCCGTGGTCCGCCAGCTCATGAAAAAATACAAATTGTTTCACACAAAAATAACGTCCCTGCTCCCTTTGAATCTGAAATATATGTATTTTATTCTGTTGTCATTTTCATATTTCATAAGAAATATTTTAAAACACTATAGAACCAAAGTAACACTTGGTTTTCCTTTCAATCGTGTTTTACTTTAGTTTTCTAGCATATATAGGCATTAGGTGTAGTTTTATTGATTTGCAGTGCAACAGTGATTTTAAAAAAAAATTCAAATTAGGGCTAGTCAAAGTCTATTCTAAATATGTTGATAAGAACATCTTCCCAACCATCTATCTGACTGTGTACTCCGAAAATGTTACTGTTCCAAAACACAACTGTGCATAGGCTAACGTAGAAAGTGGATAAGGAGATTACAGGCTTACAATGTATGTGTGTAGGGGTTACAGAGCTACAACTCCATATGTTCATATGTACATGCACAAAATTTCGTTGCAATGGGAATTACGACCATCATCAACCCTCCCCCCACCGAGTACGCCAATGCGTCTCTAAATAGCTGTTTCCAAAAATGAAGTTGATAAAATGAAAAGTTAAGACCAGAATAACTGACGTCCACCTTGGAAACACTCTTAGGATTGCAATATCAAAAATAAAACTTAATATTGACAGGATTGTTAAAAATAAGCAGTGCCAAAAATATCACTATAAGATTTGATTTCGCTTTACATATTAACACTGATGTAGTCATAGAACGAAAAGTAGCCTAGCGCTCTTCTAAATCAGGGGTGTATCCACGGAGTGGTCAGGGAACCCCTAACCAGTCAATAGCCCATTAATCTCATAAGGGCATAAATTATTGTTATGCATGGGTTGTTGAGCCGGCATTGCAAGACCCCCAAATGCCCCTCCGGATACGACACTGCCTACAGCATATAACCAGAGATGCCAACCTGAGAAAGTAGTCATCAGTAAAAAAGTCAAGAATTTTCAGCAGTTTTCAGTAAAACTACACACTTTTATTTCCTCCAAAAAAAATTTTTATATGTAAAGCGCCTTGCATTGTTATAGAGCAATATATGCACCTCCCCCTCCCTTGTAATAACATACGAGTATTCCTAATAATGTGATTCAACTGTATATGTTTATGTACTCATGCACTGATCATACTCTCACCAATACCATTCGTATCAACTTCGTAGCAGGAGAAATGACCTTTTGTATCAGTTTCATAGCAGGAAAAATGGCTTTCGGTATCGGTTTTGTAGAAAAAAAACCTTTTGCACCAGTTTTGTAGAAGGTAAACAACAATTTTATATTTTGTACAGGAAAATTGGTTTTCACATGAGTTTTGTAGTAATAGTTTAATCAAATGAATGAGAATGAGTATGATAAAGATGAAAAGTCACATGCTTCATTGAAAAAGTAAAATTTCGTAAATATCAAGTTCTTTGTTTCTTTTTCTGTAATTTTGAAACCCCTTCCCTATTCTTGAGAAGATAAAATTTTTTTAAAATACGTAAATTAACTTCTGTCAACAAAAATTGCCCACTTTCCACTACAAATGTATGTACTTTAGATAGAAATTTGTAGGTGCAAAGTGCGACTAATGACCGCTAAGTTTGTACCCTCCAGTAGGTGGTGTATCAGGGCAAAATTCCTCTATTTTGATGGAAAAATACTAAAAAACTGCCAGCAGTTGTTAATTACAGCACATTTAAGAAGTTTACAATTTTGCCGACACGCTGAGTATCAAAGAGGAAATAGTGCATTGAAAAAAACGATCGCTCGTTAATTAATGTTAAAATCATTTTTTTTATGTCAAATCATGAAAAACCAGTTACGACAAGACGCCCTTTCCTCTACTGCAATAGAACAACCCGTCTGCTACTTCAGCTAACGGGATCTGGACCCATGGGCACCATTAGCAGGGGGCAGAGCGGGACCAGTCTCCCAATGTTGGCATTAGGGTTACATATCCCCCTTCAATTTCAAACAAAATGCCTTTTAAAGGTATATTGACACCCCCAATATTTTCATGCTGACTGCGCTGATGCCTGGATGCCAATTCTTCACGAACAGCTGTTTTTTTTTATGGCGCAAGAGCATCTGAGCTATACTGCGCCAATTTCACGAACGGACTATACACTTGCCGATAAAGTTTTATCTACCGATTTTTTTTCCCTCGTGTTTCACAATCACGGCTGCGTTTCATTTCGTTGTTTTAATCCAAATTCAAAGCAATTTTCACACATAAAGCTAGGCGTAAAAAATAACAGAAACAAGAGGATAAGTCGGAAGCATCGTGTCCTAACGTGGAAGGCACGGGTCATCTGCAAAATGTGTTTTTTTTAAGCCAAAAAACCATAATAAATACGAATTTTTGAGGGGCCGGTAATATATTGCACATGAGGATCTTGAATGATATTTTCTGTAGTTTTCTTGGTATCGACCGTAAAACCGTAAGGTGCAGTTAAAATCTGTACAAACTACAGAAAATCCATACAAGTTGGCACCTCTGCATATAGCTTCAGGGCATATAAGCGTAAAACAATAATATTAATGTGATATAAACGCATATGCCCAGCTGAATTAAACCAGGAATGACCTCTGAAGTGAGATAATAAAATAAAGAAAACAATTGAAAAAGATAGCCAAAATTCCACCTTTTCGCCCTTGTCGCCTTCGTTGTGTCAAACAACACATTGTGGTTTTTTATATTGTCGGAACACAGTGTACGATAAGTGCTTCAAGCTGTAATTTCGTTTAAATTCCAATGAATTTTAATTGATTTATTCAAAATTTAAGGTCATTGCTCTAAAAAAATTGTAACAGAATTGTAGAGCCACATATTTTTTGTTTACAACTTGAACAGAATTTTGTAATTTGCATGATTTGCTAAAATTTTGCCCTAACGCCGCTAGGCCTCCAAAAGGAGTGTTCTAGCACGGCTAGGCTGTGCTAGGCCTCAACTACACTCCTGCATAATAAGTATTGTAAATGTTTTTTGCTTAACTACGTATTTTATGTTTTAATATATATATATTTATTCCCAGAGGTGAATCCAGAAAATTTGTTGGGTGGGCATACTAAGCTAATATAGAGACCTAAGAAAAAAGTATCAACAAAGGCTGATCTGGGAGGGGAGGCACCCCAGGAGCCTTCTTTGTTCAGTCTAATATTGCTGATACAGTAGTGCGGCCCATGGGCCTACAAGAATAAGCAAAATTGGTCCTCGGACTGAAAAAAGTTTGAAGACCCCTGCCTTATTGGCTTGGCGTCCAAACAATTGGAGGTTTATCGTTTGTCTTTTTTGAGCCTTTTATAAAATCAGTTAAAATGGCCTGTTCGTGTGCCATGTCCGACAAAAATTTTCCGTAAAAGTTAACAAGACCGAGGAATTTGCAAAGTTTGTTTATCGTTTGTGGTTTTGGAAAATTTTGAATTGCTTCTACTTTTTGTGGGAGTGGCTTTATCCTTTGTTGAGAAACAATGTAACCCAGAAATTCTATTTCCAGAATACCGAATTCCCATTTAGCAACATCAATTCCATATTTGCTTAGCCTTTGGAAAATTAATTTTAGTTACTGCTTGCGTTCTTCCTCGTTTTTGGAAAAGCACAAAATATCATCAACATAAGCATAGCAGAAGTTCAGACCTCTTAACACTTTATGAATAAACCTAACCCACGTTTCAGATGCGTTAAGACATCCCATGGTTCAGCCTAATAAACCCCAAAGAGTTGTAATGAACGTTTTTGGTATGTTGGATTCGAAAATGAGGATCTGAAAATATGCTTTCAAAATGCCCATTTTGCTGAATATAGTACTGCCATGTAGCTCGTGTGAAAATTCGTGCAAATATGAGAAGGTACAAATCAAAACTAGTCTTTGCCTTAGGCATATGATAATCGCCTACAGGCCTAATTTCGCCCGATTCTTTTTTTACGATGTGAAACATAGAAGCTCAGTTAGATCTGAAGTGTGGAATTATGTTTTCATTGAGCATTAATTCAAACTGTGCTTTTGCCAATTGGGGGATTTCTGAGTGAAGGCACCATGGCTTGCAATGCACAGGAGATCCCTTAGTTACAATATGATGGATCGTGTCATGTGGTGATGATTTGGATTTTAGTGAAAGGTTGGTGATGTCTGGATATTCCGCTAAATGAGAATGGTAACTGTCCTGTTTCGAGATGGCTTTTATAGACTCCTGCGGCCAGGTATGTACGCTACTCAACACATGTAGTGACGTTGTAGGGTCTATTATTCTCTAGTACCTTAAGTCCATTATAAAGCCGAAATTTTCAAAAAAAATTGACATCTATAATGGAAATAGATGCATTAGTCATTAGGAATCCCCATGAAAAGTTACGCCAAAGTCCCAGGTTTAGTTTCAAAAACAGGAATTTTAGTTCCGTTTGCAATGAACAGTTGAAATGCAGGACTGTGGGCAGTTAAACATTTGTTTGCTGCCAGAATGCACGAGACGGCACTGCCTGTATCTATTAGGTATCTAGTAGTTGTGGCTCTATCAAATATGAATAAGCGAGAAATTATTTTAGGAGCTGCTAACCCATTTGTTACGGTTAGTCTGAGTTTTCCTGGTTTGAGTAAGAGTGGGGTTGACAACATTTATGTGCTCTGTCTTCGAACATAGCTTCGTGACAGCCTATGTTGCCTGCTTCGTCTGAAAGATTTCAAGAGGACTGCCGGCTATTTGAGAGTGAATGAGAGCAGCGACAATTGCTTTCGCAATCTGTTGTGTGAAAGTTTTTCTATTTTTTCAGTAAGAGTGTTTAATTGTTCACTTAATGTTTTATTTTGATGTGCTAGTGAGTTATCAGTGCATGAAGGTTTTTCAGATACAGAGCTCAATAGTAAGAGATACATTACTGTCCTAAGTAACATGCATTTTGGTCAGCCCAGCATAGTAAGCTGTTTTAGCTCTACGGTTTCAACGCTTAAAATGGACTGCATCTGCGGTAGACCCTGAATCCATAAATTTTTAATGTGATATGATCCATTAGTTGACCTGCAACTAGCATTTATATTTCACACAGAAAATGGCTTGGCTTATAATCTGTAAGTGGGAGATTTGATAGCAATCGTCTTATTCTGGCACTTTCCAATAACTCTAACTACACTATAAGCCTTTCTTTTATGGCATTGTAGCAGTTAGAAGCAAGGTGGGGAGGGCTTAAAATAACGTCAGAAATATGCGATAAAATATTGTCATCAATTAAATGTGAAAGCAGGTGTTTTCTTTTGTTATACCAGCAACGTGAAAGGTAGATTGAACCTGCACAAAATAGTCATGTTATTTTGCCGAAAAACTGGAAGTTTTAACCCTAGAGGCACAACTATGTCACCTATGCCTGTTTGAGCTTGCATCGCGTCAGCTAGTTTGATATGTTTGGACATACTCGAATTCATCGCATACAAGTTTAGAAATTTTATTTTTGATTTGAAACGTTCAGAAACCAAAAAATGTCTAGATCCTAAGCTTTTAGTTGAATAGACATGGTATGCACAATATTTAGAAGTTAAATTGCGTGAATTTTCTGTGTTTTAAAAGGAACCGAAACCACAACTAGTCTGTGCATGCAAATAGCAGGGTTAATTTAGTTCAAAAGCAATTTAGTTAAATTTAGTGAAGAAGTTTTTAAATGAAGTATTTAAATGATTAGAATGTAATATTTCAACTACTTCAAAATGACTCTCCCCACCTCTTTTACGATCACCCCTTATGGCCAAATTTTTCTGTCCAGCAAGTGACCGCTAATTAGTGATGTTTCACTGTAATATCTACTATACCTAAAAGCTTTAGTTTGAGCTCAAACGTGGGTGTCGAAATTATTAACGATGGTATTTTGGTAAATGACAAAAGAGATTTAATACATTGCTTACAACTATAGCAAAATTTAGGAAAAAATATGAAATTTTAAATGTTCACTTTGCATAATTTGTTTCAAGTTTTATGGTGCAAGGACAGCAAAGATCATGCACTGGAACATACAGTTTTCTGAGGAATCCAAACCTCTAAGGTCTAGGGAACCAACTCCCACACTACTGTGAGTAGTTAGTAAGCATACTTTTCTTGGCACAATTGAAAGTCAAACCTGGGCCAACCACACTCTAGTTGAAAGTGTTACTACATCACCACAAGGCCTCACTTTGACGGAAATGAGCCATGTCACAAATTTTTAAAAGTATTATTCCTACTTGAGTTTGATCAGTCATTTTATTTCAAGCAGTTCTCTTGAAATGTTCCACATATAAATTTGAAGTCATTTCTGCCTTTAATTTTATACTATACATCTATGTTTTTCATTTCTCTAAAACAAAAATCGGTACTTACGTATTAGCCCGTCGACCTTTTCTACAAAATAAAAAATCGTCGCTAAGTGTGTGATAGACAGCCAATGTTTGTATTTAATCGTAAGTTTACGATTTTTTAGACAACATAGATTCTATTCTAAATAACATTAGTGAGGGATGTTTTCTGAGTTACCATTAAAAAAATAATTTTTTTTTAATTATATATCTTCAAAATTTTCCGTAAGAAAAACAATGAGAGAAGACCCCCTCTCATCGCTTCGCGACTCATGACCGTTCCGATCACATTCGATGTATGCTGCCTAAATCAGTAAAAGGCTAAATCAATATTATGTTACAATTAATATTTTTCACGCAATTAGTACATTTACCCGAATCACAGGGACTGAAATGGGGGGAGACCCCCATCCCCACTCGTCGCTTTGCGACTTGTGACCATTTCCATTACATTCGATGTGCATTGCCTGAATTAGTAAACGATGAAAGGAGAATTCATTTTTCCTGTAAAAACAAAATCGCAGAATGCTCATCATTTGGTAATTACCGAAGAGTATAATCCATCTAAAATTATTAAAAACAAAAAAAAACAGGGTTCAGGCATGAAACAGCACTCATTCTGCAAAATGTCAACAAACAAACAAAATGGCGTCTCGCAAATAATCAAGGATCGTAAACTTACGATTTTTTAGACAACAAAAACATCGTAAAGTTACGATTAAATACAAACATTGGCTGTCTATCACGCACATGACGACAATTTTTTATTTTGCGAAAAAGTTCGACGGGCTAATACGTAAATACCTAAAAATCTAATATTTTATAAATTACCATAAGTAAATAGTCAAATATATTTTTACCTCAAGTCCTAGATCATTTTTTAGTACTTTCCGTGTTTTAGAATCATTAAACAGAAACAATATGACACCTAAAACAGCTTCAACTATTTGTGGTTGTTGACAGTCCATAATACTCCTCAGCAAAGAACTAATGCCATTTGCTAAAGCACATACTTCAGGATTGAGCACAGCTAGGTAAGAAAATAGCAACAATTATCATATGGTGTAACAAAGTTTTTTGGGATAATACTTCCTCTTCAATGAGAGAGAGAAACCGCTTCATTTTCAAACATATTGAGATATTAGTACAAATTTCAATCACAAAATATTTAATGGATACTTACAAAGTTGAGCTAAAGTTGCCAAGCATGCTTTGACTAAATCTCGTTCTTGGCCACCTTCATTAATAATGGCTACTAAACAATTGGCAAACGAATTGGGGAAAGCAAGAGGATTGACACACAAAAATTTTCGCATTAAACGAAGTGCATGTATTCTTTCCACACGATTTTCCAAGGCTAGGTCTAGAGAACGAGCAACAAGAAAGTGAAGTTTCATTTCACTAAATGCATCTGTAGCTTCAATATTATGAAGCAAATACCGGCATACCCGAAGACCTGCGGCTCGTACTTCACATGCTTCATGAAAAAGTGAAACTCTAATGCTAAAATATAAAGAAATGTAATGTGTAATTTGTCACAAACTGAAGATAAACATGAAATTAATATCAGCTTTTTCCAAATTAGAGTTAACACATTCACTACGGAGGATACTTTTGAGACCAGCTTTGTAGAGCTGAGGTATCAACTTTTGGCTTTCTTCTGATAACTACGCAGTGGAAGTGTTAAAATTTAAATAATATAATAAAACACAGTTTTGGCTGCTTTGATTTGAAAAATAAACAAAAACAAAACACAGGACAAAAACATTACATAATTGTAAGGTATGTCCATAAAGCACTATTTGTGCATTAGAAAACATTTTCAATTGATAAAACGTTTCTCTTGAATTCTACAAACTTAAATCTGTATTTCAATGTAGTCACCACGTAAATTGAGTAACTTATCACAGCGTTACTTTTAAGTTATTCTCTTCAAAAATCATGCCACGATTTTTGTCTCACGATTGCCTATATCAGCATTTTTAGATAGCTAGCTCTTATGGTTTCTGAAAGCAAAAACGTTGAGTCGTAATTTCATGCAACATATTGAGTCGTTTGGAAGGTAATTCCGTTTTTTTGCATAGATGATGTTCATGGTCTTTTTAAGTAGCCAATGTAATTCAAAATCATAAAATAATTGTACGTTTGGGCAAAAAACATTGCAAGCTTCATTGAAAACAAATCATGTTGAAATCTATAGACATTTTAGTTTGGCGTCAAATCAAAAACGGAAAACTAATGTGACCATTTTTGTCATATTTTGCTTTTTTATTACCATAAGAGTAAAAATGCTGTGTATGCAAAAAACATTCGATGTTGTGTATGGTGAGGATAAGTTTACTGAACGCTGGTATCAGAATTGGTTTGGAAATTTTGTTCTAGTCATTTCGATCTCAAAGATGGACCATGTTCTGGCAAGCCAGTAGAGGCTAAAGAAGACAAAAATGAAGGCATTGGTAGATGCAAATCACCACATCACAACACAAAAAATTGATGAGAGGTTGAATTTATCGAATTTAACCATTCGTGAGCATTTAAAACAACTTGGATTGGTTTTAAAGCTTGGTATGTAGATTCCACACAGTCTCAAAGATATTTGATTTGTTACATTTCCATCTGCAATCTGCTGTTGAAACGTGAAGAAAGCAATTCATTTCTGGAGTGAATCACAGCTAGGATTGGAAAGTGGGTGATAATACAGATTTCGCTACCCAGTTTTGACTCTATCCTCTTAAAATCGCCGGAAAAAGCACTAGATGTGGTTTGTCACTTGACTTCATGTTTTAGAAGCAGTGAGAAGTGGCTTCTGTATGATATGCCATTTTGCTTTTACTTTACGTTCGTTCACTGCAGACAAAATGTCCGAGCATCTGAATCTTTTTTTATGAATTACGTAGTATGCAAGGTAAGAAAAATGGGTTTAAGTGGGCACTGTAAGAGAGGGGATTAATGGTGTATGTTCGAAGAGGAAGAAGCTGATGAATCTGTGTACAAGATTTTTAGTGGCATTGTAGGAATCATCGTAGAGTTTTTTTGGGGTTGGAAGGGGGTGGAGGAGGCAAATAATGAATTCAAAATGTTCTTGTGGGGGTTACATGTCATTTTTTGGGGGGAAGCGGATGAAGAAAATCAAATGGGAATGATGAATTCGTGTACGAGAATTTTAGTGGCATTGTAGGAAACGTAAGTTTGTTTAGGGTTGGAGATGGGAGGAGGAGAAGATTGAACGAGAATTATGCTGGAGGAAGAGATTGCAGGAAATTTAGGGGGAAGGGGAGGAAGCAGACGAAGAAAATTGGGAGGGAAGGTTAGAGGAGGAGAAGAATTCACGAAAAGTATAATGGGATGGGTGGAGGGAGGAAAGATGGAGAGAAAGAGAAGGATAGAAAATCTGAAAGAATGCCGTAAACAAGTATTGTAGAGTTAATAGGAGAAAGTGGAGGACGAAAATCCAAGAAAACACGGCCGTAAAAAAAAGTGAGGGGGGGGAACTGTCGTAAAGGAGAAGGAAAATCCCAAAACTTTCGTAAACAACATAGTGGCGAGCCACTGTAGGTCAATTGCCAGGTTTGGAGTTCTTGGAAACGCTGTGCTAGATCTAGGGGTAACGAACTGTATATTAGCGTCGGAAAGTGGATTGTGTACAACAACGTTAAATGCGGAATATCATTGAGAAGACTACATGAATCAGCTGCAAGCACATCAAAAGCTAATATCCATCAGAAGAAGGTATCTGTGATCTCTGTTCGGCGGGATTGGAAAACAATGGTTTATTTTGAGCTGCTACCAAAGAACCAAGCGATGAATTCAAATATCTGTTGATACCAATTAGACAAATTGAATGATTCCATCAAGCAAAAGAGACTAGCAATGACAAATAGAAAAGGTATGTTTGAAAAGTTTGGTTACCCAGCATAAGTTGTTAGCGCTTGGATGTGTGGAATATTCTACCGTATCCACCATATTTACCTGAGCTTGCACTATCAGATTATCACTTATTTCGGTCTCTTCAAAATTCTTTGGATAGTAAATTGTTTGATTCAGATGATGTTAAAAGCCACTTAATTCTGTTTTTTGTAAATAAAGACCAGAAGATCTATGAGTGTGAACTTACTTCATTACCTGAAAAATGGCAAGAAGTAGTGGAACAAAATGGCCCATACGTAAATATATAAAACGTTTCTTTCTATAAAAACATTACCATTCATTTTCATGATAAAAAAAAGAAAAAAATTACTTCCCAAACGACCCAATAATTTTTTAAATATCAGAAAATTACACAGACAAAACAGGAATTGTAAGTAAATGCCAGGCAGAAAAAATTTTCACATCAACTTTCTGTAGCAAATATGTATTTACTCAGGATGGAATACCACTATTCTGCCCTTCCTAAGTGCACTCCCACCTCCATTTCTTGTTAAACACTCACTTTCGCCGTCGTAACACTCTGTGGATAAACCAAATTTAACAATAGGTTTCTTAATAAAAGATGTATTTATAGAGCTTACAATAAAAATTTTGGTGAGGAAACTCAACACATGTTAATACTGTATAGTTCAGAAAAGGAAAGTCAGCAAATTTTAACACATTTAATAATGATACTTCAGATTATCTTTGTCTTAATATTTTGTATACTATTCAAATAAAGCTTTCTTAAAATTATATACATGAATTGAAATCTTTTCATTCTATATTTGAGTTCTGATGAAAATTAATCTTGTTAGCAATGATTTAATTTTATGATGTAAAGGAACCAACAAATTGGGCCACCATCACAAATGAAACAAAATAATCTTAAAAAAAGGCTTTCATTGGATATTGCTGAAACTTTTTTAATGGATTATATGGATCTAGGTATATACTGATGACTCAGAAAACAATACTTTGAGACATAAAAAGGTAAGTATATTTAGAAAAAAAAAAGGAAATTCGCTTAATAAAAAATTCGTGTTTTAACACTGCAAGAGCAGAAAAGGTCATGCTGCACCAAGACCTGTAGTTTGTCAAGGAATTCAAACCTCTGCTGCCAAGGGAACCAAACCCAACTACCAGTATGGTGAAAAATCTGAATGAAAACATTTCCTGGCATATCATTTACTAGTAGATAAAATAATACTGTCGCAGTACATACTTTAATACGCTGTTACACAATTTAATGTCGTGACAGCTGTTTCAGTAGCTTCTTGATACTTTTTTCAAACAAAATATACAAACCAAAAAAACTGTTGATTGGTAATGCTTGTCAAGGTTGCCACTATACGAGTTACAAGTTATGCTTCTCCAAAGCATTACTTGTATGACTATGGAAGACTTTTCCGAAGTATTACTTGTAACTCATACAGCAGCAACCATGACCAGCATTACCAATCAACGGTTTGTTTGGTTTCTATGTGTATTTCATTTGAAAAAAGTAGCAAGAAGCTACTGAAACAGCTGTTACGACATTAAATTATGAAATTTATAACTGTGATAGTATTGTGTTTTATTTATATACTACTTTTGCGTAGTGTATCACATCAATCGCAATAAAATACAATATTTAAACATATATATACATACAAATATAAGCATACAAATATATATATATATATATATGGCCTGCAAAAGGGTTGCTGATATAGAAAGGTTAGGTTGCTGGTATTGAAAGATTAAAATTAAACTTTTGCACTCCACTGGCGCGACATTCTATATATGGCTCTGAATTACTTTGGCTAAATAGCCTGGAGTGAAAAGGGTTAATAAAATTAAACTGATTAATTAGAATTATACAGTAGACCCACTTTTAATGAACCTGTATGTTATGTTACCTGTATGTAATGTTAAAGTGCAAAACATTTGGTTGGTTGCATTTTTGTGGTACAAGGACAGCAAGGGTCCTTCTCTGCCAAACAATGCGAGATTGTACATAAGGTTTTAAAATGAAAATAAATTTAAACAAAAATGGTAAAAATGAAATAATGCAATGAAATCAGATGAGATGGGAAAAGCCAATATCAGACAAAAAGTTAAAAATTAGCTAATTAAAAGAATTGTATAAAATGTCACAAAGGTAAAAATCATTTTGGTTAAAAGTAAATGAATGTTAATGGTTAAAACTGGTGCAAATAGATAAAGCATGCAAAACATTTAACAGTTCATTGTATGTAGCATGCATCGGGGCATCTTCTCCCTTTAACAAATGTTGATGGGAGAAACAGGAGTGGCCGATGTAAATCTAGCGAAAATGACCTCTTTGCGACTGCAATACATTTAATCACTTTTAGAGAGCAAGACTTTCGTATTCCTCCAGATTAAGGAAAAATGGCTAATCAGCTTGACATATAAAACATTGGTCTACTTATCGCACAAAAATTTGATGAGAATTTCTTGCAGGGTTTGTACACATTTCCTTATATGAAATTTAAGAACTTTTAAGAACTAGAAATAAAAAGAATTAAGGACCTATCAGCAAATAGGAATCGAAAGAATCAGAGATAATCTATGCAACTAACTTCATACTTTGCTACTATTTTAAGCATAAAATAGAAGTTAGGAAATATATAAACATAATCTCAGAATTAACAATTATGAAACAAGAAGAGTTGAGAATGAGAAGCAATTGCCTAAAAATAATTAAGTAGTTAGCTTTAAACAAGATAATAAAAATCAAAGGAGGTTGATAGTTAAAGTTAATGGGTTTCAGATTAATAATACATTCTAATTCAACATATATTAAAATTTCCTTCGATCCATGGAACTGAACGTAGCAGAAAACACGATTCCAACAGCAGAAACCGACGAGGGAACCCCCTAACATGCCCGACAGGGATTGGAACCGAAGTAGGCACGTTCGAAAGGTCTAAAAAAAATTATTAGACCCATGTCCAAGCTTTTTACAGAATGACCTTATATTTTGGTGATATAGCCCCCTCTCAAAGTCTGAAAATAGCCATAATACAGACCTTGATATCTCATGATTCCATGGATGGATTTTAATGATCTGCGGATTTTAAAACAGGTTATCGAAAATTACTTGATATGTGTTTCAGCAATTTTCCAGTAAAACTAAAAATTTTGAAATATTATAACCTTCAAATCTTTCGACAAAACGGAAAAATAATCAACCCCTGTTTGGTGGTTTTTCAGCAAAACCCTGCATTGAAAATATTAAGCTTTAATAGTTTGAAAATGGGATATTTTACTTATTGTGTATTTATTATCTACCCATAATAACCCAGAGCTTGGTTAATTGAAACAATGCATGACGCATGAAGGGGAGGTTGGTTTTTGTAGGTTTTGAAGTTTTTGGTTTTTTTTTTATTCGGAGATAAACTCACCCACTGCGATCAATAATGGAAGTGTCCAATCCAGTGTTCATTGCCAATGACAAAGTCACTACATTCTAAATGAAGCTGAAGTTTTGGGAACAATCTATCAAAGACCGCAACCTCGATTGTTTCCCGATATTAAAACACTTCTGTGACGATGACATGGACGAAAATGAGCTTCCTGATCATATTTTTGATGAAATCGACGAACATCTGAAAGACTTGCTTCGTTCAGTTATGGATTATTTCCCAGAGGAGGTAGAACAAATCAAAGGTGATGAGTGGGTTAAAAATCGGTTTGCCATCACTAAAAGGCCAAAATACTATGGCATCCCTATACAAATCGTTAATTGATTTCAGATTCTGCAATCAAAACTGCATTCGCTGAAAAATCACTTGAAGATTTCTGTTGCGGTGTAGAATGTGAGTACCTGGAATTGGCTCAAAAGGCAATCAGTATTACTGCCATTTGTGACAACCTATTATGCAAATTAGGGTTTTCAGCTTATGTTGCAACAAAAACTAAATATCGTAATAGACTGAATGTTAAGCCTAAAATAAAACTGCAGCTTTCATCCATAAAACCAAATATAAAAGATCTTTGTAAAAACAGAATGCAATACCATCTGTCACATTAAGGGTGGATGCTACATCCCTTAAATCTGCATAAAAGTTTATTTTCAATATTTTTACGTTTATATGTAATATGTATAATCATAATTTCATGAAAATTTCTTAAAATAAGACTAAAAATTTTAAAAAGCTGTGATCTTTACCCACTTACTAAACCTTCGCAAAGAGGGTAGGAATTTTGTTAGCGTATTTCCTCCTACCACCGTTTAAAGGTCGCTCCAGTATTATTTAAATTTAAGCATATATTTTATGTTTTATACTCTTCTTCATATAAACAAAAAAAAATGCAAGTACCTGACCCACTCTCATGCTTACGTGAGGTTTTGTTCTCTGATTTTCATTTGCTGCTGTAAATACAAATTTTAGAGTAATTTAAAAATTGGTATAGGTTTTAATTATGAATTAATTAGTGCATTTCTGTTAAGGCAGTTGTCACTTGGTAACAACCCCCACTGTGCTCGTTGTATTATTTTCGATGCGTAAGACATCGAAAATAATACAACAGAACTATGCTTATGTAAGTATAGTTTGCCCCACTCCCACCATCCTGTATAAATAATTGCTGAATTTTTAAGGTTAACGTGATAGGATTTGGGGCCCTATCACATAGTTTTGCATTTAAAAGGGCTCCATGATCAAAAAAGTTCAAGAAACTCTGCCTTAGGTGAATGCATTATCACCACAGGGCTCTTTACGATTTTTTTTTTAAAGATAAATTAGTGATGATCATTTCTTATCATAATGTATAATTTTTTTGAGGACGAAATATATTTCTCCAGTTTGTAGTTTTTCTTACGTAGTTAACCAAATCAATACTTAACCTAATAACATTTATATAATAGGCATAAATAACAGTAACATGGTCAAGTCACTGAACTTTGATTCATTGGATCACAGATCATGCTTTTTTTTTTACTGAAATTAAAATTTTTCTAGTCAAAACGACATTTTTACAGTGTCAGGACAGCGTAAGTCATACTGTGCTGGGATCTACAAATTTCTGAGGAATCCGAATCTTATAAGATCTACGGAACCAACCCCCAGAGTAAGCTGTTAGTAAGCATCCTTTTTCTTTGCAGCATTGGGAGTCAAACCTGAGCTAATGGCATGCTAGGTTGGTTGGTTGTAGTTTTATGACGCAAGGACAGCAATGGTCATTCTGTGCCAATCAAGGTGAGAGCGTACATATGGTTTAAAATAAATATAAAAACTGTAAAGCAAAAAGCATTAAAGTACAATCAAACTAAATGCTAGAATAAAATCAGATGAGAGGCATGCTAGGTAAATGTATTACCACTTCATCACAACAAGGGCTACAAGATTATGTTAAAGACTTTTTCCAAACAAAAACTTTTCTGCTTAAGACTTCTGTCTAATCTGTGTGCAACCAGCCTTAAAATAATTCATCTTTTTCCAAACACTAATATAAAAAATAGTGTGCAGTGATATAGAAGCAGTAATTTAACAAAAAAGTAAAAGGATACATGGAAATATAGTATGGTAGAAATGCCCAAAGCAAATAAAAACTCAAAACTAATATATGGTTAAAATCATCTCATCAAGCATTTCTAGGTAAATTCATTTCATTCTGAGTCAAAGTTAAATAAGTTAAAAAAATGGGCAATTAGTTAAGTGCACAAAAAGGCATTTGGTGTAGGACCAGCACCTTAACATGACCTCTGAATAACAATAGTTACATACAACCAAGCTTCCTGGAAATCATTTCCTACCTTTTGTAAAATATAAAATAATTCATAATTTGTTATTTATATCCATGGTGTATGTTTGCCACCTTATAGTTCACATACTATAAGCACATTACTGCTTCTGCAGTCCTAGTGTTTAAAAATTATAAAAATAGGATGCAACTGCAAATGAAACTAAAACATTCAGAATCATAATGTCACAAGTTTTATAAGCATTTCTGTTATATTGAATATATTAAAATAAACGTACCAACAAAATATATCCTTATATGTGTACCCGATATTACTGCATGACTGCAAGGTTTGCAGCAATCTAACAAAGCCATTAAGATAGCCTAATTTTCTACTTTTACTAACATCTTGTTTTAAGACATGGAACAAAATTTCTTGCACAAGCTCTGTATGATCTAAAATAAACAATTACATAAATTACAAAAAAAAAAACATATTTCTAAAACCAGCAACACAATTCTAAAAACTATATTCTATTAGGCTGGTGGGGAAAGCATTTTTGTCTACTGCATACATGAATTTGATGGTGTTTTTTACCAATATCTTTCCCTAAATTTGAAAGTAAACCGGCTGTAGGAAGTAAAAGGGATCATTTACTACTACATGCATTACTATTACATGCACTACCCTATTATAACGCAATCAGTTATGTGGCTTATTCCTTGGAGGAAAAAGAATATGATAAAATGTGATCTCGGTAAATAATTGTAAGATATTACCCTTCTCAAGGTTAACACAATTTTCAAATTCTCAACATATGAAGCTACCAGGACATGTCTTTAGTAATTTTTTCGTGAGCAATTGAGATAGATAATAGTTTTGACATCCACATTTCTAGCTCAAACTAGAGCTTTTTACATATAGAAGAAAAAGAGACATAACTCAGACCCAAAGTTGAACCAGGGACCCTCCATGTGAACTGGGATGCCTTAACCTGCTCGGCCACCAAGGCACAGGAATGCTCTCTTTCTTCATATATAAGGTTTGTAAAATATTACCCTTCTTAGGGATAACACAATTTCCAAATAATCAACATGGCCCAGGTGGCTTTGTGTGTTGACCATTATTTGATAATTGTGTTAACCCTGAGAAGGGTAATAATATCTTACAAACCTTATATACGAAGAAAAAGCATAATTTCTGTACCTTGGGATCCCAGCAAGTTAAGGCACTCCAGTTCATACGGAGGGTCGATGGTTTGACTTTAGGCCAGTATGGTGTCTCTTTTTCTTCTATACGTAAAAGCTCTAGTTTGAGTTAGAAACGTGGGTGTCATAAATATTATCCATTGCAGAATGTAAAAAAAAAAAAACTTTTTCATTAAGGATGTATATACCACAAAAATAAATCCAATTTTTCATTTAGCTTCATTTATGTAAAAGTTTAACATTCGATTTACCCTACTTCAGCTTTAAATGAACATATAAATAACAGATTTAATAACAAAAATAAAATTTCAGTATCTTGATGTCTTGTTCATTGAGACATGCATTAAAGATTCATGAGATATGCATCAGAGGTTTCAATTATAATATTATGATGGCATAGATTTATCTTAAATTCCATATATTCATGGTTCCCATTAAACTTCAAAATGTCCATAGCAAAATAATGTATTAATGATCTGACTCCATTCTAATTAACAATATTGATTTGTTGAAACATATTAGCATATATAATAATATGAAGAGCATAATGTGCATTCCAAAACATGAGGCTGCAGCAACTAACATAAACGTGAAACAAAATGATATTGAGCAATTTCACAGATCTGGTTGGCAGACTTGATACAGATAGTGTTCATCTCTGCAAACTTGTGCTCACTATAGTTTGCCGATGTTATCAATTGACATGCAAATTTTTGATCATGTCCATTTTTGGGAATATTAAAAACCAATATTTAAAGATTTAAAGAAAAAAAATGCCAACTTTGCAGCTCTCTAAGCTATGCACAAGTCTAAATGTGGAAAATACCTTTCAACTCTAGTAGAGGTTCCCTTAGTTGTGCAGAATTCTTGAATAGCATGAAGTTCCTTTTAGCCAATACATTCTTTCATGACGACCAGTGATTTCCATCACTGAGGAGGAGTGAAAATTGATTTCACTGTCTCCTCTTCAATAAAACATGACTGAAATGTATTGCATAGACAATAAATATAACAATGAGACCTAATAAAGAGTTTGTGGGTTTTATGGCTCAAGGACTACAATGGTCATGCTGCGCTGGGACCTACTGTTTTCTAAGGAATCCAAACCTCTTAATGCCTAGGGAACCGAACCCAAGACTTTAGTGGGCAGTGCGATCTTCATGTGATCACTGAGTAAGGCTTCTTTTCACCATTGGGAATCATACCAGAGTTAACGGCACATTAGGTGAGTGCGTTACCACACTGCCACCGCAGGATGCCTAATAATGAGGCATCCTTGTATTTCTTTTATAAAATCTATTGCTTGCTCCTCCTCATGCCTTGACAAGAGTTCTCCTTTATAATTTGTTGATAATAAATAATTGTGGACACCTACAATTAAATCAGAAGCATCATACCTCAGTTAATCTAACCCCTTGTGGAATGTATTTTGAATGATGTTAAAGTTGCAAAAACCTATGTCAATTAGGCCTCCCTTCCGAATGACTTCACTTCCTCAAACATCAATCTAAAGGTATTTTTATTAGCATTTAGGCCATCATTCCTTAGTACTAACATTTTACCAAATGGAAGATTTCTGTTTTTTAATGCTATCAAAATGTTCTCATACACATCCTCTGCTGTGGTATGTCCCATGTACATACTCTCTAAATGTTTAGTGATGACTTCTCTGATTCGGATCAAAACTCACCAAAATTTAAAGCCATTTTAGTCCTGTATTATTGGTAATTTTATCATATTGAATAGAAAAATTCATTTGCAATTTATACAAAAATAATTCCCTGAAAAATAGGGCTAATGCATAGCTTATTAAATATCCATCTTTAGTTGGATTCAAAGAAAACTGATCTGGCACATTTCCATGAAGCATTACTTTAAATACATTAGCAATACATGACATGATTCTGTTGACATATTACATGCCACAATTTCCATACACAAAGTTTGTTCAGCAACCAAGGAAGTTTCTTTTGAACTATATAAATACCACTTTGAATGTTCTGGACTACATAAAACAAGTTTACTTAATGCAGAACTAGACTGAAGTCTCATTAAAAAAAAGCTGAAGCTACGATGAATCGTTCTTTAGCTTAAAATTGTCTGGTTCCTACACTTGTAATGGCGTTTGATACCATAAAATGCCTTTTCAACAGACACGTTTTCACAAACTAAGCAGTATAAATTAAACAACAACATTAATTGTTTATTGGCGTAGTGATACCAGCGCCGATGTTATGGCGTGATTAGATGGTGAAACGTTCGAAAGAAAATAAATATTTTTGAATGTTTCACCATCTGATTACGCCATAATATAGGCACTGGTATCACTACACCAATAAACGATTAATGTTGTTGTTTAATCCATGTGGTATTCGATTTATATAAATAATCAGTGTAAGTTGTCTTGCTCTTAGACTAAATGGACCAAATCGTAAAAACAAAGTACCAGAACGGACTTAACAATAAAAAACTGACTTCAAGAAGAAAAAGGATTATTTGGGAACCCTGCATTATTCTAAAAAAGTTTTGAAACTTTAGCCAATGCTTAAAAAAAAAAAAAAAAATTTCAAGCAGATTCCATTTATTTATTTGCCTGTCAATGAAGCATATTGCCTATATTTCTTCAGTCACATAAATCTATTTCAAACTATGAATTCAAAAGTAAATAAAATTAATAAAATAACACATATAGAATGAAAACTATAGCGATATTTACTGTGGTACTGGCAGATTCCTTATGGTACTAATAATTATTATTGTCTGTAAAGGTGATTTAGTTTTGTATGTACCTATATATAATAATGATTTTATGTTTTTCAAACGTTGACCATGTGTATTGTGTCCCAGACCGTTGAAAGAATACAGCTTTTAGCAATTCATTAATGCTAAAGAATATTATATAGACAAATCCAGCTAGTTCCAGAATAAGTCAACCAAATATTTCTGAAGAAACATGTTACGGATCTAAAAGTGGCTCGTTGGTTGAATTTTTATAATACAAGGACAGCAAGGGTCTTTCTGCACTTAACGAAGTAAGTCTGAACATACGATTTTAAAGTAAAAGATTAATTAGAACTTATATGAAGGTAGAAAGTGTACTGAATATGATAAAATGAATGATTCGATAAAATCAAATAAGATTGAAGTACCTGATATCAAGGATAAATTTAAAAATGCTTCCATGATTAAAAGAATCACAAAATATCATTACGGTTGTACCTAAATATTCTTTCAGTGTGTGCAAAGCTTTGAAGAATGTACAATCTTCCATAAATAAAGAGGATTAGTTGCATTTGGATGGAAAATTCATGTTAAATGGTAGCACCAATGAGGATATAACGAAACTGAAACGAAACAACGATAAGTGTGTTCAATAGAATCACCACCCAGCTTAGTTGTCATAGTAGATGCCGGTAGATTAATTGGAAGATTACAATTCACTCACTCAACATCATTTCATCGCTTTTGTACCCAAATATCCCAGATGTATATCTGAATTCATTAGCTGGTTTAAAAAACGTGCACATGGCAACAGCACTCTCTGCACACACCAAACAAAAGTATCTGACAACTTTTCTGTAACTAAATGCTAAATTTTTTCTTAGAGTACTTTTCCTAACAACTTTTCTAAATATTTAATGATTATACATTACTTATTGATAATGATTTCACCAGCAAAGGAAATTTGGTGGTCCAAAAAGACCACCTAGGTCATCAACTAGTGGTCGAAAAAAAAAAACTGGTAGACATTAGTTAGAATTGCCATATTTGTACTTCTACTACACATATATTACTGATTATTATTCCATATATACAGGGTGTCCATGAATTCATGACCCAAACGTTAAGGGGTTTCAGGGGACATCAGATAAACCATATTGGCCGAAATCTCCATGTCCCAAAATGAGCCAGTTTGGCTGTAGAGTGAAGCTATTATTTACATCCACATCGTTGTTACGTAGGCAATTACATAAATAAAAAAACTTTTTTAAGACAATTTAAGTGATTGACTTAATAATGCGGCGGAAACAGAAAAGTCGGAAATTCCTTTGCCCGGTCCTGAGTAGTGTTGCCATTTAGTCATCAAAAGGTATGGAAAACGATTGTTTTACCATACTGGAGGCAATTAGGATTTGCTGGGAAGTGTTAAGCATGTGTAATAGGTGAAAGAGATCAAAAGAAACAACTTTGGTCCAGTGAACCAATGTCCGAAAATGAGCCGTTCTGGAACTATAGGGATGACAACAACGTACAAAGATTGACCAGGGCTTACCATAACTAGTAAAATTTGACACTGGTCGGAATATACGAAATACAAATGAAGAAGGTAAAAGATATTTACCATCTGCAAAAATATTCGCAACGTTTCGAGAACTACTGTTCCCTTCATCAAGCGAAAGTGTCAAGGAATTGTAAGTATTCAGTATTTATACATCAATATGTTTTATTTTTAGCTAATATTCCTTTTACTTGGAAGTCAAGTAAACAAAAATGCATAGTTTTAAGCTCAACAGAATCTGAATTTGTATCATTAACCAAAAGTGTAAAAGAACTTTTATGCTTTTCGAATGTACTGAGTGAATTAAAATTGCTAATATTGAAAAGCCAATTCAACACTGTGATAATCTGCTATTTATTTTGTCAAAAATAATCAAGAAAATTTTAAAACTAAACATATTGACATCAAATTCCATTTTATTCGACAATTACTCACTGAAGAATTATTTGTTTTGAAATTTATAAGTGGCAAAAATAATTTAAGTGACAAAACCTTTAAAGAAAAGTTACAATATGTAATTAAACATTTCTTTGCTTAATATTGAACTGTTAAAACACAACCAATGGGGCCAAATGTTGGTAAATGTTTTCAGTCGTATTATTTTTTATTTAGTTAATTTTTATTTATTAATTTGTGCTTTTAAATTATGTAAATATGGTGCATCGAAACCGTGACTGTAGTGACGTCACTAGTTGTTGTATTTGATGTCAAAGGGTTTTTAAACAAAGAATGAAGTCGTTTTTCCAGGCAGGTGATTTTTTTTGTTGTTGCTGATAATGAATTTACATAGGTGCGTTAAGGTTTCTGTTACTTGTAAGTTTACTTTTACGACGAATCCATTGAATAAAATATTCAAACTTTAGAAAGTGGGGTTTTTTTTGTAAACTTCCTAAAAAATTAGTAAGCATCCAACATTTTGCACACTGCAGAACTCTGCACAAGAATCGTACGACTTTACGATTCTAACAGTACGCTTATGTTAAGAGGAGATGTGGGATGCATAGTCCCAAGTGCGTAAATCAAGCTGGTGGAAATGGTTGAACGAGTTGGCGATAAACAGGCGTAATGAGTAAAGTTCTTGTTCAATAGCAGCCAAGGAACTATGAGTATCTTAGATGGTAGCGCGAAGCATGGCAAATTTACAATTATGAAGATTGTGGTAGGTGCGTTTAGGGGAAGCTAGGTGGTAGTTGAACGATCGAGAAACATAACTTGGAATAATCCAACGGTGTTTACATGTCAGCATGAAGTGGAGATGGTTAAGGGAAGAAGCTTTTTTACGGAGAGTTTTAAGAACAGATTCCGATCAGCGATAGACATGGTGAATACACTGGTTCGATGAAAAAGATGATGCTCGAAGAAAAGAAAGTGCTTTCTTCACCATCTTTTTCATTGAGCCAGTGTATTAACCATGTCTAACGCTGATCAGAATCGATTCTTGAAACTTTGCATCAAAAACGCTTCTTCCCTCAACCATCTCCACATCCTGCTGACATGTAAACACTGTCAGATTATTCTTAATTTTATTTTTACAAGGCAAACGTTTTATTTATACAAGGCAATTCGGGGTTTTATGGCCCAAACTTAAGCATTACGTTTGAGCCGTGAATTCTCCAGGTGCATCAATTTGGCCATCGGAAGTTGTTTTGCACCATAGTAAGATGCAGAACCTTTTTTAATATGATTCTAGGCTGGAACGGCAAATTTTCCAAATTTTGTTACATGATTAACTAATGTGGATGTCAATAATAACATACCTATATTTATAACTAGTAAAATTTGACACTGGTCGGAATATACGAAATACAAATGAAGAAGGTAAAAGATATTTACCGTCTGCAAAAATATTCGCAACGTTTCGAGAACTACTGTTCCCTTCATCAAGCGAAAGTGTCAAGGAAGTGTAGGTGTTCGGTATTTATACCCCAACTTTGGTTTTTCCCAAAGC
>QLNU02015360.1:44937549-44952775 GCA_006491805.2 Dysdera silvatica
TGGCTCAAACGTAAGGCACAAATTTGGGCCATAAAATCCTGAATTGTCTTGTATAAGTAAAACGTTTGCCTTGTAAAAATAAAATTAGGAATAATCTGACGGTGTTTACATGTTAGCAGGATGTGGAGATGGTTGAGGAAAGAAGCTTTTTTGACGCGAAGTTTCAAGAACCGATTTCGATCAGCGTTAGATATGGTGAATACATTGGTTCGATGAAAAAAATGGTGAAGAAAGCACTTTCTTTTCTTCGAGCATCATCTTTTTTCATCGAACCAGTCTATTCACCATGTCTAACGCTGATTGGAATCGGTTCTTAAAACCCTGCGTCAAAAAAGCTTCTTTCCTTAACCAAATATAACAATATCATCTACATAAACCAATAATATTACATCATGTCCTAATCGATATACACAATTACACCAGTATATTTTCTCAAATTCTAATTGTTTCAAATTTATCAAGTTGTGTTCCATTCTTGGCCACTCTGGTGTAAGCCATAGATTGTCTTTTTTAACAAGCAAACTTTATGCTCTTGACCTTCAATTTCATGGCCTATGGGTTGTTTCATATAAGTTTTCTCTTTTAGATTACCATAAAGATATGCACGTTTAATGTCCAATTGTGCATGATCCCAACCTAACACTAATACCAAGAGAATGAATAGACATCTAATTATGGAAAAATTTACGACAGGGGAAAATATGTTTGTGTAATCAACACCATGTTTTTGTCTAAACCCTTGTGCTACTAATCTTGCTTTAAATTTTTTAATGTTATTTTGATCACCCTTTTTAATTCCAAAAACCCATCTATTACCAATAACCTTGGCACCAGTTGGTTTATCCACTAGATCCCAAACCTTTCTTTCTGTCATCATTTTTAATTCTTCTAGCATAGCTTTATCCCACTTATCTTTTTCTGGAACCCTTTATACATCAAATGCTCTGGATATTTCAACGTCATAAACTTCTTGAAATACATCTTCAAGAAATTGATTTATCGGTTCCACTTCAAGATTTTCTGGCAATTCCTCCTCACTAAATTCAGACGTGTTCTGTAAGTGACGCCTTCTGTAAGTTTATGTTCACATAAACGAATGTTTGAAGAGCTTCAGCCCAAAATCTTGACTGTAAACTACTGTCTTGTAACATAGCCATTACGCTATCTGAAGCAGTCCTATTAAACTTTTCTGAAACTTCATTTTGTTCAGGCATATTTACAGAAATTCTTTCAATTTTTATCCCTAATTCTGAAAGAAATTTCTCGAACTCTTTATGACAAAATTCTCATTTTCAATTTAAGCCATTGTCTGTTCTCACACATTTTAATTTCCTATCAAGTTTCCTCTCAACTTTGGCTAAGTACTGCTTAAAACATCCAAAAATTTCACTTTTTTGTTTAATTGTATGAAATTCTACTTTTCTAGAATAGTCATCAATTATCGATAAAAAATAATTACTACCACCAAGTGATTTAACAGGTGCAGGTCCCCCATAAATCCATATTTACTCTTTCAAGTACATTAGTAGTGTTCAACTATAATTATGTTTTAGGGGAAACTCTTGTGGACTTAGAAACTTTACATTCAGGACAGTCTTTTAATTGCCCGCCAATGTTTTCTATACTACCTAATCTCGTTACTCCATATATAATATTTAGTAAAGTTACATCAACATGGCAAAAACGCCTATGTACAGGTTCAATATCAACATTTGTATTAAACGCAGTATCAGTTACATACATTTCATTTTTACGGAATACCGTAAACAATGTATAACTTACCTACTCTAGGGATACTAAATGAATATTGACCATTTGGTAAATAAACAACCATTTTGTCATTACACCATACAATTTTATGTCCTGCTAAATCAATCGTAAAACCAGTGATCAAATTACGTCTTACACTAGGAGCACATAAGACATCTTTTAGTTTAATTGGTATAAATCCTTGTTTGTCTTTAACATGAAAAATAATGTCAGCTATTCCCAAAATTTAAAGATCACTATTCTTATCTCCTATCAAGGCTTTAGTGGGTGGTAATGTTCAAAAATTATCAAATCAGTCTTGTTCTTTACAGAAATGGATAGTGTCAGCACTGTTTATCAACCATTCATCTAACTTCTTTGAATCACTTTTGGCAGGAAAAATACACAAAGATTCATTTACACTATCTTTTGTTGTATCAATCATTTCACTATAATATATAGAGCCATAATTTTGCTCACATTTCAACTGCTGTTGGTTTCGTGTTTTTTGCTTTATTTGGTTCTGCCTTGCATAACAAAACTTGAATGTCCATTTTTGTTGCAAAAGTACAATGTAATATATTTTGCTGCTGTCTTGATGGTTTCATCTCATCCTTTCCCAGGATGCATACACTATGTGGAAAAATGTCATGTGACATTTTCTTAAAAGGTTTTGCCTTTATACTTGGCTTTTTCAAAACTCAGGTCACATATGCATCAGATATTGTGCCCAAACCTTCGTCTTTTCTCTTTTGAAGTATTCTTCCAGATTCTGTGATAAGTTGTTTCTCCACATTATCTAAATTAAATTCTTTATCGTCAAGTCGATACAAGATTTGAACCAAATTATCATAGTCCAATGGTAGTCGTCGTATTAGCTGGAAACACACCAAGATTGGGGTAATTTCAAAATCTACATCTTTAATTAAATGTACTTTTTCACGCACTCTTTTACAAAATATTCTGATAGTTTCATTGTCAGGATTAAAACGAGGTTCATAAAATTAATCCATAAGTCCAGCCAGTCTTGCTCTCGATGTTGGTTCAAAGTTCTCCTTAAGAATTTGCCATGACTTTTTTCCTATCAGTAGTTTCAGCAATTAGCGGTTGAAATAGGCATTCAATTCCATGATCAACCGTCGTATAAGACCTCACGTTTCATCACTAGTATGCACGTTTTTCTTAGGCAGATGCTTTCGCTAAAGGCGATCTGTTTCTCCAGTAACAAATTCCCAAGACCCTCTGTCAATCAGAAGTACCTTCATATCGATTTTTCAAGTAGAATAATTAAAGGCTCCGAGTTTTGGAAATATTATGAACTGTGATTGTGATTCAAATTGTCATTTTTCACATTTTCCGCAGCCCCAGAAATGCGAGTAGTCGTAGTTAAATAATTTGTCTGATGATTTTTTAATTATCAGGAACACACTAGTTTAGTAAGCATTGAATAAAACTTACATTTTTGAAGTTTTCGGCTATTAACCATGTTAGAATCATAAAGTCGCACGATTCTTGTGCAGAGTTTTGCAGTGTGCAAAATGCTGGATGCTTATTAATTTTTTTAGAAAGTTTACAAAAAGAACACTTTCTGAAGTTCAAACATTTTATTCAATGGATTCTTCATGAAAGTAAACTTATAAATAACAAAAATAAACATTTATACACCTGTGTAAATTCATTATCAGCCACAACAAAAAAATCATCTGCCTGAAAAAAAGACTTTGTTTTCTGTTTAAAAACCAACTAATGACGTTAAATACAACTGGTGACGTCACTACAGTCGATGCACCAAATCTGCATAATTTAAATGCACAAATTAATAAATAAAAATAAACTAAATAAAAAATAATACGACCGAAAGTAACATTTATCAAAACGTACCCACGCGAAAAAGCTCTGCGAGTTAACGACTTCTCATTTTCCAACGTCTTCGCCACCATACCACCATTTGAATCCACTGGCTGTTAACGTGTCTGGTGTGGATCTCTCCAAGGTCCAACTCAACGCGTTGTCGTACAACTTTAACTTCGCAAAATCGTGCCGCCCCTCGGTACCCATCCTAGTTTCACCTATAGAGAAGTCACTCAAATACAGCCGCCTAGCACCGGAACAGAAAGAGACTCTTAGACATCTCATCAGTCATACCATCGCCACCAACTTCCCTAAAAAAAGTTGTTCCAAACTTACCTAAACAAGTTCTTTCCGCATTGAAGTCAGTAACCTCCAATGACAGCCTCCACATTTCCAAAGCAGACAAAGGCGGTCAAATTGTTGTCCTTACCAAACAGCAGTACCATGAGGGCGCTAACGCGGTCATCACCTCTGGTCCTTACAAAACCTTACCTCGTGATCCCACCGAACAGCTACGCATTCACTGCAACAAAATCATTCATACTTCGACTTTGCTCACTCCTAGACAAAAGAACTCTCTTCACTTGTCTCATGCCATTCCAGCATATTTCTATGCCCTTCCGAAAATTCATAAACCCAGTTTACTATTCCGACCTATCACTTTGTGTATCAGCGCGGTCTCTCATAAACTTGCCAAGTTTCTTGTTTCCATCATCTCACCTCTTACCACTGCCAATATCCACACTTGCAAGAATTCTTTAGACTTCATCAAGAAACTACGTTCTATCTCACCAGGCACCTGCTCCATCGCCACGTTAGATGTGAACTCTATGTTCACCAACATACCAGTCGAAGGTGCACTTGATTGCCTTAAACTTTGTCTTTCTAAATTCCACTTTACAGAACCAGAAATTTCTGAAATTATACGTATCACCTCAATCTATGTCAACGCCAGTGAATTTGTCTTCAACGGACATTACCAATAAACCAGTGGCTTAGCTATGAGTAACCCACTTTCATCAATCCTTTGTGACATATATATGCATTTCTTTGAATCCAATCTCCTCAACTCTATCAAGTTTAAACTCTGGGATCGCTACATGGATGACATTTTTATTATGTGGGACAGTCCTCCAGATCAAATCTCAACACTCCATCCCACCATCAATACTTTGGATCCTGCACTTAACTCCTCCTTTGAAATTGAAGAAGATGATTCCCTTCACTTTTTGGATATACAGATTAATAAACATCATAACTATTTCGATACTTCGGTGTACCGCAAGCCTTTCAGCGTTGCTCTCCCTCCACATAATCTTTCTTTCCACCCGTATCAACAAAACATGTCCGCCTTCTACACCTATGTCTTCCGGGCTCTACAGTTCTGTTCGTCAACGGACTATCTCTTAAGACCATCGCTCGCATCCGTGGGTACTGTCCCAGCATTATCGATGCTGCCGTTTTCAAATTCTCAAAACGTTCTTACAGTACATCTCTTAGTCGAATATCTTCAAATAATTACATTGGCTTCGTAACACTCCCTTACGTGCCCAAACTTAGCTCCGCCATTGCCAAAGTCCTTCGGCAAGCCAAATTCAAAGTTACCTTCTCGCCTATTAACAAGATTTTGCCCTCTAGACTCAAAGATAACATTTCCACACTCCAACGCTGGGGCGTGTATCAAATTTTTTGCCAGTTCGGACTTTCCTACATAGGACTGACAAAACGTGCCCTCATGCATCGGTTGAAAGAACATCGCCGATACGTTGAGAAAGGTGAGGTGCACAAATCATCCATTGCTGTTCACAGCCACGAACACAACCACAGCTCAACTCCTTCCTTCAGCTCAGCTTGGCGAAATGTACTCCACCTAACTCCTTCTGATATTAGTCCATCACATCATAATTGCCACCTCTACCAACATAGAGCCAACTTTTCCACAATTTGGTAATTCTGGGAGGAGTGGCCGCACCACAAAAACCACGTATTACATCATTTTCTATTTTTGGTAGTCAACATTTCACTTAATAACTCAACTCTAGTTACATCCGCGAATCAACCTCGTTTGTTGACGATATTCCACGTGTTCACTCCCGAAGAAGGGCGAACTTTTATCGCCCGAAACGCGTAGCTCGAACTCAATCTTGACATAAATACGCTTCTAAAACGTTGTTTTTTGTCTCTTATTTATATTGCGTATTGTTTCGTCGAATATTTCCACATATATGAAATTTTAGCTTTATAAAGAATTTCAGTTAAACTATACACACAATGTTTTTCATTCTCATGATTTGTGTGGTGTGGGGGTGCTCATCTACACTCCTAATCTTTATTATTTAGTAATTTGTTTAACATGGTATTAAAAATATTACATCCAAATTAAAAAACTTCCATTGTGGGATTTATTTGATTTAACCTTGTATATAATGATATCTTTTCCCCCCAATACCTGGAATATCATTATAGACAAATTTGACTGTATAAGGGAATAAGCCACCAAATTTGAAAAATTAATGACAATGAAATAAATTACTTAGCAAGAAAAGCAGAAAAATATAAGCATTCTGCAAACTATATTAATTTAAAGTATTTTGAAAATATAGTTATATGAATTTAATCACCACCTCTATCCAAGTCAAGATAAATATTTTCCTCCTCACTCTCTCTTCTTTCTGAAAAATAGAAAAACAAACTTTTTAAAACAATGAATGATTGTGTTAAATTCAAACTAACACTATACTTATAATCCTGATGATGCTATAAAAAAGGGCTAATCTCAATATACCTACTAGGCCTTCATTAAATATTAGTTTCCAGAAACCATGAAATACAAAAAAAAACTTTAGAACTCTCAAAAAAGTTTCTAAATGAGAAATTACAAAACGTAGAATTTAAAAAGTTTTTCAGTAAGAAAAAAAAAAAATATATATATATATATATATGAAATTTAAAAATAACTGCATTTAGTAACTTCTAATAGAGTTAATATATAGAATGTATAATTTCTATGTGTCTCTGGTATTCTAAGATTTAAAAATCAAACATAATTAAAAGTCAAGCTTACAAAAAAAAATGGCCAAAGTATTTGGATGGAAATTGATCATCCTTAGCAACAACATATATTTGCCAGCAATATTTCATACCTACTGTGTGAGTGTTCAAAAGCTCTTTTAACAATGACAACAGATGATGTCTCTTATACTATTTTGTGGGGGGAAAGTGGGTAAGCGTGTGCAGTAATATTTTTTATAATTTGGAATAAAAAAGAGAAACATAGGATTTATTAGTGCATAAGGTGAGGATAATTAAGGTTTTAGTATGAGTGTTTAAAGGATAAGGTAGAAATAAAATTATTTAATGGATACTGATAATTCTTTTTTATATACAGTGTGTTCACAAAGTCTGACCCCGGGTCATTTTTTCGGAAACGGTTGGGTAGATGGAAAAATCGGCGAACACGTATCCCATTATTTTTGGGGCACACTTTTTGAGTGAAAAATTTTTGGTGTGTGACCCCTGGGATGTTGGAGGCGAAGGTCAACTCAAAAATTTCAAATGGAAAGCTTTGTCAAGTTGCATGCCGTTCGAAAAATCTGAATAAAAAACAATTATTAACGTTGGTCCCAGGTCAATACACCTCACAAGTCATGAATGGCGAGCGTTTAAAATTTTCGTATAAAATCCCCTTCTTTACCAAAATTCCCCACACACAGGTACTTAAAATCCCGTTCTGTGCTTGTTTCTGTAGAGAGTGTGCATCTGCACATGTGTAGATGCAGAGGAGATTTTATAGGTGGTGGGGGGGATCTCCTCAGCCCCAATAGGATCAAATTCCTATTCAAATTAAACTAAAATAAGAAAACTTAAAGATTACTAAAATAACTATTAAAGATTGAACTTTATCTCAATAACTGCTCAAAATGTGCACCACTCACCTCCTGACAATAAAATAAAAGATTTTCAAATTTCTGATGCACATGCTTAAATGTAAGTAATGGTATCTCCCAACAAGCTGTAGTAATTCTGTTCTTTAATTCGAGAAACAATGTTGGTTGAGTTCTATAGACTACAGTTTTTAGGTGTCCCCATAAAAAAAACGTTCATAGCCAAATCTGGAAATCGAGCCGGCTACTCAATCGGCCATCGCCTACCAATCCATTTGTTTGGGAATCTGTTATCCAGATACTGACGCACAGCGCGCTCATAATGTGCAGGGCAACCATCTTGTTGAAATACAATTCCATCTACATCAAATTCTAGCTCTCCTTCTTCAGTTGTAGCATTTTCGACAACCTTTGTAATTAGAGGGTCTACTAAATTTTCTAGCAGATCTAAATAACGTTCCCCTGTTAAATTTTCAACAATGAAAATAGGCCCGGTGATATGGTTGCATAAAATTCTTGCCCAAACATTTAATTTTTGTGGTCGTTGAGTATGTCCTCTTAAAATGTGGGGATTTTCATTGCTCCAGTAACGCATGTTTTGGATATTCACGTGTCCATTAAGAAAGAATGTGCTTTTATCGCTGAAACAAATGTTTTGTAAAAACTGATTATTTTCAGCGATTTCTGCGTTTATTATTTCACACAACTCAAGGAGATGATCATAGTCATCCTCACTGAGCTCTTGAGTAATGTGCATTTTATACGGATAAAACGAATGTTTTTTAAGGATTTTGCCGATTGTGGATTTAGAAACATTCGTGCAGTCACTCATTTCACTCAAGGATTGCTGGGGTCTTATGCTACTAGCATTGCCGATAACTTCCAGCACTGTACCCTCAGCCACCGTAAGTCAACCAGAGCGTGGCCGAACTTTTACATTTTGTGTTTCGCGAAATTTTTTTACTAAATCGGACACGTACTTATGATCGATTGGTTGGTCAGAAAATAATTCATTGAACCTTTTAGAGGTTGACCCGCAGTTTCGACCACATTCCCCATAAAGAAAAATTATTTTCACTTTGTCTTCCACTGAGTGTGCCATCATACAGCCGTTAAATGATAAAACAAAGCAAGTAATTAAATAAGAAATGAAAGTTTAATAAAGATTTATTTAAACTTCCATTGCTTTGAAAGAAGTCAAACACGCCAAGTAACACGTACAAGTAATTTTTAATTACTGCCGCATCTGTCGATGTTTCTAACTAACACGTAAACGAAGCACAGTGATTACACATGAGCAAAAGGACTCTTTTCAGAAGCAAACACAGAACGGGATTTCAAATACCTGTTTGTGGGGAATTTTGGTAAAGAAAGGAGGGGTTTTATACTCAAATTTGAAACTCTCGCCATTCATGACGGGTTGGGTGTATTGACCTGGGACCAACGTTAATAATCGTTTTTTATTCAGATCTTTCGAACGACATACAACTTGACATACCTTTCCATTTGAAATTTTTGAATTGAACCCCACCCCTAACCCCCCAGGGGTCACACACCAAAAATTTTTCACTGAAAAAGTGCGCCCCCAAAAAATGTGATATGTGTTCGCCGATTTTTCCAACTAGCCAACCGTTTCCGAATAAATGACCCTGGGTCAGACTTTGTGGACGCCCTATGTGTGTATATATATATTGGGCATACAAGTTTTATAGGATTTACAAGAGAGGGCATTACTAGTATTAAATCGCATTGGACCATAACCTAACCACCTTCATGTTAGTTCATTAGGCTTTAGTTTTCAGTACGTCTCATTTTGTCAAAGTGTAAACAATACAGTTTTTTTTAACGCCAAATATGGTGACTTTTGTGCCAATGAAATGCAATTTGTGGGAAGCTTTACTTTTTTGCTTCCATTTGAAGAAAGAAGCAGCTGAAGGTCATCAATTGCTGCATGAGGCTTATGGGGACCATGCTCCATCAATTTCAACTTATGAGTACTAGTTTAAATGGTTCAAAAGTGGCAATTTTGACATGGAGGATAAAGAATGTGAAGGAAGGCAAGAAACATTTGAAGATGCAGAATTGGAGACATTATTGAACGAAGACTCATGTCAAACGCAAGAAAAACTTGCAGAATCTTTGGGAGTGACTCAACAATTTCATTACGCCTCAAAGCCATGGGAATAGCTCAAAAGCAAGGAAATTGGGTGTGACACGAATTAAAGAGACATGGAAAGATTTTTCACTTGTGAACAGCTGCTCTAAAGGCAAAAGTGGAAGGGTTTTTTGCATCGAATCATAAATGCTGATGAAAAGTGGAGTCATTATGATAATCCAAAGCGTAAGAAATCATGGGATAAGCCCAGTCATACATCAACATTAACAGCGAAGCCAAATATTCATGGATCAAAGCTCATACTCTGTATTTAGTGAGATCAGCTGGGTGTAGTGTATTATGAGCTGCTAAAACCGAATGAAATTATCATGGGAGATCGCTACCGGTTACAATTGATGCGTTTGAGTTGGGCATTGAAGGAGAAATGGCCTGAATATGAGCAGAGATGCAACAAAGTGATTTTGCAGCATGACAATTCTTGACTGCATGTTGCAGTGCCAGCCAAAAAGTACTTGGAAACACTCAAATGGGATATCCTACCCCACCTGCCGTATTCTCCAGACATTGCTCTTTCTGACTACCACTTGTTTCAATCAATAACTCATGCAAAAAATGGGCATATTCTTGGATTGCTTCTAACGACCAGTCGTTCTTTCAATGTGGAATTCGTATGCTGCCAGAAAGATGGGAAAAAGTAGTGGCTAGTGATGGACAATACTTTGGAGTAATCAATCTGTTACCATTTTTGCACAATAAAGCCCTAATTTTCACAAGAAAAAAAAAAAAAGAAAAAACTTTAAAACTTATTTTAAAAGAGTATTAATAGTAAAGATTAAAATTCACGGTCGCCGTCGGCCACAGGGCAACTAAATTTCGAGGAATGGCGATTAAAAATATGCCTGCAGTCGCCATTACACTCACCACTTTGTTTTCCCAATGCAATCCTGCAGAATATAGATTAATAGTGAAACATGCAAAAGTTTCAACTGAACACTTTGATTCCGTACTTGCAATTAATTTGTGGTTGTCGGATTTGGTGAAAAGCAGGTGACCAAATTTTAGTCATTACTTAAAAGTGTGAAAAATAAAATATGTCTTTGTCCTTGTAATCTTGAGGCATTTATATATAAATGTTATTTGAATTTTCCGAAATTAGTATAATTTTTAAGTATGTGTAAAGATTTAAACTGACCATTTTTTTTAGATAAGTATATATTCCTGTGATTTATCTTTCATTATATTAAGAGAATAAAGATAATTAGAACAAAACATTTAGGGATATAAAAGATGCAAGACTAGTTAGTCGAAGTTATTTTTTATTTATAAAATCATGTTTATTTAATACAGACAAATTATACAGGATTTTGCGGTCACATGAAAATAGCTACTAACTTAAATAAAATGGCCACTAATAAAAAAGGCTCTGCTGGCCAGTGGCCACTAACCAAATATCTGAGTTTTAACCTTTAATTGGTAGCTAAAAAATTTCAGTTTTAAAACTGCTTGCCTGAACAGTTTTGTTTTTTTAAGGAAGCCATAGAATTTAATGTGTATGTTAATGTTTTGGTGTGTTACGTTTTAATATTTTATTACATTCTTATTAACTGTGATTAAAAAAATTAACCAAAAAGCTGCTGCAAGTTCCTGAGAAAGCTCCCGTCGATGGACCATGAAGCCTGTCTCACACCACAATATAAGCACCCTACACTCTTCAGTTATTTAAAATACTGAAAAAATTTGCTTTGTAATTCCCCCCGCCCCTTATTTTGTTAACTGTGCTTTAAAAAAAAAAAATTAACTTCAGAACTGAGCTCTTGCGAGGGTCTTTCCCTCATCGATGGACCCAGGGGTGATTGTAAGTTGAAACCAAATTCCCTGAACATACCAGAAACTTCCCTGGAAAGTTAAATCATATTTTTGGTGAGGACACTGATTTCCAAAGGAATATAAAAAACTATAGGAAACGAAACGAAAATTTTGTAATTTTTAAAAAGAAATCCCGGAAGAGGCAAGTTGAAATTCCCGGAATTTACGGAAATCCCAGAACGTAATCACTCCTTTGGACCGTATCCGTAGCCCATCCCATGGTGTGGAAGCAGCACCCTGCACCCTTCAGTCACTTAATAAAACAGAGATATTGCAAGCTTCCATGAGAAGTCCCCTTTCCTGCTGAAAACCCCTTGTAATAACAAGGCACCCGTCTTTGAGGTCCTATGCCATGGCAGCAGTGACCTGCACTCTTCCATCATTTAATGAAGCATAACACTGAAAAATTTACTTTGTAATTTTTTTTCTTTGCTAATGATGATTTGTGGACACCTTTCCCAATGTTTTATTTTGTAATTTTTCTCCCTGCAAACAATGTTTTGCAGCTACTTTTCTCAAAATAACAATAGGTTTTTTAACACTTGAAAATTTACTGTTTTCAATTTATTTCGATATTTTGATGTTTTCGATTATGGCGGATGCACAAAACGTGTATATGTTCACCATGTTGGAAAGTCGCCAAGAGATACATTTCGTCAAGTAACATCAACACTCTTTTTATAGCATTTCATATTAACAAATAACTTTATATACATCGAAGAGCAACTGAATTAGAGATACTTGTCCAGTATTGTGTAGTACCACCTTTCAGCCTGATAACGACAGCGATTAGTCTCAGCATGGACTCGACCAAACACTGGAGACATTAGGAAGCCATATGGATCTACAACCACCTGAAGAATCTATCACAGTTCATGATGAATTGATGAGAGGGGGGGGGGTTAGAAGCTCGAACATTTTTCTTGATGACATCCCAGATATGCTTGATGACACCAACGTCATGTGTCCTTGCTATCCAGAAAAACAAATTCATGTCTGTGTAGTATTCATCCAACCATTCAGATACAATTCAAGAGCAATAACACGGTGCATTGTCTTGTTGAAAGAAGGGATCAGTAGGATGTTGAAAATGAACAAAAGCACATGGTCATCAAAGATATTCCAATAACACTGATCTATAAGGGGCAAAATGTAACGCACAGCAGGAGCCCTATTTCAGTCCACATAAGCAGTCCCCAGACGAGAATATCATCTTCGAAGAGCACCTCTGAAGAGTATCCTGCTGGAAAGAAGGATCCATCACTTCATGTAATTTGTGCCATACTTAAGTCCTACTATTGACATGTATCAATGTAAATCTTACTCATCAACCCAAGTAACATTCTTCTGCAGTTATATAGTCCAGTAGCGATGTTCCTGTGCCCATGTTAATCTTTGTACCCAGTGATGTGCAGGCAGCAGAGGTCATGAATAATAATTTTGACACCCACATTGAAGCTCGATCTAGAGTTTTTTTAATATAGGAGAAAAAGTGATATTGTCCCCATCCTAGATTCGAACTAAGGTCTCTCCATTAAACCTGAAGTGCCTTAACCACTAGGCCAATGAGGAAAAGAATGCCCTGTTTGTACGTATATAAGGATGTAAGATATTATTACCCTTCTCAGGGATAACACAATTGCCAAATAATGGTCAACACACAAAGCATTTGAGGGTGAGTTTTTGTGGTTTTTCATGGGAATTTTATTATGAATACTAATTTTGAAACCCACGTTCAAGCTCAATCTAGAGCTTTCTTAGAAGCAAATGCTATTTCTAGAGCAGAGGTACCATGGTGGGACAATAACTTATGTACCCCACAGCAAGGAGATGGTTTTGGATAACATGGTTGCTTACATCATGTTATGCATTAAATTGCCGAATGATCTATTGCAGTGGTTCTTTAACTTTCCTAGACCGCGGACCCCCTTCAGAGATCACTCGCCCTTCCGGACTCCCCAAGAATTAACTCAAAGTTTAAAGCCCAGAATTTACATCATACATATTTATTTCTAGGCCTTCATTACTGATTTTCACCACTTAAGGAATTTTTCACTCCTTCATAATTTATTCTTAGCATTAAAGAGTAAATGCTCTTGTTTTACTGTTCTCCGAACTTTTATGGAATACTAGAAGAATCTCAGAGATCTCCAGGAGGCTACAGACCACAGTTGAAGGACTGTTGATCTATTGAACTGTGGCCTATCTATCTGCTATTACAATGCGAGCTAGCAGACGATGACCCTGCTCATCCACACGTCAATGTCCATAGCAGTTGGCCCTGGTAGAGGTGGTTTTATTGAAATCGACTTACTCATGATACATCTTTGACAAAGCAGCTTGTGAAAATCCCAGGAACTGCACGACTTCCGAGATGGAATGACCCATTCGTTGGGCCCTGACAATTTGCCCATGATCAAAGGCACTTAGTTCACTCATCTTACCCATGGGTAAGACTAGTAAGCTAAGCTCAAGGTATTTGCCGTAACTTATTTCAAGCTTTGTTTTGGTGCAATTGACGTATTTCAAAAAACTTTAACCATTTAGAAGAGTGGTTCTCAATTTCTTCGCTCAAAGTCCCCTTGCAGGCTCCATGACTTACTGATATTTTTAAATTATAATCAGAGCCTGGATTGTATGCAAATGCATATGTAATTTTATATTTGATATATGATTTGATTGTATTATTTGATTCTAGAATGAACACCAGCAAAGGAATTTGTAAATGTACATGTTTAATTATATCTCAGGGCACCAAAATTGTAGTCATAGCTGAAACAGACCTACATTTCATGCGGTCTGTCATCTCATGAAAAAATACAAATTGTTTCACACAAAAATAATGCCCTCTGGTCCCTCTCAGCCTTAAATCTATGTATTTTTTCTGTTCACATTTCGTAATAAATATCTTAAAATGCTAGAGAACTAAAGTAACATGCGTTCTTCCCTCAATCATGTTTTACTTTTTTCTTGCATATATTGGCATTAAAGGTAGTTTTATTGATTTGCAGTGTAACAGTGATTTTAAAAAATCAAATTAGGACTCATTGAATTTTATTCGAAATATGCCGATAAGAAAATTTTTTTCAAATATATGAATGACTGCATGCTCTGAGAATATTATTCGTAAACACTTACACCTGAGCATAGGCGTATGCAGAAAGTTTATAAGACAGGAGTTGCAGGCTTACAATGGGAGATTACAGAGTTACAACTCTATATATTCATATGCATATATGCAAAAGTTCATTGCAATGGCGACCTCTCATACCTCTCTGCGTATATCAATGGGTTTGCGAACGGCTCTTTTCAAGAATGAAGTTTGTAAAATCAAAAGGTAGGACCAGGATAACTGACGTCCAGCTTAAAAACACTCTTAGGGTTGTAACATCAAAAATAAGATCTGAAATTGACAGGCTTATTAAAAATAAGCAGTACCAAAAATTTCATTGAAAGGTTTAATTCCGTTTTATACATTAATAACTAAAACTACTGTAAATCTTTTTTGCCTCAATATGTATTTTACACATTGCAATATATATATATGGCCTGCAAAAGGGTTGCTGGTATCTAACTGGAAGGAGACCCACACGCTGAACGTATGTGACGATGTGTGGAACCGGCCAGGCCAGTAAGTGCTCCTGATCAAGGCAGCGGTCAGCGTGGCATGAAAGCAGGGGGTGCTAAGAATCACTGGAATGGCCCAGGCTGCCGTTTGTTATTGACCTTGGCTACGTTTAATGGACGATCCCTTGCTTCT
>QLNU02015360.1:44968076-44990852 GCA_006491805.2 Dysdera silvatica
TGACATACTGCACTAATCAAATGGAAGCAAAAACAAAACGAAAAAACATAAATTTTATTGGTGCAGTTAATTTGAAAAACATTGCTAATAACTAGTTTGTTTGGCTTTTTTATGGCGCAAGAGCATCTGGGCTATACTGCGCCAAACATGGTAAAATCAAAGACTGTAGTAAAAACCAGTACTTTTTAAAAATTTAAAAACGTGCGTATGGTCAGCATGGTCATTTAAAATGTCAGACAGTGATGAAGAGTTAAAAGTAAGAGTGCGGGCAAGTCTATGATAGGGGCATTGAGTTAAAATGTGTAAAACACTCATGGGTTCATTGCACACTTGGCAAATTGGTGCTGGTTTCCCTTCCAATAGAATAACTATTTTGATATTGTGTTTCTGTCATGAGAGCCATTTATATCCGTGATGTTGCATCCTTTAGAAACTTGTTTGGGTTGGTGAGGAATTAAACATATTGGTACTGTCGTTTCTAGCTGTGAGAAGTGTTCAACATAATATGTGCATTCATGTACATATTAGAAAAAAAAAAGTTGACTCAATGCTTTATTTTAACTTCTTTGAGGTATTTCATATCCTATCAGATATCAAGGTTACAGTTAATAACCAACTCCTGAATAATTCTATCTCGCCCATTTTGAAAAACCTCTTGTATTTTATGGATAGCAACACCACCACCAATACACTTAATTCCCCATCAACCCAAATAAGTTTCTAATTGATGCAATGGCAACTCGGCCAACATCACGGATATAACAGAAGTCGCCAAGCTCTGGTTGTGATAGCCATATGCTATCAAAATAGCTATTAGCAACGTTTTGTAAATTGACTGCATCAATACATTTTGTGTAGTTTTTCTCCCATTCCGTATATACTTCTGCCAAATAAAAAAAAAAAATAAATAAATAACAAGTTTTATCATCCATGGTTATTAGCCTGCTTTAAAGTGATCCGAACTAAATTTAAACCTAACGTTTTTTAAAGGTTTCGTAATTTCTTTTCCATCCTTGTGTGTGTGTGTGTGTGTGTGTGTGTTTTTTCTTTTTTTTTTTTGAGAGTCCCAGATTTATTCATATTATAATTAAGATTACTTCACAGGATCCATGCACTTTGTGTAGCCAATATATAGGAATGCATTCTAATATAAAAAGAAAATGTAGATTTTATTTCAAATACAATTTGTCATAAATTATGAGGCAATATTTCATTAAAATCGTGGAAATGTTAAAAATTGTAAAACAGATGCTTTTTACTTTCAGATTTTATAACCAAAACCATAAAATTGCAATATTTATAATACAAGTATGAACAAATATACTACTTACAAAAATTTAAACTGTGCCTATTAAACTGTGTGGCCTTATTCTTTTGTTTCTAGTTTCAGTTATTTTAATTTACATGTGTCTGTTAGTAATGCATTCTAATATTTATACCATCAAGTCAGGTCATTGGTTTTATCTTGCATAATCCATAGTAGTTTTCAGACTTAAAATGCATAAATACTCAACTAATATCATACATTCATTATACAATTTACAATCAAGAAGTTCTTCAGTTTTCAATTTTCTTTTCGTCAACCACCTAGTAATAGTTTTTTTAATTCAGTCAAATATAATTTTAAAATGCATTGAAATTTTCAATAATCATGTTGTTTACTTTTTCATTTTCCCTATAATGACATAATGGTAACTCATTTGTTTGCTACACAGGAAATCTGAGTTTGAATCCAAAAGATGTAGCGGATGTACGTGTCAGTTTTCTGTTGACCTATAGTAGAGTTTGATTCCCTAGACCATCGGTTCCCAAACTTTTTGAGTTGCAAAAGCTTTTCAGGAGAGAAATATATCGCAGAGCACTATTATCACCTTTATACCAAAGCATACTTTATGCATTTTTGGTTGTTTTGCCTAACTATATTTTTCTAGTTGTTAGTTGATATTTTATCGTACACCATATCATGCATTATTTTTTGATTTCTAAACAGCGAAAGTTTTTATCTACACCTTACTTTTTCAAATGATATCTTGTGAAATACATATTTTTTTTCCCTTTTGAATATCTTCTCAGAGCACTTAGAGATACTTTATGGAGCACGTTTTTGGGAACTGCTGCACTTTTGGCAATAGAGATTCAGAGGAACTTTGTTTTAAATATTAGAAGCTTTTGTAAACTGAAACCATAACTATTATACAGGATTTTAATTGTGCAATGGTTTTCAAACACAATACTTATATATAAACTTAAATATGGAATATTACCACTACATGCCTAATTTGTTACTTCCTTTGAGGTTTGCTGTCTTTTCAAATTACATTATCAATGGTTGGGAGGTTTAGTGCAAGGTGGTTTGATCGTCCATACAAGATCAAACCAACTTGATCACTGATCAAACTGAAACAGGATTGCAAATTTTTCCCCCTTTTAAATCATTTTGTAAAAACATTCACAGTCAAAACTATATAAATTCTTTGAAAAAAATTCAACTTCTGTGGAGTTTAAAAACACTAACGCAAGGATTACATTCAATGTTCATGTCTTAACATCCCACTAGATATTTGATTGAATTTTCAGTTAATTTTAATTCAGAATTAGTTTCTTCAGCTGAGCAATACAAATTGCAGTTTTTGCCCCACTAAATGCCATATTATGTTAAATGCTTATTACTAAGGGTGCATAAATCAGGAGTATATGAAGTTGTTCATACTGAATATGTTTTAAATATTTGATTGATTTAACCCTTAGAAGCCTTATTTTCCAAATTAAATTTAAAAATGTATTTATTGCAGTAGCCAGATAAAGGGAAAAATAATAAAAAAATCACAATACTTATTTTATATATTTATTTCGAAAAAAAAGCAGGTATAAATTTTGATACTTTAGACATTAAGTCCATAAATATGTCGCACTAACTGTTTAAAAGTCCGGTAACAAATTTAAAACTTAAGGCATTTAAGGGTTAGATCACTGTTTTTTAATTTTAAAATTTACTAAGTTATCCATATTCCTTGCAGAACTATAGATCTTAGAGCATCATGAACATAGCTATTTTAACATCCAGTTAGTTAATCAAATTGGAGATTGACTCATTATGCGATACACTTAAGAAATAATAATAAACACAGCTGGCAACCATTCAATATAGCTTTAAACTTTTTCCGATGGCTTACTACCATTTGGGGTAGAAGGCGGCGGCAAACCACTGAAAAACATTTAGAACTTTATTAATTTGTTGCAACTGTGCGGATTGTGTTTATTATTTCTTAAATAAGGTTGGCTGCATGATAAAACACAAACATGGTACTATTTCATTCAAATAAACATGCCATCCTTTTTTTTTTTTAATTTGTGTAATCAGTGTTTTGCAATAGAATTTTTTCATTTAAATTTTGGACTAAATGTTCATTGATTTTATATATATATGGCTAACTTTAATATTATGCTGACTGAATTGTTAGAATTACAGGGTGAACAAATACTGTTCTGTAAAGAAAGGTGTTGAGACTTCAAGTTAGTGTTTTGATTTAATAAAGTATTTTGCATTATAAAACGTCAAAATTCCAAATTTTATGTGTTGAGAAGCTTTATATCAAAGTTCATTTTATTTACTTATGGTAGTGTTAAATGTTTATTATTGAAGTATGTTAATGTGTTTCAGTTACAACGATTTGTGATATTATATGCAGGTGAAGTAAACCCTCACAATGTTCAAATGTGATGTAATCTTTGTGTTTAATTTTTTTTAATCATTAGTGCTAATCTTTTCAATCACATGCATTTGGCTGCTGTTTGAGTTTTAATGAAAAGTTTGAGGTTAATAGTTTCTGATTGAATCTCAAACTAATTACGAATACTTAATTTAATGCAACCATTAATTCTGCAGTTTCCAACTTGTTCAATGCTAAGATGTTATGATATTTCAAATATACTAAACTTTCTGTTCTCCAGTTTGTAAAACATGTTATTCCTGGTTAAATTGGTACAGCATGACAACTGTCCTTGCAACATAAAACTCCAACCAATTCTGTCCAAACTACATTTAAAAATGTTTAGACCAATTTTATTGCAAATCAATTCCTTTTTCTAATGCTGTATGATTTATACTTCTACTTTAACCTTACCATAAATTGTAATTTTTTGTATTTTATACTGCAAAGTAGACATGTTGTTCCATGACTTTCTATCCTTGTGGCATAAAAATATTAATTATTTTTATTTTCTTAATGTTTAAATAGTAAACTTTCTACAATATATTTTAAATGCTTCAAAGACTTAATGGCATGTAAATTGTTCGTATTAAATTTTGATATTCTTTAATTCTTTATACTATGAGGTTCAAAGAGCTCTCAAACCCTTTTTATTAAGGCAGAATGGTATGGGTAGTACCTGTTTATGTGGTGTGTCCTTTGAGGTAGTTACTCTGTGCAACTGTGCATTTTAGCCAGCATTCACACAAGGATGTAAATGTAGTTTTTTCCACATACTACAGTGCCTGTGTTGCTGCTTGTACTTCTTTCGAACTTGAGAACATTCGCCTGTTAAGCAAATTCTTCATCCGGGGGAAAACGAAAAAATCATAAAGGGCAAGATCAGCAGAATATGGTGGTTGTGGAAGTACAGGAATGTAATGTTTTCACAGATAATCATGACACCAGGAGAGGCCTGTCAGGGTGTTTACCCAAATTCTGTTTCAAACTTCCCTGATTTTTCCAGATTAAATCTTAATTGATTTCCAGTCACTAATCACAGTAAATAACACATTAAAAGTTGCATAATAAGTTTCAAGACCATAAAATCCACTAATACAATCCCCAAAGCCATTTATAATTTACAATTCTATTACAGTGAATTTACCATAAAAAGATCGCACTGCTCACTGTAGTCCGGGGTTTGGTTCCCTAGGCCATAAGAGGTTCGGATTCCTCGGAAAACAGTAGGTCCCGGCGCAGCATGACCACTGTAGTCTTTGAGCCGTAAAACCAAAAAACAAACAGTGAATTTACAAATACGAAAACTGTATTTAAAAAATGCATTTCCTTGCATTAATTATTTACAACAACATTTTCATATGGCCCTTTTTAAGTTCATCATAAAAGAGTTTAACAATATAATTGCTAAGCTGATGCTTTATCTTCTATTCCATTTAAGTGTGCATAACTCTATGTAAGGGAAAGGAGAGTGGCATGATCAAAATCCCTTACAAATTAGATCATTTATCTGAAAACACTTTTTTTTTTTTAAATATTTGGCAAACACCTCCTGGGAAATATGTGGTATTGGTAATTTTGGTGCAGAAAAAAGTACTTTTTGGAAGAAGTTCAGTCAAAATTATCGTTATACAGTGTTATACAAAAAGCACAGTTCCAGAGTTGTTCCATCATCTTCAAGTCTGTCGGCTTTTGAATTGTCTGTTGCACTTATTGCTGTCTCATTGTATACTTATTTAAAAAGCTTTGCGGAATGATTTTCCTAGCAGCACACAAAATTTTACACTTGACCGCTGTTCAAAAAATCATATTTTTCTCATGACGGAAAGCCTCACAAATGCCTTCAGTCATGCACTATACACACATGCCATGCATATTCAATTTGGATGGAACTAGCTTTTGCTGCCCATTCACTCTTCATTTATTCAGCACGAAATGATAAAATTCCCTTGCATATTTCACAGATATCTTAAAAGTTCGGGAACTCTTTGAACGTAGTAGTATATTTAATGGTACAAATTATAAATTACCAATGAAATTAAATTTATAATAAAATCATTGTAGGAACAACTTTACCATTAAATTGATAGAATTCCCTTTGTGGAGGGCAATCACAGAACTGCTTATTTCTTTGTGTGTACCCTGCCTCTAAAAAGAATATGCATGGAGTTTGGTATTACTGTCCTAATGAGCATTGAACTTTTAAATGCATTGTATAATTTTTTAAGATCAAAATGTTATAGGCTATAATTTGAAACTTACATTCATAAAAGGAAAACAAAAAAGGTCACTTATTATAACAGGATTTCTACCCAAATTTTGTTAAACTTCCCTGACATTTCCAGGTTTACAAGATCAAATTTTGATTGATTTTCCTTCTCTAATTGCAGTAAATAACACATTAAAATTTGCAGAATAAAAAAAAAGCCTCAGGACCATAAAATTCCCTAACACAACCTCCAAAGCCATTCATAACTCAATTACAGTGAATTTACAAACACAAAAAATCTATTAAAAATGCATTTCTTTACACTAAAAACTTGCACTAATTATTTATATTATTTTCATTCGGCCCTTTTTGAGTTCATGTAAAAGAGTTTAACTTTATAATCACAAAGCTGATGCTTCATTTAATCCTATTCCATTTAAAGTGTGTATGACTAATATATAAGGGGAAGGAGATTAGTATGATCAAAATCTTTTCATTAGATAATTTAGCTAAAAGCCCACCCCTTTTTTTTTAAGCTTTAGTTATATATTTGTGAACATTTTCTCCTGAGAAATATGGCTAGCGAAATATGGGGTTTACCCATATAATTGATCATATGTCCTGTTGAAATATAAAATGGCAATGCTTTTAGTATTTGATAATTCGTTATAAGTTTAATAAACATTCAGCGGGATACCAACTTCTCTTTCAGTGAATTTTTGAAATCTTGCATCTCATTAGAACAAAAGAAATATGAGCTCAGGTTACTGAAAAGGCATTTTATTGTAAAATAATATAGAAATATTGCTTTTGGTAATATTTATTGCACAATATCTTGTTTATTGTATATTAGAATATATAAGGTTAACTAAACATTTAATTTTTAGAATATCCAAAATGCCACGTTCAAAGGAATTGTTGTGTATGGAAAAAGATTAAATTCAAGCCTACAAAAGGATTGTGGAATGTTGAATTGCTGCATGGAAAAAAGCAATAGGTCATCGAATATTGTCAGTCGGTTTATAAAATTAGATAATAATTATGTCACGAAGAAGAGAAATGGTCAAAAACCAATATTGATTGAAAAATACAATCATCGTATTAATCGGCATGCATCTTCAAAATACATGTTTGCATTGGAAATTAAAGCAGAATTATCGTTGTCAGTTGGCATTCGCCAAGTGCAGCAGGTTTTGTCATTTTCTAATCACTTATAATTTTCTGAAAGACAGAGCAAACCAGCATTGACCAAAGTGAAGAAAGAAGCAAGATCGAACTAAAAAAATGCTTAATGTTCCAGAGTTGGAACAAAATTCTTTTCAGTAATGAAAACAAATTTAATCTTGATGGCCCTGATGAATTCCAATGTTATTGACACGACTTGAGAAAAGTTCCATAGATTCGAATGAGCTGAAACTTCGGTGGTGGGTCTGTCATGATTTGGGGAGCTTTATCGCATGTGTGGAAATTGTTGCTGGTGTAGATAGTCTATTATATGGAATCTCAAGACTATATTGACGTACCTGAAATCTCATTGGTTGAGCATGCTGAGGATTTAATGAGAGTTGATTTAATGTTCTAACAGGACAATGTATCAATACACATGTCGAACCTCACCAAAAGGTGGTTTGCTGAGAAAGAAATTGAGATTTTTGAGTGGCCTGCATAGTCCATATATGAATCCAATAAAAAACTTATGGAGTATCCTGGCTGGCAAAGTGTATGCAAGTAGTTGGCAGTTCATTACAATCGAAAATCTCAAAGCTGCCCTTCACATTGATTGGTCAGAAAACAAAATAGATACTCTTAAAAAATTAGTCTCATCTATGCCCTAGCATCTCGTCAGTGTGATTGAGTCAAAAGGAGATAATACGAAATATTGACTTTTAAAAACATTCGTTTTTTGACGTACTGCTCAAAGTGAACCTGTAATTATTTCGCACCAGTTTTTCATTAGATTGATTCTCTAATCTACTGCCATGAATTATTTACTTTAATTTATAAAATGATATTTTTATAAATGAAGTTTTAATATTAACTGAATATGGACAATATATTGCCCTTTTTTCAAACAAAAAAATTGGAGCAGGGTGTCTATGGATCTGGAAAACATGGAAAAGTCAGGGAAATTGGAAATACAAAGGCCCAAGTCAGGAAAATTGGAAATTCATTGTTATAATAAATAGCTAATTAAAATAACTTTCCTAAACTGTGCTTTTTGTACCACATTGCATACTGAAAATTTTGAAAAACTTATACTTTTGACTAAACTTCTTCCAAAAATTACCCTTTTGCATCAAAACTAATATAATTTATATAAAATTATTAAGCCCGTATATTTCTTCGGAGAAAATGTTTGCCAAATATTAACTAAAATTTATTAAAAAAAAGTATTTTTGGCTAAATTTTCTAATCTGTAAGGGATTTTGATCATACCAATCTCCTTCTCCTTAGATATTAGTCATACATACTTTAAATGGAATAGGAGATAAGGTATCAGCTTTGTGATTATATATAGTTAAACTCTTTTATAATGAACTCAAAAAGGGCCAAATGAAAATGTTGTAAATATTTAATGCAAGTTTTTAGTGTAAAGAAATGCATTTTTTAATACAATTTTGTATTTGTAAATTCACTGTAATTGAGTTGTAAAATTATAAATGGCTTCAGGATTTGTGTTAGTGGATTTTATGGTCTTGAAACTTGTTTTTATTACGCAAATTTTAATGCGTTGTGTGTTGTTTACTGTAATTAGTGACTTGAAATCGATTAAGACTTGGTCTGGAAATGGAAAAGTCAGGAAGTTTGAAACAGAATTTAGACACCCTGTTAGAAAATTTATGTGAACCTATATTTATTTTGTGGATTGTATATGGACTTAATAAGTTCTTATAAATTATACCAGTTTATTGCAAAATGGTGATGTTTGAAAAAAGTTTAGTTAAAAGTATAATTTTTTCAAACTTTTCAGTATGCAATGTGGTACGATAAGCATGGTTCAAAAAAACTATTTTAATAAGCTGTTTATTATAATAGTGAATTTGAAATTTCCCTGATGTAGTCCTTCATATTTAAAACTTTCCTGATTTTTCCTTGTTTTCCAAATCCGTAGGTACCTTGTTATAATTAACATACTGGGTACAATTACTGTGATTTGCATTTATGTAATTAATAGAGAGCAAAATGTAAGTTTGCAATGTAAGTAATTTTATTATTGATAAGACAGATACTTTAATAAGGTCACTTGAGTAAACAATTCCAATTTGAACTAGCTGTGAGTTTTTTTTTTGTATCCTGGATATATTAGCTATAAAGTAAGTTATAAATTAGTAATTACACATGTAATTTATGTTGGTGGTTTTCAACCTACGACATACTTTCTGAAAGTTACTTAAATAATGGTAGTAATATATTTTATAAAAGTTTATACAGAAAACACACTTTATAGTGACCCTCAGTTTTATGACTCGGTATGATATAATGAATAATTGAGAAGAGCCCTTCAGTTCTCTACGTGTAAAATCAAAAGAATGATATGTCTGCAATGACGATCCTTTCAAGGTCACTGTAACGTTAGTCTACTGTATAATTTTTTTGTATGCTGAAAGATTTTTTTTTTTGTAAATAAATAGTATATCTGTATAAATGTTTTTTAATTCTGAAGTTTATTTTTTCCATTTTTCTAAACTGAGCTTGCTTTAATTAGACCTAATGCAAGTAAACTGAGATGTGTGTGTGTGTGTATATATATACAAGGCTTCTTTCTTTCTTTTTTTAACGAACCAGGTACTATAATTTACTCATTCATCAGTAACTATATACAACATGACTGCACAGTCTTAGGCCTGATTTTAGAAATGTGTGCAGTATGTACCAATATGCTATACAAGCACACTATCACCGTGCTGTGTATCAGAAAATTTTTTATAATACTCTTTTATGTAAAAACCAATGTTCTGTTGAAGGAAAACGACACTGTGGCCCTAAGGTATTACATGTACTCGTATTTTTCAACATAGTTAGCTTGCCGGTTAAAAATTTGTCACAGTGTGTGATTGTTTTTCATTCCCAGATATCCTTCTATTGTAGCAACCTTATTGCAGCATGTTGAACATGTTTATCATATGTGGAGTGGTGATCTGGCATATGCTCTCTCCTTAAAGGTAAGGAAGTGATGGAAGTCACAGGGTTCCAAATTTTTACTTTATGGCAGATGCTTAAAATTTTCTCAGTGGAAACGTTGCATCAAGTCCTGTGTGATTAGGCTTTGTCGTGAAGGAGGATCACACCACTACTCAGAAAGCCAGGATGCGTCTTCCTGATTATCTCTTGTTATTTGTGTAGGATTGCATTCCAACTGTCCATAGAAGAAATACCATGCTTTACTTGTATGTATAGCTCTAGATTGGATATTTCAGAAACGCAGACTTACAACAAATTCATGAAGTTCATTTTGCATATAAACTTTTTCTGGTCACTCCTTGTATGCATATACACACAACATACTCATATATATATAATTTTGACTTTAAATATTAATTATTTTGGGATTTTACCCTTCTCTCTCTCAGCCCTTTTTTTTCTTTAGAATTGAACTGTGTTACATTAAAACATTTAATCTTGGCATTTATAATTTTGACACAATGTTTGCAACTGAAATTGAGTGCTTTTTTATGTTTCAAAGTAACAGAGATAATGTACGTTAATATTTATTCATGAATTGGTTGGTACACTAGTTGTAATAGCATTAGCTAAGTAAATGTGGTAATACAAAAAAAGAAAAGATCTGAATGAGAAATTAAAAAGCAAGTTTTAAAATTTTTAAATGTTTTTCTTCTTTTTAGCAAACAAGAGGGAGAAACAATCTAGTGGAGTATTTATGCATTTAAAAATATTTTCATGTGTATATATTCATAAATTTTTCTTGCATTCATCACAATTTAAAAGCTCAGTGGGACTGCAGCCACAGCCTTTTGGCTCATTAGATGGTTTATTTTCTAATTAGCTTGGTTTTTTGTGTAAATGTATTATGGTATGGAGGTCACATTAAGTAATTAGTTTTGTTCTATATGACCCCTCATTGTATTTTAGAAGGTAAATATAAATTTACATTTATTGAAGTATTTTTGAAATATGACTAAGTTATTTACACTAAAATTGTTCTTAGTTTTACTGCTAGTTTTATTAAAGAACATGTCCTAGAAGTGTTGAGAAGCTCTACCTTAACGGCAGTTATTAGATTTGAAACAAGAACAGTTAGTTAGCCCAGTGGTTTTATTTTAATTTTTTATCATTTAATTAATATTCATTTATGTATTGCCTGATGTTATGAGGCAAGCTAATATTTTTCCAATGCTCATGACAGCATTCAAATTCTCAGTGATAGTGAACTAGTCAATGTTAAGAAAATGTATAGTAAAGGGTTAATGAGAGATTTAAACCCATGCTGCTGACCTGAGCCTGACTATATAAATGAGTGGTAATAATAATAATAAAAAAAAAGAAATACTTTTTTAAAGGAAGAAGTTGCATACACATGTGGCAAAGATATAAATGTTCATACTTTGTATATAGACATTAATGTAAATTTAATATTGTTTTGTTAACATTTCATATTTTTTATATATTTCTATTTTTGATGAAAGAGATTCTTTAATGTATATGTTATGATTTTTCTGCTGAAAATATACACTAAAATCATAGGGAATTTTGAAAACAATTTAGAATAAATTGAAACATGTCCATGTTCATTCCTTGAATGCTGTTTATTGATGTGTTTTATATAAATCAAAGAACACCCTACTAACTTTTTCATCCAAAAAACTACCTTTATTCGGTTATGAGGACATTTATAAAGAAAATAATATTTTTGTAATTTATATTGGAATAAATGCTTAAAAATAATTTTTTCAGAGTTTTTGTATTAACATATTTTTGTGTTTATGTTCATTTTAGTAATTATGGTGGCATTAAAATAAAGTGCTATCCTTACTCTATAATTTTTGGTTTAATTTTTCAGAGTGAAAAATATATTTCTACCTCAGATGACCTAATTGTTTTAAGCCAAGTAAACAGTCTATAATTAGATTAGAATAGGACAATATATATAGAGTAGTGCTTCTCAACCTTTATGAGGCCACGGCCCAATAAATTCTTTTAGGGTCTGGTCCCAACGAATTTATTCATAAACACTTTTCCATTTTTTTAAAGTTTCTACATTAAATGACCATAAGTATGAATAATTAAATATGGCATAATCATAAAGAATATCACAGGGTGTCTACCGATCTGGAAAACCTGGAAAAGTCAGGGAAATTTGAAATTCATTGTTATAATAAATAACTTATTAAAATAATTTTCCTGAACTGTGCTTTTCATACCACATTGCCTACTGAAAAATTTGAAAAACTTGTATTTTTCAAAAATTATCGCTTTGCGTCAAAACTAATATAATTTATAGAAAATTAAGCCCATATATTTCTCAGGAGAAAATGTTTGCCAAATATATAACTAAAACTTGGAAAAAAAAAGTTTTTAGCTAAATTATCCAATCTGTAAGGGATTTTGCTAATACCAATCTCCTTTGCCTTACAGTCATTCACACTTTAAATTTAATAGATGAAGAAGGCTTTGCAGCAAATAGTTGAACTCTTTTTATAATGAACTCAAAAAGGGCCAAATGAAAATTGTTTTATGCGTCTTTGATTAATGCAAGTGTAAAGAAATACACTTTTTAATGCAGTTTTTGAATTTGTAAATTCACTGTAATTGAGTTATAAATGGCTTTGGGGTGTGCATTAATGGATTTTATTGTCTTTAAACTTATTTTGATTACGCAAATTTTAATCCATTGTGTGTTGTTTACTATAATTAGCGACTGGAAATCGATTAAGATTTGGTCTAGAAACGTGGAAAAGTCAGGGAAGTTTAAAACAGAATTTCAGTAGATACCCTGGTATCATCAGTACATTCCTATTAATATACACTTTGCTGATTGGTCCTTAGCATTTGCCACTGATGTTTTTTCATTCAGCTTTAAGAACAGATGTTGCACCGAACATAATTGTAATCGGCTTGCAGGCACTTTTTATATGCCGTCATAATCAGCTGTATACCCTTTCTCGAATTCTAAAAGGTTTTGATGTCCGAAAATTCTTGATCATTCATGAGTACTTACATACTTAAAAAAACATGATTTCGTCACTGGCATTTGCTGTACAGATGTTATTTAGGCGTTCTTTGAGTTTTTTTGGCATATTTACGACTATTATTTTCCTCAAAATATTTCTGTGATAAAATATTTATCCATGAAAATTTCTTGGAAAACTAAAATGACAAATTCCAGGCAAATTTCTCACAGCCTAGTATAATTGATGCCAAGGCCTGGCGGTTGAGAAACACTACGTAGAGTACATAGGCAAAAAAAAAAAAAAAGTTTTTAGTTTGCTTAGTGTAGTAATTTGTTATATGGTGTCCTAAAAAGATTTTTTTTTATTATACAAGTTCATAACACAAAAAGCAATTTGTTGAAATACGGTTTATAGTTTAAAAGAAAAAAAAACACTAAAGTTTTTTTATTAGCATACCTTCAACATTGTTACAGCTAACCTTGAGGTCTGGGGAGGGCTATAGACCCCCATTCCAATGCTCCGTACATAGTAAATACATTTGTAAATTTTTTTTTCTAAGGAGGGCTAAATAATCCATAATTACACTCTTCCTGGTCCCAATTACACCATTGATAATAAAACTTAAACGTGGGCACTCTTAATTGAAACAAAGGATAACCTTTGGAATCTCCACTGTTATATGAGAAATGCCAAACAGCATTTGGAGGTAAACTAGTTATCAATTGGATATTCTGTCCACCAAAGGAGCCTATGTTGTGCTATGCTTTACTGAAAAATAGATTATCATTATCTTTTGGGATTTTTTTTTTCATTTATCACGCACTACGTTTCATCAGACTGCTTTATTGTTGTGTTATGAATTTGCATAATAATAAAGACGTTTTTTGAATGCCCTATGTAGTTTTATATAAATAAGATTACACTTTTCGTTGGAATAAGAGAGGTGATTTTGTTTTCAATATTAAGGAAACTGGAAGGCTCACCCCTCCACCTTCCCAAAATATGCAAAACATAATGAATTAAAAAAAATCTACAACTAAGGAAAAGTATACTTGAACCGCTACGTGTAAAAAAGGGTCATGTCTCATACTATAGCATAGGACATAATCCATTTTTACATTCATCGATTCATTTGTAAAATAAATATTTAATTTCTTAAAAGCAGAAGTTGTTATAGGGTTGTGAATTTATTACAAAAAAGTACAAAACCTGGTTAAAGAAGCTAATTTGAGTATGGTTAAATCCTTAATTTTATGCTTGTAAATTTATATTGCATTCGTAATAGTAACACTATGCCAAATAAGCTCTCTATGTGTAACTAGAACTGAAAAAAAAAAAAAATTATCAAGCGCCTTTTAGTTTTGCTATGAATTGCATAAGGGAGGTATATTGATGATAGTGTTTAATTATAAACAATTTAATTGTATTAGGTTTTTTAACTTATCTATGCGTAAATGTGAAATCAAGTCTTTAAAGTTTTTTATACAAAATTTTAATGAATTAATATAATCATGGCTCGACAAATCCAGTTTTTTTTTAAAATCAGAATTTTGCAGTTGACAAGTAGGAAACCATCTTTGCCCTCTAGGTTTCCGTTTTGCAGTAGGCGAGTATGTTTTGCTGCGATTTATAGAGCTCTGCATATAATAGTAAAAGTTTATATACTCTGTTTTTTCTGTGTTTAAAAATTACTTTGATGAGACCTATATTTTAGCAATTATAGATTGAACAAAATGTGGAAGGTTAAAAAGCACTAACTTTTATCTGGTTCTTTCTTTCAATAAAATATTCTTTGTTTAATCAAATTCCTGTAAGAAAGTTGATCAGCGTAAAATTAATATAAGCGCATTTTTTGTTTGCTTTGCCCCAGAAATTAGTTTATATTTTATCTATAAAATAACTATTTTATGTAGAATATGTCTAATTCATTAAATTTAACTCATTATCTCAAAATGATGAAAACCAATAATTAATATAAGTGTTATTCCGTATGCTATGTTTTAAAGCGGTTTTTCAACTAGTGTGGTATGCTTGTTTTTTCAACGTCATTTGAAAAACATTTATTTAAGATGCCAAAAAAAGTCATTTGTATAATTTTTAAAATGTGATTTTTTTCTATAGTAATTTGTTTACTTATTATGACTGTTAGTTCCCCTGTGCTTTTTTACTTCTTGTAAATTAGAAATTAGTTATACTATTGTGTAGTGTTTTTATGTAGTTATATGTTATTATTTTTCTTATTGTGTAATATCACATGTCTAGTGATGATATATATATATATATATGTTCAGGTCAAATAGTATTTACACACAAAATCTAGTGAAACCTTTTGAAATAGGGTTAAATACCATGTCGGTGAATGTTTAATACTATTTAATACAAGAAAGAATGCAAACTTAAATAAGGTGGTACATTCAGTGTGTTCAGTTTAATATGACAGTTTAGCTATACTTTAGGAAGTCATGGAAACATGCTTTCCAGATTTGTTTAGAGTAATTTATGTACAATGATGTATTGTTGAAACTGTCAGGTTTTGTCACTCTTTTTATTATCTAAGACAGGTTTGAGATAGGATCAGTAATTTTTTACCTGCCCTATTAGTATTGCCGTGTGAATGAAAATATATTATCTGTGAAAGTAAAGAGGTTTATCTTGTATGTGTTTCTATATGTCACGAAAATATTTGTATACTATAAGCTGTTAATTATGCTTCGTTTATTTATTTCATTATGTATATAATATTAATTAGGATGTTTGTGTAAATGTGATTAATTTCCATGTACTGCGTGTTTTTAGAAAATATGCAAAGTTAGTGGTTAATAATTGAACAAATGTTCTTTAACTGTACATGATTCAGGCAGCATTAAAAAGCCACTGTGATAATGGTTTCTGTTTTCAAATATCATTACTTTAGAAACTTCCATGTTTTCTGTGTATGTGCGTGTCTTTTTTATTTGTTTTTGTTTATATGTGATTTTTTAATATGTGACTGATTAATTCAGATCGTACTAAAACTGTCAGATTTGCCATTGTCTGAATTTTTGAATTGATACTTGTTTGAATGTTATTTAATAAAAAACCCAGGAAATTTCTTATGTCTGCTTGAGATTTTTTTTAATGTGTCTTACATATTGAGATAAGCAAGAGGGGCTCTCGACAAATCGCTGTGAATGGTAGTTACCAGACAAGAATGATACTTGCTCATCTCAATAGAGAAAACCTACAAACCTAGTAGGGAAAACAGAAGTTCTACTTGACAACTGCAAAAATACAGTTGCCAATAGCGACCTGATTTGTCCAGTCCACGAGAGTAACTTTTATTCAGTTGAGGCTTTTATTTTCCTGTTGTCTTTGAATTTCAAGTTTATTCTGCAGTAAAGATATTGCTCAAGTCCATTTCTCATATAAAGGTAATTTAAATATTTTAGTAATTAAAATTTCTTCAAAAATATTTTGTTTATTGCAATATAAAGCACAATAGTTTGTTCAAAGTTTTAAGTAATTGTAAAGTAAAAAAAAAATACCAAAATTATTCTAAAACTTATTTTTGACATTTAAACTTTACGATCGATTCAGGACCAATAATTAAGTTAATAATTACTTTGGGATGCGAATTTCTGTGATTGTTTTCGCTTGATTTTGTATAAGAAACTATTAATTTTCAATTTTTCTTTCATGAATTCCAAAATTTCATATTCGTGCCAAATGACATGAATGAACTTCGCTTCATTGAGTATGACTTTTGCGTATGTAACAGGAAAGCTGCATTTTAGTGTTAATTTTAAAAATTTGGGAATTCGTTTCTGCACAAAAATTCTTTCAGTTCTCATTTCTACTTATAAATACCTTTCTGTTGACATAGGTTTTAATTCCGGATGCGAGGTGGCACTTAAAACTGTTCCTTTGTTACTAGAACTAGTTAGTAACTAAGAAGTATTGCTAACCGTATAGCAAATCTCTTCACGGAATGTCGAAATAAAAATTTACCATTTTTTCTCAGCAGTGCTAGATTTAAGTATAGGCCAAGTAAGTCTGGACCTGGGGGAAGTGCGAGGGTATATAGACCTTGTGTTATTGTAATCTCCATTTGCAAATGTTCAAGAAATTTTCATTAATAATAAACCTGAATATTGATCACAGTGAACTTTAAAAAATACTATGATTTATTGAATATCATGACCATATTCTTTAGGGCCCATTATATTCTTCCAGACTAGGTCTCATAAATACTTTAAACTGGCATTGTTTGGAAGTCAATAGTATTATGAATATTACAGATCATATTTGTTTTCTATTTTATATACTTAATTATTTTCTAAAAATTTTTAATTTAAAAAAAAGTACTATGCATTTAGTGTGGCCATAATTACCCTTCTAGGGCAAAAAAGAGAAAAAAAAAAACCACATTCACTATGAAGAAATCTGTTTTTATTAAAATTAAATGTACATCCAGCACATACGCAGGTAAGGAAATGATAAAAATATTCAGGGCCGTAGGACCCATCAATGGCTAGGAATTGTACATTGAATGTTCAAATCAATAGTTGGTGAAACCCCTCCCCCACCTGGCAGCGATGCATGCTTCTATACGTCTAGTCTAGATAAAGAGTGATAAAGGTTCCTAATGTCCTCTTGTGCCACGTTCTGCCAAGCATTCCTCACTCGTTGCTCCAGATCTGCGACATTTTGTAGTACCCGAATCTGGCGGCCTACCATGTCCCATACATGTTCGATTGGTGAAAGGTCTGGTGACCTTTCTGGTCAAGGAAGGGTATCAACAGCACGAGACAGCTCAGAGATATGCGAGCCGTATGGGGCCTGAAATTATCTTGTTGAAAAATGGCCCCAGGCTGTTGTATCATGAAGGGTAACCAGGGATGGGAGCGAGTCTCCTTTCTAGCTAAAAGTCTTTTTTTTTCATCTGTCTCTAAAAGTCTCTCATTTAGGAATTTGCTCCCTTAAATCTCTTTTTTCTTTTAAAGAAATTGCTCTCTAAAATTTTAATGTTTTTTATATGAAGTTTTTTTTAATTTATATTTTTCCCCCTACAATTTCCAAATCCTTCATTGTTGAATTATTCAACAGTGAAGACTTTGCTAATGTTGTAAATTACATATACACTCTCGCACTTTTCTTTGCTATGTTATTCCATGTAAGTTGAACTACTGTAATTGCAGAATTTAATATTTTGATAGCTAACACCTTTGGAGACTATTCGAACCTGCACAGTCCACACAGTTCACAATGCATTCCTTAAAGCTCTTGAAACTTTCGGTGAGAATGATATATCCACTTTGGTGACAAACATTCACAACTATTTTGGTGATTGGCCGTGAAGGTGGCAAGATTTTGAAACTATCCAGAATTAACTTAAACTGCTAGCACATAAGCTCATTAAACATACTTCTTCTAGGTGATTAACTTTCATTGATGCTGCCGAAAAACTGATTGAGCAATGGGCTGCTGTTCATAAGTGTTTTTTGAAATTCGTACCTGCAAGGAAAAGTAATGACACTATTCAGAGAAGCTCTTATAAAAAAAAAATGTTGATGAATTATTAAATGAACCTGTGATGTTGGCGGACCTCCACTTTACTGTTTCATCTGCTGAGCTATTTCAGGCCTTCATTAAAACTTTTCAAAGTAATCGTCCACTGGTTCATATTCCGTTTTCGCAACTGCTCTCAGTAGTTCAGAAGCTGGTAGGTTGCATTTGTTCATCATCCTTTCTGAAAAATTTACATGTGTTTAACTGGGAAAATGAGAACTTACTTCAGCAGAAAAAATTAGCAGAACTGTAGTGTGTTTCAGTTGATTAGGTGAAAATTAAAATATTCCATTGCTGTTGACTTTGTTCACGTTCTCAGTCCTATTAATATAAAAATGATATCTGACAAATTTGAGGAAGATTGGGTAATAGTTAGAGGTTGCACATTTCGTGAACTTATATCTATAGTATATATATAAAAGCTAATGAATGAAGATTTCCAAAGATAATTTTTATTTTCAAATCCATTCAACAAAACTGAACTGCAAACAAGTTAATACAAGTAAAATAAACAAGTAAATTAAACAACTTAATAGCATTCTTGTTATTCATGTTAGTTAAATTTGTTGGATGTAACTTCTGCTTTGGTTCACTTGGTGGCGACTTCTCTGTGGTGCCCAACGATTTCCAGGAATTTTCTGTTGTTCATCCCTGACTGACTAAATTTCTTTGTTAAAGCAATACCCCTTTCTGCCATGTCATTTACCATTTTAAGGGCATTGGTGCCCATCGCTGCAATGTTCCTCCATTTCATTGACCTCAAATAATCCAAAGAATGTCTTTGTATGGCTGCTGGCAAAATCAATCGCCTTCCCTTGAAAAACTATTTTTTTAAACAGCATTCCGTTTTTGTGAATTTAAGGAATCCCTTATCTTCTTAACCATATACTCTTCATTATCATCACATCTTACCGAGCGATATCAAATACTTCCACAAGATCACCTTTCCAACTCTGCTATTTCATATTCGCTGTTTTCGTGTTTCTTGATTTCTCTTTACCCAAATTTTAGTACTCTTTGTATAACTTCTGAATACGAGCTCAAATATTCTCCATCATTATAGGGATGTTTGCTTTCTTCCATACTTCCCAAAGTTTGATACTTGTGGACTTTGTAGCATCAGAGAGAATTTCCTTCATCTCTTTGTGATGGTAGATGAAGACTACTTGCTTGTTCTCTAGAGGGGAGCCAAGCCTCCCAAAATTCACCACTTGGCATTCTTTCAAGCAAATAAATTTCTTTTGTAGTATTTATGTTTACAACTTGAAAAAGAGAAAAGAATTAGTACACTAATATGCATGTTACATCTTCCTGGCAAAAACAGTTGAACCCTTCAAAAGTATGCATCCCCTATATATTATTCAATTTGTCTGAAATTTGGCAGACAACTCACTTAGAATGGGAGCAGGGGGGGTGAGTAAATTGACATGAAAATAGCAACTTCGAAAAAATGAAACACCCTACAGAACTGCCATCTATTAATATGTCTGGAGAAGTTGAGAAAGTTTTTTTGCTAGATCAAAAAGGTAAAATGACTTTTCAGATGTGTGTCCAATCACATTATATTGCTGGTTGTATGCACCTTATCAAGAAAGCTCTCATACCTTCATTGAGGCTTAAAAAAGCTCTTGGGTGTTTACAAAAATTAGAAAGAAAAACAGAGAGAAGCTGTCGATAGATTGCGATGGTTTAGTTGCAAGAGTTCTTCCCTTGGATATTGGTGAAGATAGTCTCCTAGGTGAGCAGAAATGTCAAGTGGAAAGTGAAAAATCAGATGCAATTGAAATCAAAAAGTATTGGAGCCACTTTTTTGCTCTAAAAACCACTGATGGGTCTCTTAAGTATCCTATTATTTCCAAGGTGGTGAGAACAGCGTTATGCCTTTCACATGAAAATGCTGATATTGAAAGACGATTTTCAGTTTCCAAGTTAATTCTTGATGTTAGTCCACAAATGTCTCTCAGAACATTGAATTCAATTCTGGTCATCAAAGATGGAATGAAGCAATATAAAAATAACCCTTTTTTTTTTTTGTACCAATTATCAAGAAATCGATATCTTTGGCACATAATGACAATAAGCATTACCAAGCATATCTGGGGGAGCAAAGGCAACTAAAAGAAAAAGCAGTTGAAAGAGCATTTGAATATAGAAAAAGAGAAGCAAAGGAAGGAAGAGGAACAAAAGCTGAAGGAGGCAGAGATTTCCAAGAAAAAAAAAAAATTCGGGACTTGGGCTGTACCCTTAAAAACAAGAGGAAGAACCTTGAAATCGCCAGAGAATCAGCAGATGTTTCTTTGATAATGCTACAGAAAAGCTGAAAAAAAAAGTTCGGAGTGGAGTAAGGTGACCTTGTACAGATTCAAGTAGTCAAAGAAATACTAGAGGGTTTTCGATTGATGAAAAACTATGAAAAGAAATAATACAAAACAGTTCAAGAGCTCCAAACTGATGTTGAAAAAAGGAAAAGCACTCTAATTACCAACTTTTATCATAAAAAGTCTAGGAATAGTTTTTCATTTTTTTTTATGGTTTTATAATTTTTTAGAATCAAGATTTAAGAATAGTAAAAAAATTTAGAAGTTATGTCTAAAAATTTAGACTCCTTCAAAGAATGCTTAATGAATATGTCGACTTTTTTAATATTTAAAAGGATTTGCTCTCATTTTCTTTAATAGATATCTATGTTTTAATGTTTAACATACATATTTTATTACTCCCTCCATCCCAAAATAACTGTCCCTTTTCCTTAAAAAAAAAATCTATCTCCTTTCCTTTAAAAATACCTGCCCCATTTTACTTATTTCAAAACCTCTGTCCCATTTTTATGAGACTGACCCACAATTACTAATGACTTTTAGAATGTCATTTTCATAAAATAGAACAAATAGTACAGTACTATAATAAGGGTATTAAAAAATAGAAGTCACAGTATAATGAGCAAACTTTTATTAGGCAGTCATTTTTAAATTGGCAATTACATAATCAGTGGGCTTTCAGGCACACAATCTTTCCCACTGCCTCCTTCCGCACTTCGGAGAATTAAATTTGAAAATAAATAAATTTGAAAGGAGTAAATAAAAAGTAAACTTGAAGTATGTAGATAGACTTGTTACTGGAGTAAGTCCGGTGAAACTGAAGTTCTTGTATTTGGGATACTTTGTATGGAGGTTATCACCTGGTTTACCAAGTCTTTTCTAACTCCAATGCTCTGGAATAGAAGTCCAACCTTTTCCAGTTGATCTTTTTTCATATGAGGGATTGAGTAATTATTACCACCGCCATCTTCCATGCAAGCAATCATACATTTTCGAAGAGTAAGGAAATTTCTATGAAGGTGACGATAGTCAAGATTTTGAAATGATATTTCTACAGCCTGAATAAGTTCGTCGATAGTCCTTGGTGCGTGTTGATGTTGTAAAGGCTGGATAGCATTAAAAAATCCAAGGTCCAAAACATTATGTCAGGACAGTTTGGTGGTTGGCAAATCATTTGAATATCAAAACCTTCAGATTTTAGAGGCATTTACAAATCTCGCATCATCAGGATTGATGTGTGGTTTGGCTTTATCTTGTTGAATGAAAATATCAGCATTTTCAACTCCTTTGACCATACTTTCCTGATTGCCGGAAGCATATTTTCAATGAGCATATTCTTATATATCTCTTTTGTGGCAGTTATGGGCTTGGTTATCAAAGTTCCTTTGCCCCTGTTCTTGCTGTTGTTTTTGAAAGGTTCTTTAATAATGAAAGGCCAAAGACCTATTTTTTCATCAAACACATTGTTCCGGCTAATATCGAATGTAGCCGAGCAACTGCCGCTAAGAACATGATTTTTTTCGATGAATCGTTTGCTTTTGCAGGTACGCACGGGAACTGTTCCTTCAGGTGTCAGGTAGTATGTCTGCTTGCCTTTACTCAAAACCATTTTTCATCCACATGTACAAAGTTAAGCATGGGAATGAATTTAGGGTATTCACTCTACAGACTTCCAGCATCTATCAGAGAGAGGTAAAACTCGAGCCTTGCTACTCTATTTTTGTCACTTAGCAGTGACTTAATGGCATTAGAATGCCATTTTATTTCTCCTGATTTGACCATTCTATGTAGATTTGGGAATATTTACAGCTGCAGACATACTTCGCAAGGTTCCTCTTCGTAAAGGTTTTGCTTTGATTTTC
>QLNU02015360.1:44997913-45012546 GCA_006491805.2 Dysdera silvatica
TTGAAAATGTTTTTATTGTGCAAATGTGGTGGCAGCAGACGGGGGGAAAGGTCACAGATCTTTTGGTTACTATAAAAAGGGGTCGCGGATTACTTGGCTACTATAAAAGTGGGACGCGGCTTGAAAAAGCTTGGGAACCGCTGGGCTAGAGGAAAAACGAGCAGTATAGAAATAAATTGGTTTCTGCTCAAATTTTGAAAAATTGTGTTTTTTGTTTAAAAGTGATTTTATATATAATCCAGATCATCATTATCAAAGTTCTCGTAACATTTTGGAAACTTCTACCACTTTTAGAACTTTAAGACTACTAAAATGAACGCCACGTAAGACCATTTTTAAGACTTAATTTTTCAAAATTTGAAAGCAGACAACTTTCTTCTTTGCTGCTCAAATATTTCCCTTCAAATGTCTATCACTGGGGAACTTTCACTGAGTTTTCAAGTAATAAAAAAAAGGGAATGCTCACTGTATGAGGATACAACGAAAAAAAAAAAAAAAATCAAGGTGACCAGTTTGGAGACCTGTTTTAGTATGTATTCTTTGGGCAGGGGTCTGTATACAAGTTAGCAATAAACAGCAGATACAAATCAAAAACATTTTACTTTAATTTCAAAACATAGTAACTAATAAGAGAAATGGAGTTTAGTTTTGTGCAATTCGTCAATGTCTGATTTTATTGAGGATAGCTGCAGGTGAAGATTAGGTTAAGCATAAAGGTGGCTTCTGTATTTGGTTTTATTTGCTTCGTAGGCAGAAAATGCAGATTCACACAAGTTATGGCAAAGGAAAGAATAAATGCTTTTGCTTCATCAATCAGTGGTTTAAATACATTTTTTAAACTTAATCAAAATTCGGAATATGAATTATTTTGGAAAGCAAATGTCAAAGCCTCGTTTGACAATATCTGTGAGGCATCCATAATCAGTTGATGAAAGGCAGGTTGTGTGTGTGTGTGTGGTTTTGGAATAACGACAAGTGGATTCATTACCTAATTATACGCCTTCAGTGTTACTTCCCAGGCCATTGGAAAATATTTTTAAAAATGATTTTCCAAAAGTTAAGAGTATCCATCCATTTGTGTTTTTTACTGGACAAGTGGATTAATTTTTCTGAAAGAGTCCCTCACTTTCGATGTTTCCATGGAGCCCCTGGGCAAGTACAGATAGTTATCGGAGCTGATGGAGCACAGTTTAGGAATCTCTGCCACAAATCATTGCACTTTTAACACTAGAAAAACAAGATTGTACCTCCCTTTTTCCCATTCCCCAGATATTCCTATTCTTTTACTGTTAATTTCTCGTGCCTAGTAATTAAATAGATGAAGGGATTGGCTTGTTAATGGAATCACCACAGTGCTTACCAACAGAGAAAACTTTGCTGTCTTGTGTAAAATCCCCCTCCCCTTCAACTAACAATGACGTGGGGTGCTTTTAGGGAACCTACTTCTGACCCTTACAGATACACAATGCTTCCCATGTACTGCTATGGTGTGTCCGAAATCTAATAGCACAACAGCAAAACGTAAGTATATTCGTTTTTAATGGATTTGGGATATTGGGAAATTTTAAATTTAACAGTTTTACACAATTTTTCATCAGTACCCCCTGTTCTGCATATACCATGGCGGAAGTGGGGGTGGGGAACAAACATTGTTGTGTTAAAAGTATCTCATATCTTAAACCCGGGTTTGAGAAAAAAAAAGAGTTGTACTGATCATTTCTACTTAAGAGGAATACTCTACTGATTATTTTTTATTGGAGTTCCTCTTTTGGTCAACATTCTAGGAAGTTTCCGTTGTTCAAAACAGTCATATTACGAGCCACACGGTTTGAAACTATATTTTTTCATTATGTTGATACTGTGAGAAGAATAGCAGTAATAAAAAATGGAACAAAAACATGCTAAAAATATCAAGGAAAAATTCATTCATTAGATCATTCTTAAACTTTCTTTTTATTTCTGAAAATATAACTCATAGTCTGTGATCAATTCGGTCAAAAAAATTATGTTGGCAGCTATGAAACAGGTAAAATGATGTTTTACAACTTTTGTGGGTAAGCAATAACTTAGAAACCGTGACTACAGGCCTTAAGTCAGTAATATGTCCCTAACTAATTAGCCCTTTTGAAACAAAAATTATCGAGAGCGAGAGAGATATCCAAATTTAAAAGAAGTTCGGAAATGTTTGTATTGTGCATATGTCAGAATAGAGAAAAAGATCCCCAGAGATGTCGCTTGCACAGATTCCCCGCATTTTGTTTCCATTTCCATTGTCTAAACATGCCGTTCGTCAAAGGAAATATTTGACGATTTTTTCGTCACATAATTAAATTTCATCAAAACCATTAAATGTTCACAAACCTTGGTATAAACAACAAAAATAAACAATAAAGGAAAAAGTAGCCACCAGCACATGGAAAAAGTTGTCACTTTTGACAAAAATAGCAGCTTTAGGCTGTTTTCGATAAAAAAAGTTGTCTAAGGTCAAAAATAGTTGCAAATATAGGGTGTGCCAGATTAAGTGTACAGAAAATTGTTTCCATCATAACACAAAAACTATTTATTATTTTTAAGTCGCATGCATTTCATGTATTTTTAACAGTTGGAAAATACAGTTTATTCTTATTTTGAAGTTTTGTATGACAACCTAATAGACTGTCAAATAATCGCCATGCAATTATTTTATTATTGAAATATGGGAAGCAGCAATGTGAAATTGCTCAATTGTTTGGCATTGCTTGAGCGCTCGTCACAAGAACAGTCAAACAGTTCAAGGAGCTTGGCCATGTAGGTGATCGTCCAAGAAGTAGAAGAAAACACATGATCAACGTACCTAGGAACCTTATTGCAAAATGCATCAAACAAAATGCGAGGGTCTCCATGGGAAAAATTGCTATGCAGACCGGAATCAGTTGCTTTTCGGTCCGACGAATGGCAAAAAAGGAGTTTGGACTAAGGTCTTACAAGCTCCAGAAAGGACAACTGCTAGCTGAAAATAACAAGGAAGTACAGCTGCAAGCATGTCGTGCGCTAAAACGTTGAGCTGCTGGTACCCACTGAGAAAAAAAAAACTGTCTTCACAGATCAAGAGCTGTTCACAACTGAACATTCACAAAATCGTCAAAATGACCACATTGGTCATCAAATACTCCCGGACAATCTGCCATCATGGAACATCGCCAACATCTGCAATCAGTTATGGTATAGGACGGTATCTATGATACAGACAAAACTCCTCTCATTTTCGTGGATCAAGGAAACAAAGTAAATCAAGAGTTGTACCAACGCGACATTTTGGAAGCAACACTTTTTCCTTGAGCTCAAGAGCACTTTAGCAACCAAGAATGAACGTTTCAACAAGACTCTGCCACAGCGCATAGGGCGAAAAGAACACAAGAGTGGTGCAAGGTGCATTTTTCCAACTTCATCACTTCTGCAAAATGGCCACCTTATTCACCAGATCTGAATCTAGTGGATTATAGCGTATGGTCGATTTTGGAGGCCAGAGCTTGCACAAAGTGCCACAAAAGTTTAAAAGCACTGAAGCAATCCTTGTGCCAGAAGTGAAATAATAAAAAATAATAAAAAGCTATGGCATGTAGCTGAAAATTTCACTACATGTTTGAAGCTGTGTATCGATGTCAACGGTGGACACTTCGAATAATTACGAACATGTTATTACCAAAGGTCTGTATTATTGTTATTAATTGCTAGTTTTCCTTTCATTTATTATTAAAGTTGTTAACTTCAAATTAAAAAACATTGTTTACACTTATCATAACACACTCCATAGTCGCATTTTAGTTGCTTGTGGCAACCCTGTACACGGATATACAACCATTAAAATACACTCTTTTTACAAGACAACTGTTGATAAGGTTGGATAGAAAGCATATAGTCTGATTACGTTCATGTTCCAGGTATTTTCTATATGGCGTATAGTCTGATTACGTTCATGTTCCAGGTATTTTCTATATGGCGTATAGTCTGATTACATTCATGTTCCTGGTATTTTCTATATGTCTCGTTATCAAACATCAGGATAAAGAGCAAAAACCAAGATTTGTCTGAAAAGTATAAGATGTCACTCTACATTCCATTACATGTGCTGTTGGACCCAGACACATATTTTAATGACTGATGTTAATACTATATATCAAAACTGCCTCCTTGCTTTTAGCTTGTATGCTCATGAAGACAGTGTCATACCATTTGAGTACATACTGTGATACCAGAAGCTCATAGTAAATACTGAAGTTGGCTTCTGATGATATTAGGCCTGTTTACTTGCACTTTTTAGTGCAAGGATAGTAAAAAAATGTCCTGCTGCACTGGGACCTGCATTTTCCTGAAGCATCAGGACTTACTATGGCCTAAGGACCCCCCCACCCCGGATTACAATGAGCAGTTAGTAAGAAGATATACTTTTTTTTACAACATTTGGAGTCAAACCCAGGTTAACAAATTACAATAACACCACCACAGGGTTGATACTGGGCCAAGGGTCAGCAACTTTTTAGAGGTGGTGTACTGAAATAATGCTGTAATCTCATTTAGCACAACAGTCTGCACCCATCAAATTATGAATGCTTATTTTACTATTCAACTATTACCATAAATTAAAATAGATATTTTGTTATGTTCCTAATATGTTAAAAGATTTCCTTTGCACATTTAATGTATGAATTACAATAGTTTAATACACTCCTGTTCATTGGTTAACGAATTCACAAATACGCATATTTATATTATTATTGGTATATGTGTTATATATAAAGGAATATAAAGATTGGATTGCTGAGCATTGGGAGAAGATCATGTGGTCTGGTGAGTTCAGATTTGCTCACTTCCAACATGGACACATCAGGGTTAGAAGGGAATCTCATAAAGCATTAGCTATTTATGCATTGTATAAGCTTCAGGGGAAGTGTTATGATCTAGTATTACTTCTCTTTCTTACGTCTAAGCTCAACAACAATAAAATGAAATCAGCTAAATATGTGAACATATTAGATGACCAGTTTATTCCATTAATGGATTTTTTCTTCCCTGAAGAGAACAGCATATTCCAGGATTCTTCAAGTACAAATTGTAAAAGATTGGTCTGAGGAGCACAAGATATCATCCACACACTTGAATTGAACACAAAGTCCCGAACATAACCTCATTAAATCTTTGCACTCCACTGGCTCTGCTGGAATGACATTCAATATATGGCTTTGAATTACTTTGGCTAAATAGCCTGGAGTGTAAAGGGTTAAAGGTATGTGAGATATACTAGAGAAGAATCTTAAGAGTAATTCGCGTCTTTCTTCTTTAACTAAGGATCTTAGTGAAATGTTAATGCAAATAGAGCCAAAAAGTATTGAGATGTTGCATAAACTCATAGGAACAATGCCATGACAAATGTTAACTAATTCATGTTAGTTCCTAAGTCATGTTAAAGATGGTCCAACAAAATACGAAAACGTGCAACTTTTTTTTGGAAGGTGGTCAGGCAGTGTATATGCATACATTAATATTCGTCAGATACCATTATATAAAGATTCCCCCAATAATCAACTTCTTGCACAACAATCTCTTTTATGGAAAAAAATTTGTTCAATGAGTATTTATCACACACATTAAGGGATTTTAATATTTATAAAATCTGTATATGATTATATTTTCGATATAAATTTATTCTATGTGTGTGATTATATTTTTATATTTTCTATGATATCTATTATTAAGGGGTATTATTGAGGGGTTTACATAAAGGTAAACCATTAATTCATTTTCATTACTTTTGAATAAATATTTTTAAATCACAGTTATAAAAAAAGACAACATACATACAAATAGTAAATCTACTTACGAGTTTTTGTATTACTTGAAGAATCAGAAGGAGCTGAGGGCGATGATGGAGGAAGAGGCAATGGTGAGGCAGGACGGAGTAAATTTGGCCTTTTCTTCTTTTTGCCACGTTTGGGTGGCCTAGTAAGTGCAGAAGGTTTGGGTTTCTTTCTTGGTTTCTTTGGCTTTGGCTCTTGTATTAATCTGTGGTAATTATCCTTGAAAGAAAATTGTAACTCCTCCATCAAATGCACTTAAAAAAATAAACTGCAAGAAATTTTGTATACTGTAAACTTTTATAAATAAGTTAAACGATCAATGAATAATATAATACACAATAAGCACAGTTTTTGAAACCAAAATTTATTCAGCTTTAAACGTTTTTCGAAAACCTTGAGCTTTCATCGAAGAAGCAAGAAACCCTAAGCGTACATCGCTCGTAAGGGCGAGTGTACGATCAACAATCGTACACTCGCCTTTATGAGAGGTGTATACTTATAGTTTCTTGCTTCTTGGATGAGAGCTAAGGCTTTTAAAAAACGTTTAAAGCCGAATAAATTTTCGTTTCAAAAACTGTGCCTATTGTGTATTATATTATCCATCGAGTGTTTAGCACAGTGAGTCGATCTACTATTACAAGTTAAACAGTGTTGAAGACATTACCTAATTCCATTTGTGAGGAACAACATTGTTTCCAGAAAAGTAAAATACAAAATTTAAAGACTGGATATAATTAATTATCATACAATAATTAAGTTTGTATGTAAATTTTCTTGATATGCATTAATTTACATTAAAAACAAGTGATTTTTTTTTAACACCTATAAACAAATTTTAGCAACCTATATGATTTTTTTAATACTTACGGTTTAAAATTACTAATGAAAGCACATTTTGTTAAAATACAAGGATATTATGTAAATTTCTATTTCTCTCTTCCCATCTTTCTTAATGTTGATAATCGCAACACACATGCCTATGATACAAATAAAGCTTAACTGTTCTAACTTCTAAAATACAAGTAAAAAAAAATACTTCTATACAAAGCATGCAAGTCGCACAACTTATCCATAATTTTATATTTGACTATGTAAGATACAGAGTAACCCAAATTTAAATATGCCTATTTAGAGACTTCTAGCGGAAGAACTGGCATAATCTTTTGTCCTGTGTAAAAGAATGATTTTTTGCCTCCCATCCTCCACCTGTCAATACAGAATTACCTTGTGGTTCAGCATTAGCATAAACAGTGGCACAGTCAGAAAAAAAATTCTGGGGTTCTTCGGCTATATATATATATATGAGAGAGGGGGGGGGGTCACCCAATTTTCCCCATTATAATACACCAGTAATATTCGATTTTCTCAAAAAAAGAAAAAAATCGTCTTTAGGGAAGGGGGTTAAATTGTAAAACCGAAATTTGATATGTTTGAAAAATAAAAATACACAAATGTGTGTAAACATATATTCTATGAATAAAGTTTAATAGTGTTTATAAAAATGTGTTCTTTTTTAAGGATTTCAATTTCACTGTCATTTAAATTTTTCACTTCCTTGAAAAATAAGTAGCTGACTTTAAAAAAAAATCATGCATCTGAAAATTAAATTGAAAATACAAATACTTCAATTTAATGATCCATTTAAAAGACGACAAAAAATAATACATGTCTGCATCTATAGTAAGCAAGGATTGCACTGTGTCAAAAGGAAGATAAAGTTCTATGCTATCCCTACTCGAACGAGGTGGCTTCTTTGCAAAATAAAGTTGCCCTGGGCTGTGAAGAAAGTGCCTTCGCCAGTTTTACATTATCCTTAGGGAAGCGCACCTTCTTATTCTCCCCATTTTCTTTTTCTTTACCTACCCTGTGAGGCAGCAGAATTTTCCTGAGGGGGTGGGAGGGTAAATGTTATTTTTATGTAAATGAAGTGGGTGGACCCACTATAATAAAACTCAAAAGCCCCGGGGTGGGGGGGGAGACCAGCCCTCTGCTCCAGGTGTCCATGCTGTCTGGCGATTTTATTGTTCAGTAACACAGATAGGAACTTACTTTGAATCTCAAGAAAACTAGAAATATAGTAATCATGGGGAAAATTTAGTGCCTAGATTTCCCCCAGAAGGAAAATTTGGCACTACAAAATACGAAGGCAAAATGTAATTTGACAAAGACAAAACTGAATTTCGTCACAGTTTGACACTCCGGAAAATTTGTTTTGGCAGTCTGGTGCAACTTTAGAGAAACCGTTAAGTTTTATACAGATATGCACAGCAACGTCAATTTGGCACCTGCTGATCCCTGTTTTCACACGTAAACAAACAGAAGTAGAGTTTCTGTTGAAAAAAGAAAGGACATTCTTATGATGCACCGAGTACATTTTCTTCCTACCTCCCCCATTTTTTGCTTATTTTATTTAAATTACCTGTTTCCTGCTCTGGTGATTTTTAGAATTAAACTGTGATTTAAAAAAAGAAATACAATTTCAATTTTTTATTTTAATAAATGACTTTTTTTTTAAAAGAATCAAGTGATTTAAATCAGCATACCCTATGGCAGTGTGCAACAAATTTCACTTTCCCAGAATTGCATGAACCTACAGCGTTCAATGGAGTCTTCAATAAGAGCTACTGAAATTTCTTTCAATTTTTGGCATTGATGGAAAATTCAACGAGTTTTTGTATATCCTGGGCATTTTTTGGTAAGTTTTTTTCCTTAGAAGACCTTCCAGAACCTCCTTATCATTCAAAATTTTCTTGTACACCTCAAAAACTGTTGCGTGGAACAAAGCACCTTAATTATCGGTTATTTTAATGATTTTGTGCCATTTTATTCAAATGTACACCAAATTTGATAGCTAATCCTTTGCTCTGGTTTTATACTTGTACTGAGTTACAGAAACAAGTCAGAACTCTATTTTGACTGATAATAAAATGAATTAGCAGAGAATTGTAAAAACGTATCATGAGACTGAAACTGTACATATTCTGACAGGGCTAGCTGCATTTTTCTAAGTCATTTTGTTTTGGAGTTATGACATCAATGTGGCTACTTTTTGAATGCCCCTTGTATAAACAAATAAAATAGTTAGAAAATTATTTAAAATCTATGAACTGAATCAATCCAACATTAAAATTGAAAACTTACCCGTTTCTTTGCATGCTCATCACACAATGGCAGCTCATGACTTACATCAAATACAGGAACACAGCATTGAGTATTATCAGGATATTTAGCAGTGCAATGTTGGAACAGTAACTGATCAACATTATACATAATATCTGAACAGAATTAAGTAGAAATAAATTGGATCACAGCAATTTAACAAAATTATCTGTTTAAATCGAATATTAAGACACCATGCCTTTAAAGAAAAGCTTCAATTATTAATTTTGAACACACACACTTCATCAACTGTAAAATAGTTTATTTACAATTCTGGTCATCCAAAATGTAACACCATAAAGAAAGCATCCAATGGTCTTGAAATTTTCACCATACGTACATTTTGATAGGACATGCAAATGATTAGCACAGCAACGTATGCAGAAATCATGTGCACCAGCAATGCCACCTAGAAACACGATAAATAGGGAAAACAAGGGGCCAGTTCTAACAAGGTCGTAAGGAGGTACTATGTATTATTCTCATTTTGAAAAAATGCTCAAGTAGGCTTTTTGGGGGAGTGCTCCATGTATGTTTCTATTGTTCGCAAAAGGCACATAACATGCATGGTGTGAATTTCAAGTTCGTTCTTTATAATGAACAGTTATTTCGAAACTGGCTGAGGTTTAAAAACATGACATTTCGGGAGTGAGTCAAGTGAAGGCAGATACCTTCACTTGACAAAGGGAGCAGTTGGCTCCCGAAACGTCGTGTTTTTAAACCTTACGCCAGTGTCGAAATAACTGTTATGGAATCTCCTGGTGAAACTCTGTATTGTTTCGTTAGAAATCAGTTCTTTATATTGATTCATATTGTGAGAAGACTGTCATTAAGAAAATTTGAAACTAAAACGCACTTCAGAGAAATGTTGAGAAATAGAACAAAATATAGGACATTTAAGATATTGGGCAAAAATAAGGACTTTTTAGGACCATAAATCATTTCCTAAAACATCAAGGACTTTTAAGAAACTTTGAAGACTGTATGAACCCCTTCTAAGTACTGGAACAGTGTTTTCTTGCTAATCCTTTGTAGAGTAAGCTTCAATATGCCTTATCGAAAAATACGGTAGTCATTCATACATGATTCTGCATTTGACAGAGGAAGAATTGTAGCTTATAATGATTACATATTATCCTTCTAAGATATTGGTGTTTGCGTTGGACAAAATCAAGCAACAGTGATGCAGATATGGAATTAGTGATACTGGAAGGAAGGACAGATCGAAAGGAATGATTAAACCATCCTCTTCACACCAATGAATGAAAGGACAGGCATGTTGTGTGCATGGCAATGACGGATCCCACTGCAACATTAAGAACCCTAGCACAACAATTAGGGTCTGTAACATAACAACCTGTATCAATATGTACCATTCAATGCTGTCTGTAGCAGAGGAGGATTTTTGCAAGGCCTCCACTGCTGCAATTACCTTTGAGTCTATACCACAGGTACATGTGGATGCAATGGTGCATTAAATGACACCGGACATGGATAAACAAACGGCACGATGCTGTCTTTTCAGATGAATATGGATTCTGCCTACACCATCAACTCGATGGTTGTATAGAGTCTGGCAATGCCATGGTGACAGACTGCATGACACCAACATTATGCATCATCAGCATACCGGTCTGTTAAGATCAGGAACAGGAAACTGAATTCCGAATTTCTTTGTCTCTACTGTATTATTAGCTCAATCACTTAAATTATGTATCAAAAATTGTATTTAATTCATGAAACTGCCTACATAGGAACAACACAGACATAAACAGCAGTTACGCTCGACAGCCAAACCAGCCTCATAGCAGACACGGGGATATGGGCAAATATGCCTTATTTGGTGTCCCCAGCAACCCCTTTTATTTTGTCGGGAGAGTTCAGGACCACCCTGTATATTACATTACCCTTCTATTCTTCAGGTGAACATTTTACAGATGAGTCACTAATATGTAAACAAGAAAAGACAGCAACAATTCTTTCTATTGCAAAGTCTCCATGGCAGGCATAGTCTTCCAATATTTTAAATTGCACTGACCCCCTTACATTTCATGAACCTTTTGAACTGCTCATTCCTGCACTGTTTTTTTTTTTTTTATCCTGTTGGCACTCTGTCTGAAAATAAGGCCAAACCAATCAATTCATCTGAAAGATACCACAGTTGAATTCCTTTAAACTTTCCTTGCTATTATTCCAATTTTTTATAAGTTATTCACAATTGTTTACTATTTGTAATTATGATGGTTTAAATACATACATAAGAACGAAAAGTTAAATGAATATGCACCAAGAAAAGTATTTAGAATAAAACTTTAAAAAACAGTATTTTTTAAAAAAAAGGGAGGGGGGGGATTTTAGACGAAATTTCCAAAATTAAATCAGAAAAATAATTTTCGCCTGGAAGATCGTAAAAATCGGAAGGATTGGCACCTATGCTATCCCAATAAGTTCTGCTTCCCTTGAGCGGTCCTTAGCACTCAAAACAGGATAGAAAAGTAAATAATATACAGAGAAAGAGAGCGTTGTTCCTGTCCTCATTCGTCTAGCGGTCAAGACACTCCAGGCTCAATGGAGGGACCCTGGTTCAACTCTGGGATCATTAAATTGTATTGATAGCTCCTTTTTGTAGTATGTTGCTAATTGAGTTTCATATATATCAGCGGTTCTTTAACTTTCCTTGATGGCGGACCTCCCCATTCAGAGATCACTCACCCTCGCAGACCCCCAAGAATTAACTCAAAGTTTAAAGCCCGGAATTTGCATCATATGTATTTATTTCTAGTGTTTCATCACTAATTTTCACCATTTAAGGAAGGAATTTTTCGTCCCCTCATAATTTATTCTTAGCATTAAAGAGTAATTGCTCTTGTTTCGGTATTTTTTCGAATCTTTGTGGAACACTGGGAGGGTCCCATACTGGACCCCCAGAGGTCCGCTGACCATAGTTGAAGAACCACTGATATATATAATCTGACTCACATTGTGTATTTATTAATGTAATTACTTAGTTTAAATGTGAAATTAAAATTTGTTTAAAGAATTAAAAAATTCTCAAGTTCAAACTCGCATTTTTAAAATCCCATTTCATTTTAAAGTTAAGGTGGGAAAATCTCACCTAATTTTTTTTTCCTTGTGTGAACACTGCTTTATATTGAGGAGAATTTGCAATAGGTTTGCCATAAAATCTCATTGCCGAGAAAACAGTAGCATTTCCATATTTGGATCTTATACTGTTGGTGATTTATTAATTTCTTGGTGACTTTTTTTGTTGCCAAAGTAGTGCCAAATATGCCAAAGAAAATTATGTTTTTGTAGCAGTTTGGCACAAATATCGAGATTTTTAGCATTTTTGTAGCAGGATGTAGAAGCAAACGGAAATTATATGCAGTTTGGCGCAATTATAGCAGATTTTCCACCACTGCAATTTATAAATGGTGTAACGTTTTTAAAAGGTGGAAACTTTTTTCTTCTTTTTTAATTGTAGTCAGTGCAATCAATTTCTACTGCAGAATTGCATTGATCCACCCTCCAGAGAAAGGTATCTCCCACTTTGCCTTAATTTAAAATTATGAAAAATTCTATGAAACACAGCTATCTTCACCAAACATCGGAAAAGTAACAAATATCAAATAGAATATTCATTCATAAAAACATCATTATTTTATTTTATAGTAGTACTTACGAGATAATCATAAATGCTCCCCCTTCTTCTCTTCCTTGATGATTTTCCATCGCAAAACAATTTCTTAGGTAGCTAGCGTAACTCTTAAAGTTAGGTAGGACGGTCTGTCCTTCTAGAAGTGGTTGGTATGAGAGCTATACATACACAGACAGTAAAGAGGAAAACCCTCTCTTAAAGGGGGATACCTAATTAACAAAATATGTAGTGTCTGGGGTGGGGGGGAAGATCGCTGCACCTAAGGTGCCTGCATGGATGTTCTGATAAATGATTAAAGATTTGATCTGTTAAGGTATTAGCGCTTTCCATATGAAAATTGTTTGATTTTAAATAATCTTGCAAAAGCATTACAGCAGAAACAGCTTCTTTACCAGATCAGCGCCATTACAAAAATGAATCTTATCAGTGATTCTGAACAGAGAAAGAAGAGGAAGGCGACCAAAGCTATAAATAAGCTGGTACATGAAACTTCAACAAGGATTGGCAGCCATTTCCGATAGAGAAAGACAATCCTTAAACATAAGGGTTGCCAGCTATATATATATAGTGGATGAAAAGTTGTTTTGTATATATTATGTTTAAATTCTATAATAAAGCATTCGTTTGGCTTCAAAAATACTTGCATATATGCAGTTTTCGCATGTATAAAATCACAATTAAATGGGTTTAAATAACACTAAAAGGGTAAGAGAAAATTTGAGGCTCTATGGTTTTTGCATATATGAGATTTTTACATACAAGTTGCATATATGCGGTTTTGACTTTAGACAGTCACTCTACATCTCCAATTATCCTAACAGCTTGAAAATACTAGATTATAAGCATTTAAATTAAAAAACTAGATGTGGTGGAGCCATGTTTTAGTAGCACAAATAATATTTATGTACTTGAACATTTTCAAGTAAAGAGATTTCATTTATTAGGTTGCAGGCATTCATGTGCAGAAGTAGCGCACAGTTACAGGAGTGTTAAATTAGTGAAGATAGAAGGGTTGATAATACTGGCTGCATTGGTCCTTATCAGAAAGTAGACTTGTAGAAAATAGCATTGTGTAAATAGTATAAAGGTAGATCTCCAAATTAACAAAGAAAAATTTAAGTGAGAAAGTAATACATTTAAAAAAATATGAACAAATAACAAAAAAATGAATAATCCTTGTTTGAGTTCTATGATACAAGGATAGCCAGAGTCATGCTGTACCAGAACCTACTTTTTTCGAAGGAATCCAAATCTCTTAAGGCCTAGGGAACTAACCCCTGGACCATCGTGAGCAGTTAATTAGCAAGCATTCTTATATATTTGGAACAGTTGCACATCACACCCTTCGTAACCGCACATTAAGCCACCATGTTAACACTATACCACCACAGGGTTAATTGACTATCAACTGGTGCACCATGAATAAACATGAACGTGAGCATAACATTTTAAAACAGGTTATTAAATGAAATAACATAAAATCGGTATTTTAAGATTGTACATCGAATGTAGGATGAATATCAGCACAAGAGAGGAGGACAAGCAAAATGTGATGTTGAAACCTTATGAAAACAAAAAGGATGAACATTTAACAAGATAGATTACTATAATTAGGATAGTAAACCACTGACCATTAGATGTCTAACTTATTATACTATACTGTAAGGTTAATTATGAAGAAATCTAGATAAAAATGTAAAAACTGTGGCAAGAAGATCAAAATACGTCAACACATATAGCAAAACTATATTCACTAAGATAAACAATTGTTTGTCTGTTTATGGTTTTACAGTTCAAAGACTACAATGATCATGCTGCGTCGGGACTTACTGTTTTCCAAGAAATACGAACCTCTGAACCTACTGTTTTCCGAGGAATCCGGACCTCTTAAGGCCTAGGGAACCAAACCCCGGACTACAGTGAGCAGTGTGATCTTTATGAGATCTCTGAGTAAGCTTTCACTGTGCACTGTTGGAAGTTGA
>QLNU02015360.1:45012646-45024735 GCA_006491805.2 Dysdera silvatica
GCAAATGTTTCTAGTACGTTGAAATGTAGGAAAGATATAAAAATGCTGAGATGGCGAACTTTTGAAAACATATGCATTCATAATAATTGTTGTGTATGGAATCCTTTATGAAACTATTCCATAAACTGCTGTTCTGCAAAGTATTAGGTGGTTGCATTAAAACCCGCTGTTTACATATAGATGGGCGCTGGCAGCATATTCTGAGAGTTGCTCATAGCCGTTAATTATGCCATTTGGAAGATTTAATATTTTCCACTAAAATTCAATCATCAAATATCATCCATTATTTATATTGGTGTTTCCTTAAAATCAAATGAAAATGGAATGTTATAAGGTGTTTTACAGATGTGTGCTTCTACGCTACTTTTATTGGGATAAAAGTACCAGGGTTCGTACACTTCAGGAAGAAAAAAATTCAAGGCTTTTCAAGGCCCCCCCATCCAAAGTTTTTTTTAAAAAAAATACGAGTTGTACACGACTATACACATTTCAATGTTATAATTTGCAATGCTTCTTTGGGCAAGCAGCAATTTTGATATTCGTAATATTTTTAAAATTTTACTTTTATAAATAACAACAGCTTACAAAATAATGATTCAAAATAAATCTCAAAAAATGAAATCCTACGGACTGAATTGTTAAATAACACTGAATGTCAATTAAATGACATTCGGAGGAAGAATGGGGGTAGGGGTGAGGAATGTAAAATGTATAAAAATAACTAATATTTTGCTAAAGATAACATTTTTACATGGTCAGTCCCATCAAGGAGAAATCCTGAGTGTGCCACTAGCAGTAGCGTAGCAATTAAAAACTCATGAGTGAGGCTCAAGTGGCTTTAAAGATTACATTATGTAGCTTAGAGAAAATAATGTATTTTGATACCCAATGGGGGGAGGGCTACCCCCATTTTCTATGCCACTGGTTTAATGTGAATTGCCAAAACAGGAAAAGGCGTCTAACAAAGGTTATCTACGAACACAAAGCGACAATTACTATGAAAATGTACTAATTTTACCCTAGCAATGTAGGGGGAGGGGGGGGGAGATAATAATGTTTCTTTAACATTACTAATCGTAAGGTTAAAGGAAAAATAGAACTTCGAATCATTTGTTAAAATGTTTTGACCATGGATCCCTTTTAATCCTGAATTATGTTGCAAGCCCCAGTTTTTGTTGAAGGAGGTACTTTTGTTGGCAAGGATGGTGCCAAAGGGGGGGGACATCTCCCCCCCCCCATTGGGAATAAGTTTTAGTGAATTTCTAGGGTTTTTTTCTGTTTTGTTTTTAAAGAATGATTTTTTACACTCAACCCTTCAATCCAGAATTACGCTGTGGTTCAACATTAGTGTAACCCCCCAGAAATTTTTTCTGGGGGGGGGATCTTCAGCTACATATATATGAAGGGGTTCAGACAATTTTTCTACTATAATATATATAAGTAATATACTATTTTCTGAAAAAAAAATCGTCTTGAGGAGGGAGGGGGTTAAATTATGGGGGTTTAAATTTTGGCGCAGTATAGCCCAGATGCTCTTGCGCCATAAAAAAGCCAAACAAACAAACAAACATAAATTATAATACCGAAATTTAATATGTTTGGAAAATAAAAGTATGCAAATGTGTGTAAATATATATTCTGTGAATGGAATTCAATGAATATTTATACAAATGTGTTCTTTTTTAAGAATTCCAATTTCGTCGTCATTCAAAATTTTCATTTTCTTGAAAAATAAGCAGTTGACTTTTTTTAAAAAAAAAAAGAAAAAGAAAATCGTGTGTTCACACTGGAAAATTTAACCCTTCGGTGCATTCCAGCAGAATTTTACAGAAATCGTTAAGTTTGGTGCAGATATGTGCAGCAATGTCATTCCGGCGCAGTTGTTCCACCCCTGCTTCCATTTACAATATTGTGGCTTCTTCAACCATGTTTCTTGAAGATGCATTTACCCATGTTTCAGTTTAAATTAAGAACGCTTAGAAAACTATGCTATCAAATACCACTTGACCGGATGAGAGCAGGACTAAAGAACGTTCCCAAATCGTTACAATCAATAAGTGAACGATGCATGTGAAGTATGACGGAAACTGAGCCAACAGGGGTGTGAGATATTCGCTCGCATAACTGGTTTATTCAGCCGATTGTTTTTATTAATTGTGCAATAAAAATAAATAAAATTGCTAATAGAATGGAAAAGTTTTATTTAGCCGGTGCTACGCCACTAACCACAGATGCATGTGATTGGATAATTCAAATACACTGACTTTAACTAGTGAAAGTGACTAAAAATAGCCTATTCGGGAAATAAAATAAAAAAAATAGAAGTTCAATGATTTTCCCGGCCATTGTGAAAAACCCGATATTTTTCACGGATATTTAAAGCCTTAAAAGAATTTTTTAAAATTCAAGGCTTTTCCTGGTTTTCCATGCCCCGTACGAATACTGAAGTACAGAAGAACCTCATAGAGAACTTGTAAAAACTTACGGTGAATCAGCTCCATCAGAAATAGTACGTTGATATTGGTTTCGAGGATTTAAAAGTGGTGATTTTAACATGCACGACAAACAGCAACCTGGTCACTCCAAAAAATGCTGTGATGAACAACTGCAAATGCTATTGCAGGAGAACGCTGCTGAAAGACTTAAAGAATTGGTTGACTAAATAGGAATTGATAAATTAACTATCTCACAATATGTGCAAGCCATGTAAAAGATACAAGAAGGAAAATGGCTACCAGATGTTTCGACCGAAAATGCTATTGCCAATTAGTTAAACATCAGCATATTTACTAGTAAGGCAAAGAAGCTTCTTGTAGCATATCTTGATGGGCAATGAAAAATTGATATATTTTGACAATTTGAAATATGGAAAATCATAGGTTGATCCTGGCTAACCATCGAAGTTGACTCCGAAGCAAAATATTTATGGTCATAAAGCATTACTGTGCATTTGGTGGGATATGGAGAGTGGTTTATTACAAACTACTAAAACTTAAGCAAATAGTCATTGCTGAACATTATACACAACAACTGGAACATTTGCATAATTTGATGCAAAAACGACCATTGATTGAAACGAATCAGAAAATTATTCTTATGCACAACGTTCAGCCTCATGTAGCTTTAGCTGTTAAAAAAAAAATCGATGAAGCTTGAATGGGAGGTTCTCCCAAGTCCAGCATATTCCCCCAAGTCTGGCCCCATAAGATTACAACCTGCAGCATGCTATGAAAGATACCCACTTCAGTAATTATTAAGAAGTCCAAAAATGGGTTGTTGAATGGATAGCTTCGAAGGACAGAATTGCTGTTACATTCAACTTTTAGAAAAATGGGAAAATGTGATAGCTTCCAAGGGCAAATACTTTGGCTAATATAGTACACATTTTGTTATAAAAATAAATGTTCAAAAATGAAAAATAATAATAATAATAAAAATCAGCAGGTTTCAATGCAACCATCTAGTACTTAATATTAAATTGGCAATACTCAAATTTAAATTACAACCATATGGTGATTAAATCGACTTCGTTGGTAAAATAAAAAATTTCTTTACTAAGCTTTTATAAAGCCACAGTTAATTAAAACATTACATGAATGTTGTAAAAACTACATAAAATTAAATTCCGTTATGACAAAATATTGCAAACGAAAAATGGATACGTTGTCGACAATGGTAGGTATAGGGCAACGCAGGCTTATTGCAAATTTTCCCATCTTCTCGGTAGCAACAGTTCTTTTTTTCAACATATATTAATTTCTCTCTAAAAAAAAATAATAAATTAAATTTTTACTTAAAAAAGCACTTATTACAAAATAACAGGCAATGGAAATAACAATTACATTAAATAAGTAAAAAGAGAATACCACCGTTTGATGAAGTAATATGATAAATATGCAAAACAAAGTAAAGCGGGTAAAATGTTTATTCTATATTTTTATTATTCTAATAAACATTTTACCCACTTTACATTGTTTTGCACATTTATCATATAACAATTACATTGTTTTTTGTTTTGTTGTTTTCAAAGAAAGCACTATATATTTTACCAAACATGCACACATGGTATATGCAAATTTTGCAGTTCATTAAAGTACACAAGCTAACGTTTGTATTTGCATACATTTGAGCCTGCATATAACAAAGTCGCATGGGACACTGAAAATTATTCGTAATATACGATATTCGCTATATCCAATGCAATAGAAAAATGGATTATCTGCATGTTCTAAAGCAAAATTTTCACACAATGGCTAAAACTTTATTACAAAGTGGGAAAAAATTTGCAACTTTCTTTTGAACAGTTGAATTTACAACGCATTTGCATGATTTTTTTGACAGTGAACTTAATTACGGCAGTCAATGTTATAGAATTCAATGAACGCACGGAAATTTTGAAAATTGCACATGACAGATTTTGATGTCACTAATTGCTTCAATTTTAATGTTTTCCTCTTTGGAATCATCAGAAGTATTTTGTAACACTGCTGCAATAGTGTCAGCATCTGGTTCTTGTGCTTTAATTTCTACGTTGCAATCACTAGCAAAATAATCAGCAAAAGTAACATCTCTATTCAAAATTCCCTTTCTGGTAAAATTTTCCACAGAGTACTTTCTTCAGGATCAGGAATGAAACCTGAGTCCTCAAGTCCTCCTAAAAATCCTGCATGTTTCCAGCAGTTTTGGACGGTTTTTGGTTGAACCAAATGTCAGGCATCATCTAAAAGTTAGCAAGCACAGGGATGGGAGTGAGTTTAGAAGTAAAAAATAGCTATTTTGGTGATTAAAATTATTAAAAAGGAGACAAAAAAAAGATGTCTTGACATGGACTTGCCTGAAATTTTTTTTTTCTAATTTAATTACCCTACCAAAAAGCCGGTTAAATTCAGAAAGAAATGTTAATTTATTAGATCTAGCAAAATCAACTTCGAATTTCGTCCAGGCACAATAAAAACTGTTATTTCGTTTTGAATATGAATGGGGCATGGCCAACATTTTCTTTATTTAATTACAAAATAAGATTTACAGAAAACAATAAAATTATAAATACATACACACAAAATCTAGGTCCTCAACTGGTTTGAGGACTCAACAAGGGTAGCCCTAGATATCTGGTTATATCTCCCTAGATTTGGTTAGTATATAACCTAGATATCTACTAACCAAATTGAGAGTAAATTCTTTTAAATATTAAAAAAGTCCACCTGCTCATTTAAACGTTCTTTGAAGGAGTCTAAATTTTTGGAATTAACTACTAAATTTTTTTACTATTTTTAAATCTTGATTTTAAAGCATTATTATAAAACTACACAAAAAAAAAATAAAAAGAAAACCTATTCTGTCTTAAGACTTTTTATGATAAAATTGGTTATTAGCATGATTTTCCTTTTTTCAACATCAGTTTGGAGCTCTTGAACTGTTTTGTATTATTTCTTTTCATAGTTTTTCATCAATCGAAAACCCTCTAGTATTTCTTTGACTACTTGAATCTGTACAAAGTCAAATTTCTCCAAACCTCTTTTCAGCTTTTCTGTAGCATTATCAAAGAAACATCTGCTGATTCTTTGGTGGTGGTTCTTATTTTTAAGAGTACTTTCCAAGTCTTGAACCTTTTTCTTGAAAATCTCTGCCTGTTTCAGTTTTTTTCCTCTTTTTTCCCTTGCTTCTCTTTTTCTATATTTAACTGCTCTACTTTTCTTCAGTCGCCTTGACTTTCCTCCAAATATGCTTGGTAATGTTTATGGGGAGTATGTGCCAAAGATATCGATTTCTTGATAATTGGTAAAAAAAAAGTTTATTTTTATATTGCTTCATTCCATCTTTGATGACCAGAATTGAATTCAATGTTCTGAGAGACATTTGTGGACTAACATCAAGAATTAACTTGAAAACTGAAAATAGTCTTTCAATACCAGCATTTCCATGTGAAAGGCATAACACTGTTCTCACCACCTTGGAAATAATAGGATACTTGGGAGATCCATCAGTGGTTTTTAGAGCAAAAAAGTGGCTCTAACACTTTTCAATTTCAAACGCATCTGATTGTTCACTTTCTACCTGAAGTCATTTCCACTCACCTAGGAGACTATCTTCACCAATATCCAAGGGAAGTGTTCTTGCAACTATCACAATCTGACAACAGTTTCTCTGTTTTAATTTCTAATTCAGGCAAATGCCTGAGAGCTTTTTTGTGAGGGCTTTCTTGATAAGGTGCATACAACCAGCAATATAATGTGATTGGACACACATTTGAAATATCATTTTACTTTTTTGACCTAACAAAGAATCTTCTTTCTCAACTTCTCCAGACATATTAATAGATGACAATTCTGCTAAATTTTTCTGTTGAAATAAGTTCTCATTTTCCCAGTCAAACATGTGTAAATTTTTCAGAGCAGATGATTGACAAATGCGACCTACCAGCTTCTGAACTACTGAGAGCAGTTGCGAAAACGGAATATGAACCAGTGGACGATTACTTTGAAAAGTTTTAATGAAGGCCTGAAATAGCTCAGCAGGTAAAAAAGTAAAGAGGAGCTCGGCCAAAATCCCAAGTTTATTTAATAATTCAACAACATTTTTATAAGAGCTTCTCCAAATGGTGTCATTACTTTTCTTTGAAGGTATGAATTTAAAAAAAAAAAAACTCATAAACAGAAGACCATTGGTCAATCATTCTTTTGGCAGCATCAAAAAAAGTTAACCACCTAGAAGTAGTATGTTTACTGAGCTTATATGCTGGCAGTTTAAGTTCATTCTGGATAGTTTCAAAATCTTGCCACCTTCACGGCCAATCACCAAAATAGTTGTGAATGTTTGTCACCAAAGTGGGTGTATCCTCAGCAAAAGTTTCAGGAGCTTTAAGCAGAGATGCCAACCTGAAAGAGTAGTCGTCCATAAAAAAAAAGTCAAGAATTTTCCATAGTTTTCCGTAAAACTGCATTCTTTTATTTCCTGCAAAAAGATTTTTTATAAGTAAAGCACCTGCATTGTTACAGTGCAATATATGTACCTCCCCCTGCCCCCACATCACCTTGAAACAACATGCAACTATTCACAATGTGACTCAACTCTGTATGTTTATGCACTTACACAGTGATCACACTTTCACTAATACCATTTGTCGCAAAAGAAATACCCTTTTTTTTATCAGTTTCATAGAGGGAAAAATGGGTTTCAGTATTGGTTCTGTAGGAAAAAACCTTATGCATCAGATTTGTAGAAGCAAGCAAAGGCTTTTGAACCAGGTCTGTAGAAGGTAACCACAATTTTATATTTTGGACAGGAAAATTTGTTTTCACATAAGTTTTGTAGTAGGTAAAAAATAGTTTAATCAAATGAATGAGAATGAGTATGATAAAGATGAAAAGTCAAATGTTTTATTGAAAAAGTAAAATTTCGTAAATATCAAGTTCTTTGTTTCTTTTTCTGTAATTTTGAAACCTCTTCCCTGTTCTTCTCTTGAAAAGCTAAAATCGTTGAAATACGCAAATTAGCTTTTGTCAACAAAACTTGCCCACTTTCCACTGCAGATGTATTATTTCTTTGGATGGAAATCTATAGATGCGAAATACGACCAATGACCGCTTATTTTGTGAACTGCCAGTAGCTGGTATATCAGGGCAAAATTCCTCTATTTTGATGGAAAAATACTAAAAAATGACCAACAGTCATTAATTACAGTACATTTAAAAAGTTCACAACTTTGTTGGTAGGCGCCGCATAAAGGACGAAACCATACATCGAAAAAATTATCGCTCGTTAATTGACACTAAAATCCTTTAAGTCAAATCATTAAATTATTTTTTTTTTTTAACCTTTAGAAACAAGCACAAACAGCAACAATTTTTCGCAGAATACAATTCTAAATTACTCAAATTAAATATATCGAATAGGTAAGTGTATTATTGAATTAACCTGTAAGCCTCTGTGCTTGTAGATACGAAAGCAGAAAGGGAGAAACATTCCTAAATATATGTCGCAAAATCTCGGAGCAAACCGCACGCTATTTTCTAAAGTATCGTGAGGAAAATTTTCTGAAATTTTAATAAAATACTGGAAGTAAAAAGTTACTCCAAACGTGGTAGGTCTACGAAAAAAATGTAAAAATCTTTTATGCTTCATAAAACAGCCATTCCTTACTACAAATGTTGTGATGCACTTGCCTAGAAGTTTTGTTGGCCTTTTTTTCTTTTCTTTTTTTTCAGCTGTTTCACAATCACGGCTGCGTTTCATTTCGTTGTTTTAATCCAAATTCAAATAATTTTCACACACAAAGCTAGACGTAAAGTATAACAGAGAAACAGTTCACATGCAAACACATACACAAAAGGCACCAAATAACTGATCTTATTCTCCCTCTTGGCTGATCCCCACTGTGTGGCGGGGAATCCCTATGTGTTTAGTTCCTTGTGATATATGCTGGATAGACAACAGTGAAGGGGAGTGGACAAGTCGGAAGCGTTGCGTCGAAACAAGAAAGGCACAGGCCATGTGCAAAGCACATTTTTTTCATTAAAAACCATTAAAGATGTGAATTTTTGGGGAGCTAGTAGAAAATTGCACATGAGGATCTTGAATAAGGTTTTCTGTAATTTTCTTGATATCGACCGTAAAGTGGAGTTAAAATCCATACAAACTATGGAAAATGGACTGGTTGATTTCTGATTTGTGGGAGGATGGAGAGTATTTTACCATAAGGCTGTGTAAATTTCATTTTGGACATTCTTGATTTTGTTGTCTTTCTTCCCTGAATGGGAAAAGGTAATAATCCGATAGAGAACTTGCCAAACTTGTAAGAAATGGACATGTTATGTGCTTTCCAGCTGAGTAGTGACAGCCTTCAAATAATTGAATATTATGTTTTAATAATTAGCTGGTCCTTAATCCATGCCTTAAATACTACCTTGACATTTACATACATAACAATATATTTTGTAAGAAGTTATCACAAATTCAATAAGTTTATAATTAAAAATAAATGATTTGATTTAAAATCTTGTTCAAGATAAGGTAAAGTCCATGAAAAATATAAAGAACTAAAATTAAAATCACAAAAGGAACAACTGGATAAACACATCTCAAGGCTTCAAAGAAACTGTGGAATCACTACTCCAGAATTAAGCTGTTCTAAGGGTTGTTACTAAAAGTATTTAAAATGGCATAAGCAATATATTTACTATTAATCATCACTAATATAGTTACAAACATTTGATTATCAGAAAATTTTACATTCAATTCATTACCACTCATCACAAGATATAGATTTAAAAATAATGCAATATTAGAATACACATATTCATAATTTAAAATAAAGCAAATATACAAAAATTTATTACAGTTAAATGTACAAAAATAAACATTCGAAAAGTAAGCAAACATAAAAATACTAACATTTTCTTTTTAGAATAACTTCTGGTATCATTCATTAAAATATCTGTAGCACAGTCTGGGTAACTACATGCTGCATCAATCAATGGCTGAACAAGACACTTTTTACGGTCTACTTCCTGTTTATGAAGAGCATGAAGTTTGCATAGTTGATGATAGCTCCATTGAAGTTCGGATTTCAGCTGTAGTTGTCCAGCATAACGTGAAGTACATTTGTCATTTTCAATAACACTAAGAACAGGAGAAAAAATTAGTTTATTTAAATATAAAATGCAATTAAATTTAAAATAAATTGAAAATTTAAGGAAATTTAAATAAGCACATCTGGACTTACAATCCCAAAAGCAATTACAGCGAAATCATAATATAGTGGACTTTCGATTTTACGAACTCGTAGGGACCCCAAAAAAGATTCGTAAAATCACAAATTCGTAAATGGGAATTAACGTTAATTCTATGGGACACTTTTCACAACCAATGCAATGGTTTGTAAAAATATGAGTCAACTGTATATATATTTTAAGTTTACATCCTTTATTTTGTGTGTTTGGTGGACTTTATATACAGTAGAACACTGATTAACAGGTTAGTCAGAGTTGGCTTTCTGCCTGCAAAAACTAGTTTTTGCTGTGCAAATGGCAGAAACTGGTCATAATCGGCAGAAACTGATAAAAGTACAGAAAACAGCATTGTATCATTTAGTAAATGAAAGATTACAAATATATATATTTTTATTACAATAATTTAGTATATTATAAAGCTTTATATTAATAATTTCAATTAAAATATTTTACAGTAAAACCTCTCTACAACAATATTATACGGACCGAGAAAAATTATCGTTGTAGAGAGAGTTATTATAGGGAGGGTTCATTATACAGTAAAACCTCTCTACAACACTATTATACGGACCGAGAAAAATTATCGTTGTAGAGGGATTTATCGTTATATCGGATATCGTTGTAGGGAGGTTTTACTGTAAAACAATTAAAAATGCTTGAGTAAATCGAAGATTTGTTACAAAAACCATATTTCAGAGGCTATGTTATTTAACTCATTAGACCCATTTCATCTTACCTTCTTCACCTTATTAAACCTTTAGCTATAAAATAAAAAGCAACAACATTAACAGCTTGGTGGTAAGAAAAAGCCTTAGTGGTTTATGACTAATCGAATAAGCTGTATTACAGCCAATGAACCACACTTTTTTTAAAATCTGTTGGAAAGCATGTGGTATCTGCTTAGAAATATTTTAGAAATCGTTACAAAGTGCTTGGCTAAAGGAATACATAAACACTGTGAAGCCACAAATACCTGGCAATAGAAAATAGAAAGAAACATCAGGTAGATTGTTTGAAATCGTGCATAGAGAATCATCCATGTTACTTGCAAATCATGAAAATGATATGGGTGATAAAGGGGCTGTTCAAGTCATAAATAATCAGATGATTAATAAAGATGTAAAAAGACTTGGTGCAGCTTTTAAAATCTATTGCCCTGTATAAGATTCGGAAAGATGACTTTTCTATTGCAGACGCTTGCAAAATTTGGCTGACCTTACTTAATAAATGATAATCTCATGGAAATGAATCAAAAAAGGGTAAAAAGTAGACTTAATCAGGCAATAACTCAACATCATATATGCCAGTTTATAATCTTCTTCTGAAAAATCTGACTTCTAGATGAAAAGCAGCTTCACCAGCTTTCATTTTCAGTTAATTATGTACATCAATTGCAGCCTTTTTAACTTTGCCATTAACACCATTCCTAACTTTGAAAATTTCGAAACCAATGTGACGATGCCGGCTTCACACCGATTTTTCACGATGTATCAATACATTGCCCTGGCCTATTTGCCATGCATCTTGGCACATACAATTACATATGTGGAATATTACCCTCCATCAATGTTTTCTGAAGATGTTGTGAATATGTCTCCGAAGGCAAAATGGTGGAATATGATGATAATAAGAAAGAAAAAAAAATCTGTCTAGTGACTTTTGCAACCTCAATTCAAAATTATTATTTCCCTCAAGTTCTACTGCTATAAAGTGAAATTTTTCAACATTTGGTACAATATGGTTAAAGCTCCATAATCGCCTTGGTGTAGACAAAATAAAAAATCTAGTCAAAATTCATAAATCTCTGCACAGTGACTTCACTAATATTGATCAATGAATTCCTTATTTTGTAATGCTTTATAATCATAAAATTCTATAATGTTTTTAATTACAATAACTATATTTTATTTGTAAATATACACTACGCCATCCAAAAATGTAACACTATGAAGGACAAGAGCTATCAATGCCATATTTACTGGACAAACATAAGGTACAAGGGTGAAATGAATGAAAATACAGCCCCACGCGACTTGCGGAACCAGAAAAAAACAAAGCATTTCGTGTAGCTGTCATGGCTGGCAATAACTGCTGCAATACGCTTCGACATTAAAGGAAAGAGGATTTGGATGTGTGATTGGAGTATGTGAGTTCATTCTGCTTCCACATGTTGCTAAAGTTTATCTGGTGTAGCCGTGGGTGGTGTTTATTGGACCACTCATTTACAAATCATTGACCTGATGTGTTCGAAGGGACACAGATCGGGAAGGCCATGGCAGTAGGGTAACCTGGTGGACAATGAAGATTCGTTGAAAGTTGCGTGTCATGTGCTGTTGTGCATTATCACATTGAAAATTT